>JAUESE010000001.1:15628191-15641476 GCA_032274725.1 Malacoctenus triangulatus
TGAGCAGGGAGATCTGAATGTCGTCAACGTTTTATTAGTTCTCTTCCTCATCTGTTGTGACAAACGATGAAGTAAGGAGATTTGTAATGCACTATGCAACTGTCAAACGGACAAAAGACTTAACAGCAATATCTAGTGGCGACACACGGAACTACATTACACCTCCTCCTTTCATGCACATGCTTCAGCAGGTCTCATTGATCTCGTGACAGATGGGGTGCAACATCGCTGAGACCTGAGCTCCCGCAGATATTTTAAATTACGGCTCAAGTTTGCATACCACTACTTCTTTTCCTCACTTTACAAAGAGCTCACAATGGCTTGAAGTGATGCATGACCACTGCGCTTCAAACTAATCAATCGCAGAGATTTAAATCGAGAGAAAAAAGAGGAGAGAGGGATCATGGCTACAAAATTAGCCATGCATCTCTGCACGAGGGCAAATTAAGCTGGAGTGGCTTCTGCAAGAAATCACACAGCTGTGTGGTCAATGTGTTCAATAAATGCTGCAGTGGGTGAAATTGCCCTCACCACCACATCTGCTCCCACTACAGCAGCAGCCAGACCAGCACTTTCATTTATCTTTTTCGCACTCAATATTCCATTAATGGGGAACAGCAGTGTTCAATCAAGTAATCCACAATGAGAAATATTCTTCAAAGTTTGTACACTCAATCTGCTGGTCAACAACAAGCTTATAGAGGTGTTAGTTTTTCCAGCCGCCTGACATTATACCTTAAGGAATAAATAGGAAGAGAAACACAAAGCAGGATTATTGCTACAAATCTCATTATGAGGCAGTTCGGGGAGGCAGACCGAGCCGTGAAGATGTTGAAGGTACTAAAGAGGTGATGATTAGAGAAAATCTGTGTGGCGTTTGATGACTGCAGACATTTTTCTTATTGTTTGGTTTCAGAAAACAGCTCAATAATCCAAATTACTTTCCAATAAAGGTAAATGTTCTGACACTTCTCTCCTTTTTCTATTTTTTTCACTTTTTGGCATTCTGGATTTCATCCCACTTGTGATACAATTAGTGCACCGTGTATTCATGAGTCCTCACATTGGATCGTGTTCGCTTTAGTTTGCTAAACAAGCAGAAAACAATGATATACTATTCCTCTCAAAGCTGTCAACAGGGAGTTCAGACGGTTCAACAGACAGTGTTTGTTCCACTCTCAGCACACGCGGGCTTCCATCAGCATTTATTTGTATCTAATTAAAACAAATTTGAGTAAAAGTTTCAGAAATGTTGTTTGCCAGATGCTGTCACTGACCCCAGCTAACACTGGCTAAGCACTGAACAGGTCACACACACTCACGTCTCAGGGGCGGTTCCTCGTCACCATTTACACACCATTTTCATCTTTTACTTGCCTTCAGACTATGAATAGAAACCAGAGGACAACGGGGAATTCACACAGGATGAATCAGGCCTGCAGCCTGGACTCGAACCAGGATGATACCCAGGTGACTGGAGTGTGCTAAACATTACCCCACCTTTTTACTACATGCAGTAGATCATCACAATCCAAAGCAAATAACATGATCCAAGAGTGATTCAGACCTTTACCCCAGACCCCATGGAGAGCAAGGAAATACACGTAGGTAATCATGAGCACACTGCCAAAATACTAATATCTCGGATCGATGCTGCTATTCATCCCTCATCCTGTTTAAATCATCAGTTCTTTGAAACAAAGTCAGGAAATCTCCCTGTTTACAAGACATCTATCCTCCACCTTTGCAGATGCGAACTAATCACTTCCCTTTCGCCTGGCTGTGATATGAGAACAGTGTGGAACCTGCTTCTCTCTGCAGTGGCTCCAGTCACACTCACACTTTGACAGAATGCGGCAGGAAAAAAAAAAAACTGTCAACCAAATTCAATCAGAGGAAGAAGAGTGCACAAACTGTTTCCTCCACAGAGGCAGCTGGGATGGCCCTCTTTACCAGCACGAACAAAGATGAATGAAAATGCACACACACACAAAAAAAAACATGTACTTTCTATTTCGTTTATAACAAAACTATTCCTCAAGGTGTTTTTGCATGCTGTGCCAAATTCGCTGAATTGTTGCAGCCACATAAATCACGAGTGTAAATACTCGTTCCACACAGACACAATTTAAGCTTTACTGTCACATCACGCGATTCCAGCGTTACCTTGTCTCAATCTGCCTCTCCTCCTTCTCCACACTGGTCGGCTCCGGCTCAGCGAGCCCCTCCGTTTCCCCGTCAGACGAGTCGGTCGCTTGGCTGAGGGGCAGACAAGTGCAGCAGCAGGTCCCCATCCCTGCTCGGGCATCTCCCCTGTCCCGTTCCTGTGCTGACTCTCGCTGCTCCAGCTCCTCTCACTTCTAAATCTGCTTTAAGCCATCTGGATCGAGGGTGACTCATACGAGATAATGTAGCCTATATCATCAGACGGCGCACACCTCAGGCCTGCAGCTCTTAATGAATTCATTCATTGCAGGTTAAATATTGCAAGTCCAAACGAGGCCTGATGGAAAGCTCCCTGTCTATTCTGCAGCACAAACACCCATTGTACCACACACTAAATCTGCTCTTTGTTTTTACCGTCTTCATTCAGTCCACTGCTTTAGCCTCCGACTCTATATGCAAGCCGCGACGGTACTGAATACATTCTTTAACTGTCACAAAGCTCATGGCAAGTCACTGTGGACAGACACTGACAATAGACCTCTTTTTAGAAGATGGCTTTGACCTCCAGTAAAGGTTCAGGCCTCACAGGAAAGAACAGGAGAAAGACGCGCGATCACGAGGGCTTGGAAGGTTTTTCAGACGTGACACACAATGCACTGATAGCGTCAACGCTCACAATAAATCACCCCACCAAAGCGGGAGGACTCGCTCCCCTCACCAACAGAGCCATTTGTGACTGCGTGGCCATCAGTTCTCGTATCACTTTTTGCATCCCTTCACTGGCTGCTGAAAATGATATTAGCATGTTCACTGTTGCCGTCTCCACAGGATTAATGACTCATGCTTCCAGGTAAGGCTGTGTCTGTTTGGCAGAGCGGTAGCATTGTAGTTTGTGTGTATTCGTTTGCGAGAAACAGGGATGGAGGTTCCTCCTCGACACACAATTCAGTACGGAGATACTGAGTTTTGAGTCCTTGAGCACTTTCAAGCACTTTCACCATGAGAAGCGGACGTCGAAGTAATGAGAATAAGATATAGGTTATATTGGCTGAAATATCAAGTTATTGTTCTCCATAACCCTTAAAATGTATGAAGATGATCTGATCAGTATTTTTGTTTCCCTGACACCTGGCGTCAATGTCAGACGAGAAGATCATTCACCTCTTGGGCAGAAAACTCCAAAGCGAAAAAAATGTATTTCACTTTGAAAAAGTTTCCTGTAAACACAAACTTGTATTACAAAAAGTTTCCGTCCAGGTGACACCTTTATTTCATTACAAGACAGTGCCTGTAGAAGGCGCTGTAACATGCCACCAAAAGACAGAAGAAGATACGAAGGAGGTGTGAACAAACCAGACACCACCAATGAGCACGCGGCTAAATAAGGAGAGGTGTGGCTATGATGTCGTAGCTTCAGTGTTTTCAGCATCCACATGGAAAAATAATCTTCTCCATTCGCCTCCCATGGATAATTTGCTGCAAGCGGCCCGCTTCCTCTCACAGATACAAAGATCCTGAATGACTGAAGTCGAGGACAGAAAAATGATCGAGTTCATTTTCATTTATCGTGCGATTAATTGATTTATCGATTATCGTCCCAACTCTAGCGATAGGAAAAACCTTAATATTTTAGAGCTGCTGAGAAGTTGACTTTTTTTTTGCCAATATGTGGTTTTTAAGGTAATTCACCATGGAAATTTCTAGAAGCCCACAGATACACACTAAGCAGATTCAGGCAAAAAGGGATTATTTAGGATTAAGGACGTTTAATTATTACTCACTCATAGAAACGCAGGAAATAAGTCCAACTCGAAAAATGTTTCCACAAGATGTTAAAGCGGTGCAGGATTAAGCTCCTCTATCAGAATGATCATCTAAACATTTTTTTCTACTTTGCAAAGATAAGGCAGACATACTTTAATTTTCTATGCTAAGAATGACACAGCCATTTCAATATATATATTTTTAGCTGAAGGTCACTGTTAACAATATGCTGGAGGTAGGCAGAGAATTGGGGAGGGAGATGTGTTTACACACATACACCCACAGCCCTGCAGCATCTGCAGGCAAGATGCATATTCAAGACCAATGTGGACACCATGTATACAAACTACATCCATATTACATCCCAAAAAAAACGATAAAAAATAATCAATAACGATGAGTGTCAGGAATGTCACTTAAAATAAAGACATAGGCACACTCTAGTTCAACCTGAACAAAACTTCCTGTAATGAATGACCTCTAAATATCTTTGTGTGTGACTAAAGAACATACACACATTATTTCATGTATAACCTTGAATAAAATTGTAAATTCCCCTGGCAAATACACTCAGACAAGAAGTTTAGGTGTCAAAAAATGACTGCTGGATTGCAGTTAAATGCACAGATTGAAGGTCACACCTCATTCTTAATTTTGTCTCCCGGTTTCTGAAAGTCAACGCATGACGATTCGATTCGATAATGTTTCAGCTGGGTTGATAATTGGAAATCTGTCACATGAATCCAACAAGAGCTAAAGCTCAACCCTGCAGAGGCCTGATACATGCAGATTTTACAGATGGATCACAAAAAAACAGTTATAAAAATGTTCATGCACAGCTTGAGGAGAAGCATAGAGCATGTGTAGCATATAACCGTAAGATGTGCCGAAGCACGATCGCAGCAAAAAGCAATCTACAGAAACCCTGATGAAACACTGAGGTTGTGTCATCAAAAGAAAAGTTGAACCTCGATAAAAGCACAGACCTGAACACCTGGACGACATGAATATGTAATTAATATCAGCTCGCTGGAGCACACACATGGGGAAACGTGTTGGTGGTTTGAGATCTTATTAGATGAAACATCTGTGGTAAGAGGCTGAAGGAACCTAATCATTCGCCCGATGCCACCAACACTCCATGCTTCCCATTCACAACATCAGACCTCAGTTGAAATAGAGCAATGGGTTCTAATCATCGATCACTGTGCCAGTATTCAGGGATAACTGCTCTGTTTAGGCAGGCAACAGCTTCCTGCTGATCTGTCTCCTGTCTGCTGCACAGGGCAGCAAAGCCATTGGTATTCAGCAATCTGTTCCATCATTACCTTCCACGGCACGCAACAAAGATTTCCAAACAGTGTCCCTTAACATCCTTAGTCCTTGCTACAAACCTAAGGTTACTCCGCGAATCCAGACCCAGTTTGTCTCATCCACCGTACCCAATGCAATTTTACACTCATGTGGCTGATGTGACACCGTGGAGCTGCAACACTTAAAGATTAAGTCTGAGGTCACATTCTGAGTCCTAATCCCAGCATTGACCATTTCTGAAGGGCAGAAAAAGGCTCGACTGTGTCCCTTGAAAGTTGTTCCCACTTCTTTGAGGGCAGAAACAAAGTGAGCCGTCTTCCTGTTCTGGTTTTAAAGCAAAAGAGTTGGAGAAACACATCAAAAGGGAGGGTTGTCAAGAAAAAACTCTTCCATCTACCGCAGTAGCATCGATTCAGGGTGGACAAACACTCCTAGATTACGTGTCCTGTATAGTTAGAACTAATGTATAGTTAGAAGCAGTTAAAGAGATCCAAGTAAAATTAAAAGAAGAGTTGGATTGCAAAAAAGAAATAACTCCATTTTCATACATTAAAAAGTAGAAAAAACTTTATTTTTAATTTCTCAATAGAATTTTTTTTATTAAGATTTATCTTTTTTTATCTAAATATAGTTCTAAAAAATGTCTGTTTATCTTCAAAAAAATTTCTGGACATTAATGTGTCTCTGTTGATCACTAATGATGAGCAAAGTAAAATTTTAAAAATCCAGAGGTTATTTGGAGCTTGTTTTGCCCCCCATCTTTTTCTGCAATGATGTTTTGGCCTTCGTAATGAGGTATGGATTTGATGTGTTTGCAGAAAAAGAAAGCTTCATTAAAGAAAGCCTTAAGATAAGAGCCTGTGGGGATATCACTCTTCTTTTTTCATCCCCCTGTTTAAAGGGGCTTTTTCAGAACTCCCCAAACATCTCATGGCTAATTAACTTGTGCTGTCCTGATCAAAATAGGCAGCTATTAAAAAAATGCAAGCGTGACATAAAACGACATACTAAGCAGTGGGACAAAGAGTGGATAAATATCGCTCTCATCAAAAATCTGACACAGCCATAAAATATTGACAGAACTATCACATTTGATGAGTAAGAGAAGCTGAGGCAGGAGCAGTGTAAGCCATTTTTGGGGGATGAAATTGACTGTATGTGAGCATCTGAGAAGAGATATCAAACACTTTCACCTGGTCTGTCCTACAGCATTGCAAGTGTATTGAACAATGTGAACTGTGTCCTCAACAGGACACCATTGTACCTCAGTGGGGTCATTTTTCCCTTGGGGAGCTATAGAATTGCACAGTTCCTATGCTGGGTGAGTGTCAGTGATGTGGTGCAGAGTGCAGCTTCACCAGCTGGTACTCTGGGTTCACTTGGAACAATTCCCGATGAAAATACAAAAGATGATATTCGGGGGAGAAGTGATTTTCAGTCATGGCTGATGAAAGTAGAAACCTACAACGAGCTCAACCTGTAGAGTACTATTCAGTACTATCTCAAGTTATTGTACATTATTTTCATCAATACATTTTCATCCTTTCTCTTTTTTTTGCCTTCTTGTCCTCATCCACACCTGTCAAATGTTTAAGTTTCAGCACAAAATCCTCTTAATCATCAGTAGCATCACCTTCAGGGACAGAAATAGGATGATTCGAGATGTTTTTTTCAAATCAGGTCACGTCCTTGGAGGTTTTCCAGAAGAACGACAGCCAGACATCCTCTATTTCAATGTGCTGCCACGCGACGACGCCTCACCCAATTAGTTTTGCATCAGTTTTCCACTTCTTCTCTTTTACTTCTTGCAGTGTCCCCGATTAAATTGCTAGTGTATCGGAATCACAGAAGTTGTGGTCACATCAGTGACCACTAATCAGACAGTTTCAGATCGGCAGGCGGCAGGCTGACCTACAGCGAGGTGTAAATAAATGTGAGTTTTGCCACAGCTACTGTGAACGAACAAGCCCTCCATTGTACTTTAACTGCTACATTCCACTTCCAGCATGCGGCTCAATCCTCTGACCGTGTCACCGCGGCATCGAGCAGACTTTGGTGCTGAAGATTTTTGGTTTTCTGGACATCTGAGATATAACAACAACAGAATAAGGATGGATAACAGCGGCTTCTACAAAACAACATATTCATTTTGTGCTGGAAAACTGACAGTTCTCAGTAGAGTTTCTTTCAAAATATCATAAAGAATATAAACTAACTCTATAGTGACTCTGATGGTCCCTGTAATATACTGAGTGTGAACGCTGAGTTGTTGCCAGTCCTGGGTTGGAAAAAATAATTCTCGTAATGAACTTAATGGTCTGAAATGGAGCCACTGTCCGAGTTGCCAACCCCCTCGCCAGTTCACATAATGTGATTCTAAGGAATAGTCCCAGTGAGCAGGAGCCACCTTCAGTGTCTTCAGTGTTTCATCTTTGCCAAGTGTCATTAGCGGAAGCATTTCCTGCAGCAATGCTGTTAAGATATTCCTGGAAAGTTGCTGCTTTAACCTCTAATCTGCCAAGCCAACAAGAAGTAGAAATAGGCCAATAAATCAACTCGCCCAGTGGATCCATGCTAACAACTTAATGAGCTCAGAGATTGAGTTGGGGTCAAGTTAGTTCAAGAAAACTGACAAAGTAACTTGCCCAACGTATTATTCATATTGTTAGGTAATCATACAGCTTTGGTGTTACAGTAATATAATAAGTGTTAGGTTTACAAAATAGCATACAATAGTGAAAAATGTCTAGTAAAAGTTTTGGTAAAAGTTGAATAGAACCAAACCCAGTCATGGGAATGAACTTACAGTCGAGTTTGCATCAATTTTGCAAGGAAATGTACAAAATCCTCACAACATGCTGATCTTAGATCGTAGGTGATAACTCAAAGTAACTACAACAGTAAAACATCCGCACATTAAACTTGATAGGCCGGCACTCTAAGGACAATGATAAATCCCTTTTAAAAATCTTGTGCATGTATTTGCTGAATACATGGAAAGATCAACTGGTGCCCCAAATAAAGTGAACAGGAGCAGTCCTGGTGAGGCTCCGTCCTGTTCACGCTGTGACTTCAAGAAATTAGCCCTCGAAAAACAAAGAAACAAGCGAGAAGCAGCAGCAGAACAGGATCCCTCCACTGAGCCACATGGTGCAGTAAGCTTTGACATTTCGGCCTCCATGTATCACACAACTTCCCAGTTGTATTGCCCTCGTCTCTTACAGAGAAAGAAAACGGGTGAACGCGGCGAGGCACAAAGACTGCTTTGATTGTTTACACGATATGCGCCAGTGGCAACAAATTTATGAGCTGAAACATTTTTTATGTATTTTTCAAAGCTATTTGAGAGGAATATCTGGATGGCTGAAGGTCTTACATGGTATCTGCGGAGCAGGTATATACTTCCATTTGTTTGTCAAGGGAAATCTACAATGAGAATCACTTGTCTGTGTAGTTTCTCTAATTTATTTAGATTCATTTAACCTGTTTCAGACAATCACACCAAAACAAGCAAGTACTAATTAGTTGTATACAGACAAAATACAGAAAGGTATAACACCTCCTGTACAATGTTTTAACGAATGATGAGGTGTGTCGTAATCTTTGCTGATACAAATCAGAGCTGCAACATGATGCTTGCAGAGTCCTAAGCAACAACCAGAGGGAGGCAGCAGATATGAGCATGTAAAACTCTGCATACAGGCTCTCTGTCTGCAACAAATAGGGCAAACTAAAAGGGCTGTGACAGGACTGTCACGGCCCTTTGACCTTAAACCAGCCACAGTGGGCGGAGTGATCCCTTCAAAATGATCCAGATCCAACAGAGATGATTCACTCTGTTTTTTGCACAGGGCTCTCTGAGTTATCTGATTAATTTCAGCATGATTTGCTGGCTGCTCCCCGTGTCCTGGTGTTTGTCGTAGGATCAGTCTGAGGTGGCCAGACGTTAATGAGCAGAATGCTGAATTCCATCGACCAAGCACAATGCAGATGCAGATGCAAATATAATGCAAATAACTCTTGACTTAGCATCCAAGCGGACAAGGCAAGCGTATCTGTGTCGAGCCTTTCACGGGTCTCCCCACCAGAGTCCCGCAATTTCCACGTGTGACTGGGTGGGAAAATCTGACATGGGGGAGAAACTTCACCGTGCCGCCGCATGTGACTTTGAAAATTCTGTCCTCTCTGCTTCAATAATGCAATCATGCCATACATCTCTGTCACCACATGGTCACACCCCTCTCCTGCAACCTTTACAGGCTTTCTGCCTCCCTCTCTCTCTCTCTCTCTCTCTCTCTCTCTCTCTCTCTCTCTCTCTCACACACACACACACACACACACACACACACACACACACACACACACACACACTAAGGCTGTACACCTATCTAATGGAGAGAGTAGAGGTCCTGCATGGTGGATGTGAGGAGAATTTTAATAGGCTTCTTCCTGTCCTGCTATGCTCTGCCACTCTCCATTCACAATGCAGCCAGAGATAATTGCTTTCACCTATCCAACGGGACCCCGGCGTGTTAATCCATATGTTGGTGTGTTTCTCTGTCATTTGTCGATACAGCTTTTTAGATAAATCGTTGTGTTTACAATACAGCCTGTAATCCACTGTGATTGTTCCAGTAGATCAAACGTGTCAGAGCGGGACAGTGTCAGGAAGCGGAGCCGCACTTGCACTCAGATCACTTTGGAAGACGAAACAAGCAGCTCGCAATGCATGTGAAGCTTTTTTTTTTTCTTTCTCCCCCCCGCGTTTCATTGTTGTTCTGGTGGATCAAACCGTGCCGAGCCACTCACTTGATGAAGTAACTGGCTCCTTCTTCCGTGAAGCCCTCTTCCCATCCCCTTGGCAGATCTGAAACACGAACAAGACCACACTGAACGACCCGCCGCGGACCGCAGCTCAGGAAAGAAAGGAAAAAACAACAGCAGCCGTGCAGCAGCAAAGCGTCCCGCTGCAAATCAGGAGCAATTGTACCTGAACGTATCATGTGTCCCGAGTTAACAGGTTCGCCGGTGCGCGGGTGAAGCCAAGTGGTGCTGTGAGTTTTATCACTGCAAGAAAAACACCTGTTACTGGGCGATAATAAAAACTGCAGTAATAAAGAGAAGCAAGCCGCCGCACGGCGTTATTAAAAGCCTCGTAAAGCCAACCGGCGTGTGGGCTGCGGACGGCGCTCACTTGATGAAGAAGACGCGGCCATCCCCGCAAACTCCGTACGACCAGTGATCAGGTAGGGTGTCCCGTCCGAGAGGTGCCGCCATGATCTCTCGTCTCCGGCTGGGCTCGTCCCCCCTCTCCCTCTCCCTCTCCGCAGACTTTTTCCAGGGAGCCCACATAATACCGCCGCTAGGGCTGCATAGCTCCCTTTCTTGTTTTTAAAGGGGAAGAATACCAGACCGAGTCCCCCCCCCTGCCAGACACCGACCCGAGCAACCGAGCCGTTGACGCCACTTCCACTCCGGCAGACGGAGTTGAGCGGGCGTGCGGCAGAGAGATCACTTTGTGGAGGACTGCAGGGAGGGGGGGAAAGTTGGGTGTAGCCCCAGAAAGGGGGGTAGAAGAGACGTGGAGCGGATTAAGGAGCCGCCGGGACCTCATGACTCGGGACACTGCTAGGCAGCGACGGCAGCAGCCCCCCCCCCAACACGAAGTCAAGAGAAAGCCTGCAGTTCTAACAAAAAGTGGTGACATCTGCTTTCAAGTGACACGAAAAATTGAATTGAAGGGGTTTTACAGGATTTAGGGGGCGACGAATAATTCAAGTATACTAAAATCCTCTTAGCTTGTTTTAGGAGGAACACCCGCAAAAATCACTTTTCAGCCTTTTTAGATTAAATGTCTGAGAAGATATATTTGCAGAGCACTGAAAGAAATTGACCAGCACAACCCCAATAGTTGAAAGAAGGAAAAACATGATGTATTTTCACTTCAGCAAGCAATTCATAGCAGGGTTTTTGGGTGCAGGTGCTTCATCTCTTCCATGCTGCCATTATGCTGTAAAAATTAAAAAGGAGCCAAGTCACCTTTATGCATAACTAGGTTTTATTGCTCTCCAAATGGCCTGAATATAAAGGAAAAAGTCTTCATCCACACAATTAACTGTTCATTAAGGGTTATGGTCACCTATTGACTGGTTATGGTTGGGGTAACAGTGTCCTGACTAATCGCCCTTTTGTCCGGGTCAAGAGGAGCAGCTGCTACCACATCAGCACCCAGCTAAAGCTTTGAATCTTACGATTTTAATCAAACAGTGGCCCATTTTCTCGACCAATATGCCTCAACACTGGCATCCAGTTGTACAGTACAAAATGAGGCTTGTTGCTGACAATTCAGTTGATTCTAAACCTTTTCTCATCCCAGTTTTGTTATAGTTCCCACAACGCTGATGGGTCATCAAGACACCAACGACTGACTGGGGAAGTCCGGCACCATTACTGATTATCTTGGTCCATCCTCATAACTCACAGTAGAAAGTGGTGAAAACCACTGTCATGATGTGGTGAATCCACATCACAACCGAACAGAAAAGCTACAAAACAATGAGACATTGCCAGGCTCAAGGTCAGCTAGATATGGTTTGGCTCTGTGACTTGTCACCTACTAACAAGCTGTTCCAGTAAGTGAAGATAACATTTGAAAACGGCATCAAACCTTCAGAGAAAATTCATTATTCCAGCAGTGAAAACATAAAATGAAAAAAAAAAAAAACATGCTGCAGTAGCAGCATCATCATCATCATCAGCCAGCCAAACCTGAGTTAGTTATTGGATGGAAAAACGTCGGTTTGGTCTCAGTTACCTCTAGTTTTTCAGGCCCTCAACTACTTTCGGTGCAGAAACAAGAAAGTAACGCCCAAGCTTGTGTCAGCCTCTCATAAGCAAAGCAATTGACACACAACATAACTTTGCCTAAAGTCAAGATTGTAGAATTTTTGGGTTCTGTCACCTGTCACCTGTCATCAGTATATGACCTAAAGGAGGAGTCTGTCAACTCACTTTGATGACTGAAAACTGACAAAAGTTGAGTGTGAGTTGAGTCTTCTTTAGGATAATTTCAAGACAATATTAGTGATTATACCATGTGTTTGTTTATGCAGTAAGTGTGTGAGGGCTTTAAATAAACTATGTCAACCTCCTATCACCTCTACTGCAGTCCCGCCTTGGGGACAGCTGGGCTTCTGACCATGACACACTTCAATAATGCTTACACTGCATCAAACAAACCTGCCCAAATTACCTCTGCCACCCATAAATTTCACTCGGGCAATATCAGGGCAGGCGTTGTTCAAAGTCACAGCACAGGAGGTCTTTAGCTGAGCAGCGCCGAGCATCAAAGAGAAAGCACCAAGCTTTTCCTCCACCAAACTGTCCCCACTTATAAAACGTATCATTAAAAAGCACCTGTCTATGGAGGGCTCTGCGCTTTGACCTGGGAGGGTACCAGATATCCCACTGAGGAGGACCTCACACAAGAGATTTTTGTAGTTTCCTACAGAGTGTAGATTGCATCAATCTTGATGTGTCACATGTGAAAAGAAAATGCTGCAGGGTCAGTGAGCAGAGAGCAGCAAACATCCGTCAACATTATAAATATCTGATCGGCAATTCCCTTTCGGGGAGGCTGTGTTGACAAATCCCACTGTCACGTCGGCCACTGTTTATCAAGGAGAGTGAGAGAGAAAATATCACCTCAGACGAGCTGCTGGAGTCCATCGACTCTGCGGAAAGAGTTCACTTTCGACATCCTAAGAATTACCTGCGTGTCAGAAAGGTTAATAGAACATCCAGATTATCATTGCTGAAGTGTGCTTTGTAAAGTTTATGATCAAAATTGACACAAAAGGCACAGAATTGTGAACTGAATGAGGTCTCCAGGCATCGAATCATTTTTATGGCTGAGCAGGATGAATGAGCATGTAGAAATAACAGTTTACACCTCAGACAAGATGCAGCAAATGAGTCAATAGTTTAACGTGTTTCTGAACTATTATTCACTCTTTAGGCATCAAAAGATCCAGTAATTACC
>JAUESE010000001.1:15645421-15665702 GCA_032274725.1 Malacoctenus triangulatus
CTCTCTATCCAGGCCCTGGACCTTTATTTTCGAAACGAAAAGCAAAATGACTTTTTTCTGTGTAAACTTTGATTTGACAGGACACTGGGCTCCATTATGACCGCTACCTCCGAGAAGTCATTGATTTTCTAGAGAAAGATCAACATTTCAGAGAAAAGCTCCACAATACAGACATGGAGGACATAAAGGTACGCTGCTTCCGTTTGTGTCATTTTGTTTAAATGATCTGTTAGTGACAAATAATATGACTTGTATGTTTTAAACATGTCCACAAATATGATAAATGTTTAGGTGAATTTTAAAGACACATGCCAGCTTTTAACTTGTTTTCCTTCCCATACCCTTGATGTTTTGGCTCGTATGAACCATTAAAATGTGATTATTATTTTGTCTGAAACCTGTTTATGTTATGCATCGCTCCTTGTGTCATCTGGTGCGGTTACATGATCTTTTTGTTTATTACAGCAAGGGAAACTGGCGAAAGAGTTGGACTTTGTCAGCCATCATGTCAGATCAAAGTTAGACGAGTTGAAAAGGCAGGAGGTGGGCCGACTGCGGGCCCTGATTAAGGCCAAGCATGACCTCGAAGGAGGGAATGGTATGTCTTGATTAACAAAGTATGTTTAGTTTTGAAACACATCTGAAGTAGAGAGTTGTGAAGTTGAATTGTGAATTTGAAGGGAGTGACTTTAAAGGTAAAAGGTGTGTCTTGTATCTTTGTATTCATGAAGACATCGCAGTGGATCACCAGGCTCTGCTGAAACAGTTTGAGTACTTGAACCACCAGAACCCGCATACGTTTGAAGTGGATGACCTGGATCGGCTCATCAAATCGGTGAATCTTATTTCTGCCTCACACAGACTTTCTCAAAGTGTTTTTGTCTTGGCACAGTTGAATGTTGCTGTAGAGACGAGCTATAACAGGAGCCCACGCAGCCGCTTTATTTATACACCAATGGGCCAAGAAGGGCCAGCGTTTCATGGACGGTGAATAGCCGTAAACTGCCAACAACTGAGAAGCAAAGGAGCACCTTAGTTTCTGTATGCATAGTTTATTTTAATGTCCAGGTGTTTGTTGTCAGGGTTTAATTTTTTTATGAGCATTTTGAATTATGAGATCACTGGTCCCAGTTTTCAACTGTCTAGAATAAACAATGACTTGATTTATTTCACTCTATGAATGCTTTGAACATAGTTAAATTGCTCACTGTCCCTCCTTCAACTTCCCTCAGGCTACCAAGGATCTTGAAAACTTTGACAAAGAGAGACACGAGGAGTTCAAGAGGTATGAAATGATGAAAGAGCACGACAGGCGAGAGCACCTGAAGTCACTGGATGATGTGGACAGGAAGAAAGAGGAGGAGCACTATGAGGAGCTGAGGAAGAAGCATGCGGACCACCCCAAAGTCAATCATCCAGTAGGTGATTTAGGTGCACAAACAGCTTGACAAACTGAACGGGGGTTTTGTTGTGAAATCTTAACACATCTCTTTAGATCATTAGTATACAGTTGAAGGGGTTTATCCAGATGAAAACTTGATACTACGAGTGTTTGGAACAGGAATTTCTTGCATTTATATGAACGATTAAATTGTATTGTACACTTTAAATTCAAATGTGATTTTACTTCCATGTTGTAGGGCAGTCAGAATCAACTGAAGGAGGTGTGGGAGGAGGCGGACGGCTTGGATCCGGAGGATTTTGACCCCAAGACCTTTTTTAATCTGCATGGTTAGACCCTGGAAACACGCAACAACATTTTTTCTTAAACTCAGAATAGAGTTTCTTAACTGTAACGTGTGTATTTGTTTCTTTGTGTGAACAAACAGACACCAACGGCGATGGCTTCTTTGATGAACAGGAGCTGGAAGCACTTTTCACCAAGGAGGTAAAGTCATCCTGCTATTTGAGCTTGTGTACTGTTTGATTGAACAGTGTTTGTACTAACTGTTGGCCGGCGTGGTTTCAGCTGGAAAAAATATATGACCCCACCAACGAAGAAGATGATATGGTGGAGATGGAGGAAGAAAGGCTGCGCATGAGAGAACACGTCATGAATGAGGTACAGTGAGGTGCTCGCAGGACATCATTTACTGTGCAGGCAACAGAGCTGCTCTGTGGTCAGCTGCAGCAAGTCAGTTTAACCAAGAGATCTGTTGTTGCTTTTTGCCACGACACAAAAATGTCTTTAAATCTCCATTTATCAGTTCACAAAAACAGTCACTCAACAAAAGTGTTAGTACACTTACAGGTTTCCTTTTCAAATGTCTTGTTTTACTTTTAGCATTTTAGCAGCAGTTTCACTAATCCAGAACAATGACTGGTTGCTTGTTTTGCAATTTAGTTAATGGCAGTGACAACATAAAGTCAAACTGAACTATCAGGTCGCACCACAACTGATGTATTTTTAGACCTGTTTTGTTGTCTGTTTTAATGATATAATCACTAGTTTGTACGACACTGTAAGTATATTGTACAAGCTGTGGTCCAAAGAGGAGTTCTCCTCAAACTGAATTCTTGGTTCTTCAATTCACAACAGCAGAACACAGCTTACAAAAGGCACAGTAGAGAGTACATACCTGTGTCCTAATCAAACTGTGTGTTCAGCAGAACTTGCTGCTCCATTCCCAGATTAAACCCAAATATTGATGCAGGAGATCTTGACAGAAGTCGTCGACTCTTTGGAAGTGGTTGTTTAATCAGCCTCTCGGTGGTTTGCTACCTCACTGTCAGAAAGAAAAAGTGCTGTTGGAATGTTAAAAGAATACAACAGCTCAACTATACCTTCAAATGAAGAGGACAAAGAGGAGAGTGGGAGGAGGTCCTGCTAACCCACCTTCCCTTGTCTTCTCCACTAGGTGGACTCGAACAAAGACAGGCTGGTCTCCTTAGACGAGTTCCTGATCGCTACAAAGAAGAAGGAGTTCCTGGAACCAGACAGCTGGGAGGTGAGACACGACACGTGGCACTTTAACTTGTATGAGTAGTTCTAATTGTCTAACACTGTTTGTGAGGGACAAAGGTTTAATACTAATATTCCTTCTGCTTCGGTTAGACTCTGGAGCAGAACCAGGCGTACACTGATGAGGAGATGAGGGAGTTTGAGGAACATCTTGCACAGCAAGAACAGGATCTGAACCAGAAGGCTGCGGACCTCCAGAAGCAGAAAGATGAGCTGGAGAGGCAGCAGGACCAACTCAATGCACAGAAAATAGAGTTACAACAGGTAACTGTTTGCATTTATAAGCTGTTTAGGTTATTTTGTCAGTTTTACCATCTCTTTGAAAAAAATGCTTGTTTTGTTTAAGATATCCAATATTTTGACTCCCGAACAAGCAAAAACCTCACGAGACATGTTTGTTACAGGCAGTTGAGCATATGGAACGGCTGAAGACACAGAAGGTCGAACCCCCTCCTGAAGTCCACGGTGAGTAATGTTTCACATTGTCTGTGTCCAATCAGCAGTTGAAATAGCAAACTTGACTTCAGTGAATCTGAACTGTTTCCATTTTGTTCACAGTTGAAGGAAATGCTCTCCCAGATATACATGAAGTTGACAATCAGTTGCATTTTGAACAAGCAGCCCAACAGCAGGAGCATCAAGCTGCTCAAGATAAACCTCAGGACCATAATGAACAGCAAAACCAAGACTTGCTCCAACAAGGTCTCCAAGCAGAACAGCATCTACCACCAGGCCACACAGATGCTGCACAAGCTCTGCATAATCAGCCCTGAAGATGCTGTCTGAACTTCACAACCAGACTGTTGCAGCACCTCCACCCCTGCAGGGGGGCAGTCCCACCTGACTGTAAGGCCTCTGAACCAGCATGACCAGCGTGACAGGATTGGACTACACTTGAGATGAAGGAGAGCAGCACAAAGAAACTCCTGTTGTCCTTGAAGCCAGTGTTTGTCAGTCAGTCTTTTACAAAACACTTACGATAGCGAGAGGACCAATCATGGATGCGCATCCTCAGATCTGCAAATTTAAATTTCTCCCCCCAAAATATCATTTGTTTCTTTACATACAGTGACAAAAATGTTTCATTGTGTAATTTTATTCAGCGGTGATGATGGTGAGCTTATTAACGTGCTGTGTGCTGTTCAAAGACCCCCCCCTTAAAAAACAAACTGCAAAACTGAAACATTTTCATTCAAGGGCCTCATTGGACAAGTGCAGAACAGCTGTATTGTGACATCAGGTGTATAAAGTCTTTTAATACGATTCTTACAAGTCAAGAACCCACCAAAAATCACGTGACATGAAGCTCGAGGGTAAAAGACGGTTTTACGCATTTCACAAATTGAGTTCAAGTGACATTTTTAGATTTCAAAAAGCTAAAATATTTTGGTACAGCCACAAAAAACATGAACTTGCTTTGAATATTTATAATGTCTTATTTTTGGATGGTTTTCCAGCATCTCTGTGATCAGGCAGAACAGTTCATTTAACCCTGAAAACCAACAGTCAGATTGCTCAGCTACTTCCGTAAAGACTCCCTTTTACACACAAGTTTTGAATTTTTTTCAGTTTGACCATGAGGTTGTTACAACCTGCAGACTGTTTATCCACCAACAAAATTGTTTGTTTTAAATCAAAGTAAAACAAAGTCCAACGTTTTGCAATGCATTTTGCACGGCACAACAACCATTCTCACCATCTCAGCGACTCGGTGTTGAAAATAATGTGCTTGTGTTTTATAAGCCAAAGAATGTGGATTTCTTTGGCCTATCTGATTTTTCATCATGTACTGCAGAATCTGCAGATTTGAAGTTGGACACAGTCTGTCGGTACCCAAATGGAAACATCCTGAATCGTACCACCATACTGTGCTCTATTATAAACAACCTGCTCGCCATACAAATCTAAACAACATTAAAAGTAATATTCATTTGTTTCCACACCACAGTGGATTTTTTTTTAATGAGAATAGATCATCCTCCAGTGTGTTTTCCCCCATGCTAATTAGGAGTTGCTGATATTTGTTTCAGATTTCAATGTACCAAAACACTGTTTGTTATCAGAACTGTGTGCATATTGTTTGTTGAACAATCGAAAGATTGTAAAGCTCTGACACGAGTCAAAGCAGAAGTTCCCAGTGACTCCAGAAATCCAACAACCGTCTGTCAGAATGTGATGCGAGAATCTCTCCGTTTGGTTTCTGTACTTTCACTTCTTGTCGTGTTTGGCAGATGTGCTTAACTTGGTCCTAATGATACGACCTTTATCCCACAACAAACTGCTGGTGTTTAAATGCTGTGCTGTCAAGGTTGCTCTCTTTCATGCTGTGTTGGTTTTCTCTTTTTGCTCCAGGTTTTTGTCACTTTTTACTGAAGATCTCCTCCGTATCAAGTTAGAGAACATCTCTGCCTTACTGTGGTTTTACTTTATATATAACTTAAAAGATTTACGCTCATTTTGCTGTTACTTGTTTTTGTGTGCCATGTGTTTCTTTGAGACTTCACTGCATTTATGATTTGCACAAGGTGTTCAGGTGGTGTTTAAATGCTTGCTGCTGGATACATTTGACAATATTGCACACCTCGGTTCAATAAACTGGTTTACTGATTGAACAGATTGGGTGATTAATACATAGCAGTACAAAAACGAGCAGATTTCTGTACACAAACTACATGTTAAGCTGAGATACACTCGTAAGGGTCCTAAAGCAAGAAAAAACTCAAATTTTTGTGTGTGGCAATTTCAGGATAAACCTCATTTGACTGTGATAAGTCAAGCGTTCCTTTGAACTTCGAAACATAATGACTTGGATTAACAAGCTGAGTTTTTATGACGACATGGCCCAGTGACTGTGGTAAGATTGTGATTGAGGGGCGACTGCAGGCGCTCTCCACGGAAACAAACTGGATCAAACAGCACAAAGCAAAATTACCAGAAGATAATAGGACACAACTTTATTGAAACAGTCTCAACCAATAACAGTGTACAAAGAGGTGATGGTGCAAGAAGTGGCGGAAGGGGAAATAAACAAATGCCTTTGTGGATGTCTCGAAGTCAAAAAGAAAACTGGCGAACGGCACAGGGCAAAAAAAAAAAAAAAATTTGTTCTGGTGAAGTCAGATTGACAGTGGCAGGGTATTTTTTGCATTTATTTTGTACAAAAAATAAATTAATGAAATCTTTCAAGTTTACAGGAATAACTATTTGTTGTTTTACATCACACAGACTTGCTGATAATCCTACATGTGGTGAAGTTCAGCATTTTGTGTTAAAACAGTAAGAGGATCTTGACAGACCGAAGCAGGCTGACTGATAAGTAGGCCAGGAGTTTAAAAAAATAAGATTACCAATGAGAAACAAAACATTGTTATAAAAGTGAGCTGGGGCAAACACATTCAAAAATCCTGAATGTTCAACGTGGCGCGACTTGACGGTCCTCGGCATCTTTTTAGGATCGCATGGTTTGAGAATTGCCTCGAGACAAACCCCGCGGTCCCTGGGTGGTGCCCCGCTTGTAGCCTGGCTGATATCCCTCCTTAAAAAAGTACAAAATACTTTCAATAACCATCCATCAACTCGGGTGAGTCAATGCACTGATAAAATAGCTTCTTTTTTTTTTCTTTTTTAAACATTTGGCGCCGAGGCACTTACCCGCTGGTAGGTACTACTGGAATAGTCCCGTGATGCATTAAATTGGTTTTGACCATAACCACTGTTTGGGGCGTTTGAGAAAGGAGGGCGATAACCTTCATATCCTCCTGATGTCACAATAGAACGAGGTTAGGATTTAGTTTTGAACTGGAACACATTTTGAAGCCACACGAGTGTCCTTATGAAGCAGTTTTGAGCTCGTACCTCTGAAGCCATTGGAAGAGCCCCGATATCCGTTGATCATTCCACGGGCGTTCCTGGGTCCACCCCTGGGCACAGCCCTGCTGTTGTAAAAGGACTGGCCAGACTGGCCAAACCCAGCACCTGGAGACGAATCCTCATGGCTTCCTGCTGAAGGCATGACCTGCTCTTGAGGCTGGAATCCACCAACAACTGTTGAAAAAAGACCCAAACATTAAAATTAAGCGATGTGCTGGTGTGTGTGAGGGCTGTAAATGTTGAACTTTTAGCACTCACCCGACTGTAATCTTTCCTGAGGGATCTCAGGCTGGTCGACAGTACTCTCTGACTGGCTGCTGAAGCCCTGGCCGTAGCCACCAGGAAACTGGCTGGGCGGCTTTAGAGGATCCTGCTGGCTTTCGGCAGCTGGTGGTACAGGTGCATTCATATTAAATACCTGGAGGGAGGAAGAAGGAGGGAAAGAGGGAAAAAAAAAGGTTTCCAATAATCAGTTTGGATAAAATCCTCATGATGACTGTCGGTCTGTTCACCAGAGTGTATTTTGGAAAATGTTCAATTGTTGCCTGTCTTGCACCAAAGGATTTGCTGCTACCACTCAATCCTGTGACCAACCTTAACTATTGTAACTCTTGTGCTAGCCCTTAGCTTGTACCATGAAGGAATCCGGAAGTCCATTATGTTAGTAAGAAGTCCAAACACGTTGAAAGAGAAATCGTTTGAAAAGGGACCCAGACAGAAAGCGTACCGCTTGCACGGACTGGAAAGGTGCTGCGTTGACATTGATGCCTCCAGTGTGGGTGGGTTTGGAGACAGGTGGGAAGGCAGAGGACAGGGAACATGGGGCGGGAGACTGTTCAGAGGACAGAGACATTGAGGCCTGAGTAGGTGAGAGGGAATTTCGAAGGCAAGGAAACAAGGAGTGTGGAAAGGTCAGTAGGAGAGAAGATCCCTGATTTTTCACCTACAATTTCCCTTCCATTTTTGATATAAAATCAAAAATCTATTCAATAATTTTCTGTGAAGATCAGTAGAAACATTCTATGATGCTGAACAGTATTTTGTTGCATCTTGGACAGTCTGATTTGTGGTTGTCGCATGTCTTCAGACATTTTCTTGTGAATGAATAAGCTTTTAAAAAAACTGAAAAAAGGTTGGTGCACACGTGAGAAAGCTCCACAAATATAATTCTTTAAATGTTCAGTTCACATTGAGTGTTTAGAGTGGAAAAGACCAGTACTCATGTAAAACTTGAACCAACTCAAAAGTGACCTCGCAATACTGTCACCTTGAAAACAGTTGTAAAATGTATCTTGACAAGTTCAAAGCCAAAATAATACAGTGTGTTTTAATGTGATCACTGTGTAATATACGCTTGTTTTTCAGTGGCTGTAACAGATATTAATCCAGCCACCTCAATCTGCTCAGCCTCCACTCTACTCACCTGTGAGGATTCCTGTGGTCCAGTAACGGCAGTCGCTTGTGGAAGTCTGGAGTCTGGATGGACTGCTCGGAAGAAAGCAAACAGATGCTGTCTGATTATGTTGCCAGCATTTCAGTTTCAGTTTAATGCGTTGAGACAAGTCACTCACTCGAAGGGCCACCCATCTGCTGCAGGTCCACCGACTGCACAGGCTTCATTGGCTGGGCAGACACAATGGCTGGGTCCAGCGCCTGGCCATCAAACTCCAACATGGAGTCCTAAAGAGAACCCAACAGTAAAGGTCGAGGATGACGGACCATAAACCCCTTTTTGCAAAATTCCCCAACCAGGATTAATTACTGGGCGACCTGAGAATTTAGCAACAAACTTAAATGCAATCAGGCTCTCCTCACCTGCATGAAGTTGTATGTCCCCTGCATCTGGGCCATGAGGTCTTGCACTGCCTGCTTTCGAACCACTGGGTCGGTGGCAGGAGAGGGAGACCTTTGGTTCACACTAACAGTTGGCTCAGGAGCCAGCTGGGCAGGCGGCTGGTGCTGGAGGGAATTCACCATCTGTGCACACATATTGGTACCATGATGCCGGGATTGGAGGCATAGGTTTTATGACATGTGTGACTTTAGCGAAGGAGCAGCGGTGCATACCTGAGCTTCCACAGTCCACTCCTCCACTTGGTCTTTGTCTGGACTACTGTATGTAGTTTCTGGAATGAACTGTCTATTCACAAACTGTAAGATGAGACAACACACTGAAATTGTAACACAGCCGCTTTGTTTGAGTTCCAATGCTGCAGACACAAGATAAAAATCTCACCTCTGTAGTTTCCACTTTAATTGGCTCGGTGTATTTTTCAGTCAGTAATCCTTCTACAAAAGACAGATATGTTGGAACAATAGTATTTTACAGTTGAACGGGTCTCTTTCTCCCCCTGCTCTTCATCACACTCACTGTCTGCATATATGGTGTCACCTACCAGGTTCAGGTGGCTGCTCCACAGCCGGAGGCTCGGCCACCACAGCCGGCTCCTCCGGCTCCTCCTGCTTCTCACACGTCCCGTTCTGATGAGTTTGTGCTCGGTCAAAGTAACCACTCATCAGCACCTTCTCCAAAGTGTCCTTCAGTGACTTGTCTGCGAAAAAATAGAGCTAAAAGTCAGGAGAGCAAATATTTGCTCCAAATTTATTTGTAAAACATTATGAGGTACGAAGTGAATCGACCCTAAAAAGTCCAGTCTTATGCAAGAAGGCCACCAAACACATAACTACGTTCTTTGCTCTCATACATGAAGATGAAAGGGAGGTGGTGTGATATTGAACACTAAGTGTGTTCACACTAAATACTCTAATCCAGTGTTTTTCCCTTGCCTGTGATTCACTAGTGCTTTTAACATCCACCCCACTACACACACAGTGGGTGGCAATAAATTATTGAAATGTGAAGACTCTGCCCCCTAGAGCCACTTACATGTGGTCCCTACCACAGCCTTGTCTCGCCCCTCAAGCAGGTCCCACAAGTGTAGTGAGGCCTCTTCATATTGGTCAGTCAATCTGCAAATTACACAGCAGGTCATACAAAAGTCTGGCTTTGAAGAGGTAAGAAAACACTCTAAATAGCACAATTTTTTATGCTGGTGTGAGTCACAGAGGTCTTGCATACCTCAGTTCATAGTTCCTATCAGGTCCCACCAATTTGTAGAACTCATCAAGGGCTGCCAGGTCAGCATCAGTAAGCAATGAGGAACCAGTGGCGTCAGGCTGCTTGAGGTCCTGCCTGACGCTGTCGTCTCCCAACTGGTCCAGTAAATACTGAAGCTCTAAAACCGTCTTCAGCCGCCGTTGTTCCAGCTCTTCCCGCTGCAGCAGTTCCCGTCTCGCAGACTTCTTCACAACCTTTTGAACCTGAACACACGTAAGACACTGATGAACTGAGGTAACTTGTGGTCTGTTTTTTTGGCCTGAAAAGACTTTTTCAAACATGAGTGGGCAGAAAATGAATGCATTTGGTGGATGCATTTTTAGCAATTGGGTTAATGGCAAGTTTAACTGGGGAACTGGGGACTCACCTCTTGGCCCAACGCAATGAAGCTCTTCTGCAATTCTCGAGCAAACTCCAGGTTGTTGGTGATCTCCTGATACTTTGCTAAAGCCTCCTTTAGGCACAAAACATTTAGAGTTTTGTTTTAACAAAGTGTCTTTTTTAGATTAAACAATGCAAGAGAGTCCTTCAGTGTAATAAAAAGCATAATTTCTTACATTTTACCAAACAAACCTAATTGTATTGAACCAACACGAGTGCACCATAGAACAGAACAAATAAAATCCTAATCTTACCAGCTGATCCTGATTCAGTCGTTCTCCGTTATTCTTCTTTGCCTGATAGTCATCCAGTTTGGACTGTGTAAAACACATAAAACGGGATACTCGGGTGAAAACAAAGTTGATTTTTAGTGAAGAGCTTGACTCACTAACAACTACCATGTACCAAATTGATTGAGTCAGAAATGATCCGTCACAATAAGCTTTCCCAGACTCAAGATTCTTCATATTTCTTAATGAGTCAGTAAAACACGAAAACGGCTGACTGAGGTCCTTTGTTTAATCAGTATGAAAACGCAGATCAATTTATTGACAGGAGAATAAATTTATTGAAATTGACCAGCTATCTGAACATGCGTTTCATTTCTAGAAGACAAGAGCTACCTTTTTCTTTTCCATGTTACGAGTTTTCTTGTCGAGCACACCGAGAATCTGCTTCATGGCCTCAGACTGGCTTCCATTTCCCAGGTCTGGAATAGCAGACGGGACAGCACTGTTTCCAACTGTTGCTGAAGGCATCTGTGGAGCAGAAGTTGTTTGCACACAGAAGAAGTTACATTTTTAACATTTTTAGTAAATAAGACAAAGAAACAAATGAAGTTTCACCATTCAAAAACACCAAAAGACAGAATAGTCCTCAACCATCAGTAAAATGTGTACAACCTAGACTGCAGTGTAAAGATACACCATCATTGTGACAATCGGCTATTCCTGTGTGTAGGTTCAGTTGGCTTCCTCCCACAATCCAGAGACCTGCCAGTGGGATTAATTGATGACTAACTTGTCTGGAGGTGTAGGTTAGCAGAGCGATAGCCAGGCAGCCTGCCTGGTGTGTACCCTGGCCTTTGCCCAATGTCAGCTGGGATAAGGTCCAACCACCGGTGACACAAACATGGGCAAAGCCAGGAAAAAAGGCTGCATTAATGTGTTAATGTGTGCCTTTCTTGGCACAAGAGTCAGTCCATGTGAAATGAATGAATAACCAATTTGCTGTTACTATCAACTATTACTAGTTCTACCAATGATGCCGGACAAAAGTTGAATGGGCCAAAAGAGGACAAGTTCAAAGGAGACACAATGCACCACTGGACCGAGACCCCAAAACCACCAGGAAAAGATGGCAGCATCCTAAAAGTAAAGCAAGGCAACTGCACAGAGGAGGGAATGTTGGACGAGCATTTTAACATTAGTGACAAAAAGTCACGGCCTCACAAGTCGTCATGTCTGACCGACACATGCGGTAAACTGAGGGCACATATAAATGGACCTGATGCTGAGGTCACCTGTGATGGTGGTCATTATGTAACGCTGGTAGGTATGATTCCAGCAGGGATGTCATTACTTAGCGAACGTAAGGTCTAACTTTAACTGCAGGATACTAAACCTGGAACGACGAAAGTGATGTGACGGACGAGCCCGTTAAGATTTAATCTTTTATCAGGAGCGAGTGACAAGATCGATAAGGATATTTACAGGAAAACCGCGATTTGAGAAGAGTGATCTTACCAACATGTTGCATAACCAACAGAAGCGAGATATTTAGGCCGCTGGTAAAATCAGAGGAAGTTGACAAATTAAAATGTCGGCCTTCTATTGAAAGTTGAAATCCTGAACGTTAGCTGCCTTGGAAACGCCGGCTAACCTCGCCGACGGACGCCAGCAGTACATGAGTGCGTCGAGATCACGTAATAGTGCGAACTCTGCTGCCAATATGTTGTTAGAATTGCGGAGAGGAATCGTCGGCTAGCTGTAATAAATCAAGTTAACACACGCAGTACGGTGGTCCTAATCTCTCCGTCCCATTGTTAGCCGATAGCGTGTTCGCCAACGACGTGCGGCTAATGCCCCGACCTGACCGGATGTCACACCAAAACTCGCCGTTAAATAGGTTAAATTAACAATTCTTCTCGGTTTGAAGTAAGCACCGTCGATCCTCGACGTTTGGCGTCAACTGGGAAAACAAAGAGCACCTCCGGACGCCGCGACAACTCGTTTCGCACAATCGTCTCGGCTGTAAGAGACGACTTAATCAAAAAACAATTTGGGATTGAAAAACAGTGAAGGTGGCGGTACGAATCCTATACCTTTATACTCTTTGTCTTCAAAGAGATTTCCTTCGTCAGGTTCAACGTTCGCTGTGCAGCGCTAAGTGCAGTCCGTGTCTGTTACTTTCGGTGGTGTTTTTCTAGAAGGATGCTCAGGCTCCCACCGGCCAATGGCTGACTTGCTGCTGCTCAGCTAACGGTAGCGGCTACAAGGACCTCTCCGCATTCCCCCAAACTGCCTGACTATAAATCCCCTCAGGGTCAGAGGAGTTGACCAAGCCACCAATTATTTTTTTTTTTTATCTTGGTACTAAAAATACTGAAAATGAAAAAAAAACTAACAGATCATTTTTCTACAATATCCTTCATGTCAGTTTTGTGCATTAAGTTGTGGAAGATCTCAACATTGGACACGTTTGTTTAGTCGATAATTGCAAGCTATTATGAGCAATTAGTTGAAGACACTTACAATTCTCGCCAATACACAAATTGTTTTAGAAACGTGTAAACCGGGTAAATTGTTTTCCCATTCTTGAATGTTTGAGGTGCGTGTGAGCACATTAAATCCGACAAATAAATGATTACTTCAAGATATACGATTTTTTTTGGTGCATGTAAACAGACTGAGTGCGAGGCCACTTCCCAAAAAGTTCCTCTTGTCCTGAGTGTGAGGTTTGAGCCTTTATATGGTAATTCACGACCGCAGAAATCACAGCTCAGGTTATCGAAGTAAATGAACTTCATGTAATATCACAGAATGACCAGATGGAGGCGCATTTTTCCTAAATACTGGAACCGTGTCACACTTCGGATGCGCTAAGAAAAGACAAACGATATCCTGTTGTTATCCTCTCAATATCCTCTCCACTGGTACTTCACCAAGGTGTCTATAAATCCTTCAACTTTCCTCCAGTTTTCTTCTGCAGTTGTCTTTATTGTGCACAAGGAAACAAGAGATCGCTGTAGAATAGCCCTAGAGCTATTATCTCTTTGCATGTATTTCTTCCAGAGGTAGCTATAAGCAAAAGTTAAAAAAAGTTTTCCAATAAATTTGATGTTCTTTCAAAGGAAGTTATTTTGTCTTCTTTTTAAACGAAACCCATAAAAATATGTATCACAAGTTTTATATGCTTTGTTTTTTACAACTTCGAAGATCTCAACCAACATTTCCACAAAAGAGGGGATTGTTAAAAAATAACAAGAAAAAATTCCATGTTTTTCCCTTTTTAAACCCAATAACACCTTAAAAAAATTGGCTATCTAAACAATTAAAAAAAAAAGGAAAAGAGAGAGATTGAACATTTTTTCAATGAACTTTCATGTTCAGTCTTCACACCTCCCTGATGCTCCTGGCGTCTTGCTCTCTGTCTTATATGCTTGAGTGTGTCTATAACTAGTGAGGTGGGGGGTGGGGTGGGGGTGGGGGGGGTGGGGTGGATGCGTGGCCCCTCTCTCTGATGTGGGTTCCTGAGTAATGGCCGTACATCCTTCAGTGCTCCTCTCCTGCAGCACATCTGACTGGATTAAATATGTGCTGAGGATTTATTGGCTGAAAAACCACAGGAGCCCCACAAACACTTTGGCCCCACACCACTCGTAGTGAGTCCAGGCAAACACACCAGACTCATCTGCAACCCCTCCGGCTTCCCCTTTCTCTGTTTGAACTCTCCCTTTCAAACTGTGCATTGGTAAATATTTTTGCTTGTGACTCCTTTTTAATTTCAAATAAATTGTTACAATGTCAGAATTATAGAAGTAGTTTTAAAATAACCTTTCAAGCTGATATATGAGCAGTCAGTTTTGGGAGTTGCCAGACTTCTAGCAGAAAGAGTTTTTGTTCCCCCTACTGTCTCCTATTAGTTGGGCAACATTAATAATTCATGACCCACATGTGCTACAGACAGATTACATGCATCACCACTTAATTGCCATAATTATCATCATTACAGAGAATTATATTCACCATCAAGCAATTTGCCATTCGAGCAACTGTGGTTTAATTTTGTAGAGTGGTTCAATAGTGGAAGTATAACAAAACCAGCCTTTAAAAAATACAAACAAAAAAAAAACAGTTTTAAGCTTTATACACACCCGATATGGTTGTGAAAGTTTTGGTTATCAACTCTTTTACTTACTGATGTTTTTTTTGTTTGTTGTTTTAACTCATAACACCGGAGTAGCTGGAAAGAAGTGGGCTTATTTTGCTGGTGAGGGCCCACAGCACCCATCCAGGGACACATTGTCCCCACTGACTGATCTGACCCTGAGTCTGTCTGAGGCCACTGAGAACCGTGGATTTGAATCTGGCTCGACTGGCTCCATGAGTCTCAAGATTATTTCAGTAACACAATTCACTCTTTTGGCTCTTTCTTTTTTTGCACAAGCACACAGGCACACACGCATAGTTTAATCTTTACGATACATTATATTTACATACATTTGCCTGCCACGAGCAATCCAGTATGTCATCATCATTCCTTTCCTACAGCGGTTGTGTCTTTTTTGTGATGGTTTTGGGGGAAAAGGGATGCATTGATAGTGAAGAATATACACATGCTACCTGGGCCCACAGAGACATAATTGTCACACAGAAATTAAATTCCCTGGAAAGGTTCTCATGCAGCTTTCCCCAAAGTTTGTTACATAACCTTGAGTCAGGGAAATGCATCTGGGTTTGAATGAAAGATATTTAACAAAAATTTTAGAAAATTCTTATTCATCTAAAATATTTTGTTCCTTGGTGATAATCTTTGCACCGAAAGGCGGAGCTTCCTCTTCCAAAGATGAACTGTTACAGTCTTCCTCTTGTTTGCATGTTTAAGTTTTTTTTAATTCCCTGATCTGCATCAGAAAGCCACACAGAAGTCATTGAATTGATATGATGATATCATATCAAAGTTACCATGTCATGATTTATGTCACAGCTGGTTAAGATGATATGCTATGAAATTGATATAGTGCTGCAGTTCAGAACATCTGCTCTGCATACTACACAGTTCAAGAACAGTTAGCACAGTTCAAGCCTCATCTTTTAATACCGAAACGTTATTAAGATTAAAGCACTTCCACAAAGGCATCATCCAGCTTCACGTATTTCCAATAAGATCAGCAAAAAGTTCACTGAGAGACAGGAGAGGGGGTTGTGACATCTCTCAGTGAAATCAGATCAGTGCAAGAGAGGTGCTTCATATTAGTTCTTCTACAGAAAAAGAAGCTTCTCGCCCATCTTTACCTCCTGGATTAATTCTCGTTCAGCCTTCACATGTATTTTTCTAACAAAATCAGTGTTTTGGAAAATCTGTCTGGTTCAATTTTCAGAAACTGTTTCCATTAAGAAGGTCCTAAGTTTGTTACTGCTGTTTATTACAACAACAAAGTGTATAATAGTAATGGCAAAACAAGTGGAATGAATGAAACATGAGCTGTGTAATCATAATTTTTTGGAAATTTAGTCATAATTATGTTCACTCTGCCACAATCTGGCAAGGAGAACTTCAAGATCTTTAACAGATTTATTTACAAATGAATAAAAACACTTTTAATATGCTGTTGTACTTCCTCTCAATGCTACATTGTTTAAACATGTGCATTTATATTCAGGCTGTTTTGTTTTGTTGGTATTAGATATTCAGTTATTTCAGGGAAATGTGAAAGTGAAGCGAAGGTAAAATATGACCTTTAGCTTTCCATCTTTTATTGCGTGACTAGCGTTGGTAAACTTCAGCACTGGGTCAGCACTAACCTGGTCTTCTCACTCACTGAAATCCTACACACAGACTGATCTTATCTGACAGCGTGAAACCAGAGCAGACCTGGCAACTCTGTCCCACAGCGCTTGGCCCAGAGGGCATCACGAGAAGCCGGGTTTGGGTTAAAACACCAGCAGAGCACAACTTCTTTGTTTTGCCCACCTCTGACGCTAAGTTTGGAAAAACATCTGTCAGCCACAGAGTTAATATTTGTAGAGCAGGCATGAACTTCAAGCACATTGATAAGAGGAACATTTCTGATGAATTTCACAAATTTAACAATACAAACAAGGAAGAATCAGGTCAATCTATTCATCACAGTTTTAATTTTTTTAATGTTTAAGAATCACCTAATTGATTGGTATTAGGCCTACATGTGTTTTAATAGATCAGAGTTTGTAACTCACAAGAGGTACAGTAAGTCGTGTATTTGTACTAATCAGAGTGGAAGAAGGAAATAGAGCCGTCTTGGTCTCGGCTGTCAGTCTATTTCCAGTTTGGCATTTTAAGAGGAGATGTGGTTAAAAAACCATTAGAACGTTATAAAGTTTTCTTTTCTTTAAGATTTCTTCAAGTGAAATAAATAAATACAGAACGCACAGTTTCACTGGGGAAAAAGGAAAAAAAATAAAGAATGTGTGTAGGTCTTCATCATAAACGACAATGAAGAAAGTGATCTGAAACACACAGCTGTGCATCTCTTTTAAACATCGAGGGCTTTTCTGTGAAAACTCCATCCTTTTTGCTGGTCTCTTGTTTACTTTCCGTAGAGATTCGCATGAAAATCTAAACCTAAACTCCGTGCCAATAACCTCCGCTGTTGCTCTGTGTATTTAAAAGTTATGGAAGGCTTTTGGACATCCACCGTTACCTCGGGTGAAATCTATCCTCACTGAAAAACCAAAACAAAAGTGATGTTTTATCCAAGCAAGTCAAACTAGAAACATACTTGGATGCAGCCTGACCGTGAAGATGGTATCAACCACCAACCGTGAGTGGCCACAAGAATGTCTAGCCTGCTGGAATATTAGGAAAAATTAAGTTCATGTTGCCACAGCAGAAGATTTAGTTTGTCACATCTTTAGCTGTTGTATCACATGAAGGAATAAACAGATAACTTAAGGGTCAAGCGTTAATGAGTTGATTGCATATGAGCTGTCGCACCAACTGTATGTGAATAATGGAGATGCAGAGAGTGAGGAGGACCTGTGGAGAAAAAATGGGCTGCATGACTGACTTGAAAGCACAGTTCCTAAATAAGAAATGTAATACACATTCATCATGCGCCAAGTCAGAACTTAAACAAACAACTGCAGACCTGGACAATGACAGCAGCCTGACTGGTCTAAGTGAGTGTGCAGAGCTCTCATACATGCATGATTGTTTCCGATAAGCATTCATGCAACATCAGAACACACAGGCGGCTCCCGTCTGGTTTACATCCTTGACAAAAGTCTCTGTCATGAGCGCCTCGTATCCCACAATTCCCTGTGCTTCTGCTGAGCCCTGTGCACAGAGAGATGGAGTATCTGGACCCTGTCAGTGCATCCCTGAAGACCTCAATTATACAAGCCACTCTAATTAGATCACCTTTGATTGCTATTTCAAGTGATGGGAATAACATGGGGCTATGTGTTTGCCATGCCCGCCCATCTCCTGCTGCTTCATTGCTGTTGCAGCGCTGTGTACGGTTCTGTCTCACCCCGTGTCTGTCATGTCTGGAGCTGGTAAGAGTGAGTGGGTGTTGTGGGGCCGATGAGGGGCTGACGTGGCAGGTGCTCTGCTGACGATCTGGGGTCAGACTCTAGATTGAGCTTGAAGAGCTTTTTAAAGCAAGGCAGGTTTTTGACATTATGCACCAGGCATCTGTCACAGTGTGTGGATTTATTCAGACTAACCAGCAGCTTCAGAGTCACAGGCAAACACGCGTTGGCACGCACACGGAAACCTCGCCATAGGAGGAGTACCAGAGGCACGCCGAAAACAGCACAGTGATGATGACTGAGTGAAATCATCCAACAGCAGACGTACACGTGAACACAGGGTCATGTGTTGTTGCCTTGCTGGGATTCTAGAATATACACTCTGTTATCTTTTACAGTCTTGTTTACTTGTTTGCATATGTATATTTACAAATCCGCTTGTTGTCATTACATCATGCACCAGAAAATTCAATTTACAGAAAAAAAGGGCAGACTGAGTCATTTTATAACCACATAGCTTCCATTACTAAAGCAGGGAACCTAATTTCATTTTCAAAGCTGCTGTTCAAAGTCCTTAGAATTCAGAGTACATTCAAAAACAACTTCACTGCAGGGTTCAAGGTATTTCATCCAAACTTTTTTTGTCCTCAAGAGAAAGAATTGTGCAGCAGTTCAGCACATATGAATCCCCAGACTGGTGATACGACTCAACCAAACCCAACTGGACATGACCCAATTCGTCTCAGTCAGAATCAATAGGTGCCATCCTCGAAGCAGATCCAATGTCCAGGTGAACTCTCCAAAGAATCGCGGTCTGAATGGCATCAACAATAAAGCATCTACAGGACTTAATGACTCCGTTTAGTATCATGTTTTAGAGTCGTAAAGTTCCAAAGTAAACTTCATTCTGGATCACAGATCATTCCACTAACCTTTGTGACCATATGACATTATGTCAAAAATTTTAAAATCTATCTTCAGAAAACAGCCGTGCAATACCTGAATTTAAAGCATATTACCACTTTACCACAGGTCACAGCGTTTCTTTAAAAAAACAAAAACATGGCGTTGGTTCTCTTTGAAGAGCTACAAACATATGAGAAAGCACTTAAAACCATATTGGAGCACATTATAGAGAGGGGTGGAGACAAACGGAGGGAGATAGAGAAATATAGTTTGTGACTGACATCTTAGGAGCAACTAACCGTTCATTATGTCGTTAGAGCTGCAGATGAAGAGTTATTGGTGGGGGTGTGACTCTGCATTCATTGTGAGGCAGCCTTGAGTTACATCAGGTAGAGAAAACTCAACCACAGAAAGATGGAGCTTTGGCCTCCTTCCCATTGGCAGTCATTAAATTAATTGAGTTTATTGAGTCTGGCCAACATTTCCCAGGCGTATAGTTGAAAAACTGATAACGCAGCAGAACTTTAAAAGGGCAGCCCCCATCTTCTGCACTCCCCCTGAAACCAGTGGGCTCACAATTAAGCAGCAACATATGCAGGCTGTGACAATTGGATGGAGTTTTCTTCATCTGAATCATAGCAGCTTCTAGAAGTTTCTACTGAGCATTCAGGAAAAAACATGTATTGTCATTTGTCTCACAATATTGTGACGTTCTAGAAACAGTTTGCTGTCTGACATGCTAATCTGCAACAACTCAATGTAATCACACAGTGCTGGAGTAGGCTCCTTATGTGGTGTATGAGGGTCAAACATGACATCTGTCTGGCTCATCGTGCTTCGATTCGTCAGCCTGAGACTAATCCCTCCTGTCGCTCTTCGTCCAGAGGCCTGCTCGACTGAAGGTTTGTAAAAATGGATAAAACTTGATACTTGCGCCAAACATTGGTGGAAGCTGATTTACCTACGGACAGAGGACTGCGCCTGACAGATGTGCAAGACACTGCTGTCCTTCCGCTTTGTGTGTTTGCCATCATAAACTATGTGAAGTTGGCCGTTTCTACCAAATCATTCATTTACCACATTTAAAAAGAATGCACACACGAGTTCCTGCAGAGGTGCTGTTAGACAGCGAGGCGTTGAAATAGCTGGACCTTCACCTTGATGATTTTCTAAGACATTAATTTCACTTTTGAAGCCAACTTCTGCTTTGGCCTCAACAACTCTTCCAAATTTACTGACTGGTCATCTTTGTCAAAATCTGTCGATGACAGATTAGTTCCCATGGACGCTCCTTCTCTTGGTGTTTCC
>JAUESE010000001.1:15667958-15682074 GCA_032274725.1 Malacoctenus triangulatus
TTCAACAAGACACATAAGGAACCCTCAATGATGTGTGTGCAATGAGAATGATTTCTGTGCCTCTGAGCCCATGTAGAGGTTTCACTTCATGACAACTCATTACTTTAGGGGCTGATATTCATGTCCTGCATTAATGACCTTTGTCCTTGTCATTTGCACCCAGTTTTCTGCAGATTCTGTCACTTAATGACAATATGTTGTGTGAAAGGTATCCTTAAAATCTTTGCTGTGGTACATGAGGAAATGATTTTGCTATCAAGGATATGGAACGATATTGATGTTTACTCCCTTTTCTATTTTGGGAAACATTTTATTATTCATTCCTGGAAGATTTTTAAATTAGTTGTTTTTGCAGCACTTTTTAATTCATGAAGGACTCAAAGCGACAGACATTTTATTGTTACTTTGAAAACACTTTGCAGATGTTCCCCTGTTTGTCTTTATTCGACCAGACAGGTGAGTGATCCATATTGCCACAGTTTAGCACGTCTTTGGTACAGCTCAGCCTTTCGCAGCCTAGTTGTCTTTCCAATTCACTGGCTGCTTCGGATCAGATCTGACAGAGTGTGCACAGCAGACACACGGCATCGCTCGGCACAGACGTGTGAAAGACTTCAGGGTCTGTTCAGAGTTCCCCCGGTGGACTTGTTTAAGGTGTGTTTAAGTGCACAGATGGACCCAAAGCAGAGGCTTTGGGGGTGGGGGCGGGGGAGGGGGAGGGTTTGGGGGTGTCATATCAACAGATGAAAAGGGGAAAGGTGCCAGTTGCAGGAATTAGGGCTAGGTGAGGGTCACGTTGTGGACACAGAAGGACGACTTGGAGGATTAGACTGAAAGGTGTGAAACTGAATTTGAATTAAAAATGTTTTCAAAATAAAATCCGCGGAAATCTGCTCAACCTCATGAAAACTGAAAATCCACTGTGTCAAGTATCTGCACCAATAAATTGAGATGAATGAAGAGGACTGTCTGCAGTACAATACAAATGTGTTTTCACATAATCAAAAGCTGACTTTCCCTGGAGTCTGGTCTGCAAAAGGAAACATAATCAATAATGGTCTAATACAGTTATGTGCGATGATATAGTTTAGCGTTTGCAGAGTGTGTGCACCCTCCATCTTTGCCAGGAGTCCTTGAGATGATTTCCTGCCATAATAGCACGTGTGAAAAAGAAGAACATGAACCGCTCATTTTGAAAATCACGTTAACACCACAGTGGAACTGGAAAATGTCTGTTTTGAAGAATAAATCCCCGACTTATCTTGTGACTGAATCAAAGGGATGTTTGGAACATTATGTTGGCAATTATTGTCTGCGGACTGTGGTGCTATCCAGCTATTCAGTGTTCCCTCTTGAAACGAGCAGACACTCAGCGCACCGCTCTCTTTTTTCCTTTTTTTTTTGTCTGGGCTTAGCTTTTAATGTAACTGCAATCAACCACAACAAGATTTTTGAGGCCCAGCATTCATCCCTTAGAAATCCCACCAAACGTGAGTAGTATTGGAATTCCGGAGCACCACGCCAACCGTGAAGCCTCCCTGCCTCTCTCGAGCACTGCGTGGAGGGGCAATTTTCCTCCGGCTGAACTTCCCAAAGCTGCCTCACCTGGAACCAATCTGTAACACAATCGAAGGGTCCTGACTTGAAAGCCCATTCCTTCCCTTTGATAGTCTCTTCTTGGTAGCCTGCATGGTGCTGGAAACAGGCCCTTTGTAATCTGCAGATACAAAAGAGCCGAGGATTGAGACGAGTATCCACCCATCAAACTGTATTATGCAAATAATGGAGAAACAAAGCTCAGATGCGCTCTGTTTTTCCTGCTGTTTCTTTTTTTTTAGGATCTGGGGAAACTGGGCTGGTGTTTGGAAATTTTAGGCATTGTTGTCATCAGCTATTTCCTTCTTGATTATACCGTGCTATTTTTTCCCTTTTTCCTTATTAACATCTGTGACTATCAGACAAAGTGTGGATGTACAGTCTGACACTGCACCAACCTGCCAAGCTTTTTCCCTGATCGACAGGTGTGGACTTCTTTTTGGGGGGATTCAACTGCTTTCGTTCTACAGAAGCCTCGAAAATGACTCCACCAGGGTTCTCTCAGCTCCTCCAATAGGCAAGAGGGGGGCAATTAAATGTTTAATAGCTGTCTGTTTAGGGCTCCTGGGAAATTTAGTCTTGAGTCAACATGCCAGACCTGATTTCCTTCCTTCACTTCTACCTCTGTAGGCAAAAACTCCCTCAAGCAAAACTGTATTACAGACCTTTTCCCACTGATGTAGCATTTGGCTGTATTGTCGGGACTGCAGTTTCTTCTTCATGTGAAGTGACAATGAACTGCTTCGGCAAAACCGAAACGAAGCCTCTGTGTTTCTCTCTGAGATCTCCAAAGGCAGAAACCGTTATTTTTGGGGGACCTTTGAAAAAGACGATTTGCTCTTTCATACATGTGATTTCAATTCAGTCATTAGCTGCAATTGAATCAGCACAGAGGAGCCGAGCGTGTGGACGCAAAGCATGAAATGAAAAGGACATTTGTTCGAAGAGCCGTCCTGCTCCACAGTCACAGTCCCTCAGTTTGGCAATCAGTAAGTCGCAAGCACGTGTCTACACAGGCTCCACTCAGTGTGATGTCCAGCCAAACTGTCCACTCCATATGTTCACCCCATAATTAATTTAACCTGACTGCTTTTTCATGTTCCTCAGTCTCACACGCGAAAGCTTTTTCAATATAGAATTTCTTCTTCTTTTGTTATATCCATCCGCTTCATGGCTTCAACCCACAGGTTCAACTTGGGTCAACATCTCCATGTAACAAGCAGTATTTTATCCAAGACGATGCTCTGCTGAGACCATGCAACAGACAAGACACGCATGAAGATCAGCTTGAACAAACCTCAACTCCCTGTAAAGTTGCGGAACCGGTATGGACACATTGCGGGTTTTTTTCATCACTATTTTCATTATAGGAGCATTTTATAGCCGTTTCATGCCCGAGGGAGTTACAAGATACCAGGACTTTCATACTGAGAACCAATAGGGGCAACCACTGAGCCACAATGCCTCTTATAATTTAGGTTATGTGGTTCAAGGTCAGGAGTTAAACTGCCACAAGTAAAATACCCCTGAGAAAATCTTTCGGATTGGCTGTCGGTGCCGTAATATGCCCGGAAAATCCTTAAAACGTATGTTTTGAGGTGACCGCAGCCTATTTTTGTGTCATTCTGGGAGCAGAACACAAGCAGTGACATTTAGTGTCTCAGAATCGCTGTAACACATTGTCATCAGTGGACCGCTCACACTTACACAACGCATGTTGGACATTTGAGTTTTTATTTTTATTCCTTTTTCAGAATTTTTTTGTTCAAATTTTTCTTAAATCCCCTTCCAGCAGATCACTCGTTTTGCAACTCGCAAACTGCTTAATTTCTGTGGTTCGATAATTTACTCTTGTTAGAAATCACTCACGATGTGGCGTGTGCAAAATGAACAATTGTTTTCTCTTTCTCCGTGACAGAACCGAGTGATATATTTCCCTCATCGTCACACAGCGCTTTGTGATATTATCGCTCCATCACAAGATTGGGCCAGTGTCAGTGAGCCCCATTATTCAGTGCCGTCTGGGTTCCTGCCCTCAGGCTCTGGGGCTTCCTCCTTCCTCTGCCCCCTCAGACACTGGCCACCACTTTTTTAGGCAGCGGATGTCATTTCATACGAAAACAAATTGATTCGTCTCGCTCTCTCCTTCCCACCTTCAATTTGATCTTGATTGATTTACCAACAATGTTTGAGTTCAGTTATTTTGGGAGCTCACAGCACAGGCTGGTGTCTGGCATGCATTACGGCGTGCACTAAGCGCTGTTGTTGTAAGCGGTGGTTGTGTACATAAGTGTAGGTTTATTTTGTGAAATCAATTAGAAAACATTCATGTAATATGAACAGACGGCAAAATCTCAAAAAGTCTCGTGGTGCCGAAATTGTGGTCGACTTGCCTGGTTACCAAGTAAGACAATAGATGTTGGTGTTTATCTGGAGGGACTCGGGTCAGGGGGATCCGAGGCTCTGCTCTCTCCTTGGAAGATCAGACTCTTTTGTGTTTGACTTGCACGACCCCAGCCTTAGTAAACAACACATGCAGCTTTAATTGGAATCACTTGGTCACCCTGAAGCTGGATGAACAGGGCTTTGTTGCCAGCATGGCTGCTCCCCGAACCTGAAATATCTCCAAGGAGGTGGTTTGACCACAGACACACTACTGGAGCAGTAAGAGAGAGGGCTGCTTCAAGTACCTCTGCTTGTAATTATAATAACGTTAGTCGAAAAACTGAAGGGAAAGAGTTGGCCAAAATAAAACTGATGATGTTGAAGTTAAGATGTTTTCTTTTTAATGAATATTACTTTAATTGTTATTAAAATAATTTACTAGAATGCAGAGACGATGTGCCAAACATGATTGGGTTAGTTACGGAAAACTTTCCACGTAGACATTATGTTTCAAAGATAAAGTAGATCAATGGGAGAAAACTAATAAAAAGAATGCTTAAAATATATCTCATGTCCAGTCCAACAGATGCATGTTTCCAGTTTATTTATTAGTAATTATAAAACCAACTCTTTGATTGAAAGGAGCTCTCATGCAAACAGATGCATCTGGTTGATTTTGTAATGGGAAAAAAAACAGTTCAAAGCTTATTGAATGTAACACAGAATGCACTAAAGTCAAAAAAATGTTTTAAACTGACTTTAAAAGAAGCTTGTGAGAGTTAGAAACTGCCAAACTCCTCCAGTGTCCCGAAAATCTTTATCTGTCTTTCCATATGTAGCTGAAGACCAAGTAGTTGCTTAAAGTTCGACCATCTCTGCAGAATTGTTGTTCGTCAGGACTTGTTTGACTAAGAATATAAGTCAACAAACATAAACTATACTTTAACTACATATTGCATGTGTGAGTCATTTGTGCAGGTTTTTTAAGCAGTCTTTAGTTCTGTTGTCACTGATTTGTGTTTTTTTAGCATGATTTATTTTTATCGTTGCCATATTTTATTATTTTCACCGACTTAAACAGGAATGCAGATTATACACAGAGCGGGCTGATTAATCACCACTATTCAATTGTCAATGGACAATTATGGAAGTGCAAAGTGTTTTTTTTTTGCCTTCAATTCATTTTTTTCTCAGTTTCTCATGTCGTGAATTGTAAACAAGATGCAAACACACTCCGACTTATAATCAACAGATGAGAAAGCGAGGACGAGGATGACCATCGACGGTGCTTTTTTGTATGGATGCTCAATTTGTTTCAGGGTTCAGTTCTCTTTATTTCCTGTGAAAGGTCAGTAAGTATTAAACTACTGTTGTAAACTGTTGCTTGTCTTTGACGCGATTGATTCTTTCAAGTTTCATGAAATTCCTTCAAGAGAACCGATCACCAATTAACGGCGGGTGCATCTACGTCTGCAGCAGCAGCAGCAGCAGCGTCCTCTCAAATTAAATGAGGAACATGACTCTGATTAAGTTCCTGCTTGAAAGAACTTTTTCTTTTTCCTCGTGCAGCTTCCAGGACATTCCAGGATATTAGACCAGTGAGTGAGCTCTCTGTTTTCTCTTGGTCACGACCTTTGTTCATAAAAGGGTCACTTGGGTTTCACTGCTGGCCATCAGCGCTGCTCCACTCCTCCATGTTCCGTCGCTCAACAATGCATAATGACCCGGCAACGCCACGGACTGGTTCTTGGCACCGCGTGGTCAGCTGATACAAGATTGACGTCAAATCCTGAAATGGACAACAGTGTTTCATGTTGACATCTGAGGTTTTGAAGTCACATCTTTGAAAGGGATCGGGTTGATGATTCACACACAAAAAGGTTTTGTGTTCATAACTTAATTGGTATGACTGGCCAGTCCAAGTTCTGGTCTTGTCCTCTTGTTTTTGGACAAAATATGTCTTCCTGTGTGTGTGTTTTGCTTCCTCTGTGGATGTCCAGTCACAAGCTTTCTCTTTAACATCTTGAAGGATACATAACAACACAGGAACACCAATAAAATTTGATTTTCAACAAACACGACATGAGAGAACAATGCAAACTGTAGCAGAAATAAAATTTCCTGAGGCAGCTCGATGCTGCATCGTTTCTGTCCTGACAGTTTTATGACGTGGCATCATCTCCAAAACAATTCTCAGATAGGAGCCTCTTTAGTTCACTAGGACAAAGTGTAAACCTTTGGGGGACACGCTGCTTCGTTCCCTTTGATGCTGCTTAGCAAGAGTCCTGATGTCTCTTTTCCTGGCTTGGAATCTGTAAATGCTGCACTGACTTATTTATTATGATGAGACAGAAAAGACACCAACTTTCAACCAACTGCTCACAAAATATATTGCATATGAGTTTTGATCATCTATTGTTTGCATCCACTGGCAGAATATCACAAAGAAGGACATGAATGACGTTTCAGAAAACGGGCAAGCTTTAGTGTCACTTGTGGTTTTTACGGTTTTATTCGCTGTAACTGATTAAACCCAGGACAGGGATGGTTTGCTTTTATTTTATAAAAGTAAGTTATGCCTGCACACATATTAATGCCACAGAGAGCAAAACAAGCAGATCTCCGTCAGGTCAAATATTGCGTCGCATTGTAGTGAAAATGTATTTTTGTGGTTGAGCTAAATGAGTGCAGGCATGCCTCCTTTTTCTGACAATTTTTGTTTCACTATCCACCAACATAATCCTGCCTCCTGTGCTCTTAGTGTTTTTTCATCAGGAGCTCATATAAGCACAAATTCTCAGTCTTTCTTCAGTTATTTTGATGTTAAGACCCTGTTAAAAAAGTTAATTTAATCATGACTTTTTGAAACTAAGTTGCTTTAAGGAGAACAGGACTGTGCAGAGCATAACGTTCAGAAGCACATGCATGTTTTTTTTCCCCCATGAAAGAAACGATGTGTTTTGCAGATCGAACAAAGAAATCAAATTTAAACTAGATCTGGTTTGACTGGATGTTGTGGCGTTTGGCAAAACTTTATCGAACAATTTCCTCCTTTTATCTTTGAGTCATAATACATTCAGCAGATGTTTTAGGTGAGTTTGAAAGTCTCGTATTTTTTTTTTATGTGATTTTGGGAAAAAAATCCAGTGAGACATTTACTCGACATCTGTGCACATGTTGGGCAGCAGTCCTGCCCTCTGACCCCTTCACTGAGCATCCCACACACTGCTGCGGCCTCGGTCTCCAGAGTCACTACGGTGTCCGGCGGCCTGAGTTCGGAGGTCACAGCGCTGACAGCAAGCACCTTGCTGCGAGACTTCTATCTGCCCACCAAAATAAACACAGGAGGGTCTGCTGCAGGCCTCCCACAACACACCCTGTCCAGCTCTGACCGGGACTCCGAGATTAAACGCTAAAGATGCACAGGATCTTGCCTCCTCTAATCAAAATACTGTCGGGGTCAAAGGTTGAGCCGGGAGATCACAGTCAACTTTTATCCCAGCGACATTGTTTGAGACAACGAGGCTTTACTCAAGTGGAGGGAGAGTTTGGGCTGTTTTCCTTTGATGGGCTCCTGTTTGAGGAGCTTAAAACCACCACCTGTTGATCTTTCTCTTTCTGCTGCTCACGCATCAGCCGATGTGCTTCAGCAACAAGAACCTGCAACAATGGTGAAATATACAACACACACCCGTCACTCTCTCAGAGACAAAGTGTCACCACCTTATAGAACGATTCACATCAGAACAAGATCTCTCAGGCAAAGCTCCCACACTTCAACTTCCCCCACTCTGTTCTTTCCCATTTTATTTCAATTCATAGTTGGCTCCTATTGAGACTTTTGATGTCAGAAAGCCAGAAACACAATGTCCTCTGTGTAAAACAAACACATAATGTCTGTTAAACCTATTTGATTTTAGGCCTGGACTCAGAATTAAACTATTCCTGTTGGCTGTTCGTAGAAGAAAAAACATCAACTTAATCTGAAAAAGCTTAAAAATGCTCATTTTCAACAGTAACAAATCCTTTCATGAAGTATATTTGTGAAGACTCATTTGCAATAGTCAGCAGGTTAGGTCTGAAAATTAACATAAGGAGTCACATAAGAGTGTTTTTAGACAACCGCTCCATCACCAGATTGTGTGAAACTGAAAAAGCAAACAAACAAACAATAAACAGAAGCTAGAAAATGTAAATAAAATAACAAAAAAAAAACAAAAGTGGCAAAACAAGAAAAATGTGAATATTTTCATCTATGTATCACAAGGAAAGGATTGTGTTCAAAACAGGGATACGATCAATTTAGAAAAGAATCAGTGTTGATGTTCATCTAAATACGCTACGGTTCAAATCCGGAGGCTTCACCAAACCAGTGGTGCTTTCTGATATAATAAGCTATTTGCTATTTATATAAATGAGCTGAGAAACCTCAGAAAATTCAGCCAGAAACATGATGGTTTTATATCAGCTTTCATTTTTCAGTTTCATGGTGGGATGCTGAAATTTTAGTAGCAGGACTGAGGTTGAATTGAAGCTGGAGAGCTCCAGTGAGTGACCTCACAAATATCTGTGCGTGCACTCCAGCGAAATTGAACACAGTCGGCCTCACTGTCAATCTCATTTTTGAGGAATGACTAAAAATGTAATTCTTTTCAGGCAGCAACTTCCCATTCGATTCTTCAGGCTTCAAACTAAAGTGACTGACTTCATGGCAAGCTGGCAGCTTTTAGGACATCCGCCTTCCTCGTTTTTCCTCCAAACTTTTGAAAAGCAATGTAAAAGTTTTCAGGGTAATAAAGACTTTGTTGAGACACAGCGTGCAAGGGAACAAACTGCACAACAAAATAAGCTTACACCATCAACCAACACTTTTGCATCTGGACCTGAACAAAAAAAAACACAGAAAAAAAAACTGGGCGCTGTGATGGGAGACAACAAATTACTGGACATTTGTGTAATTTATTCATAGAACAGTGTCTTCTAAATTGCAGCCTGCAAGCTATTTGCACAGCATTATCTCTCAGAAGTGGTTGAACTGGGTGAGGTGCCAGTGTCTGAAGTTTGTTCATACTGCTACACATTAGTATCACATGTAGCCACCACTTGTTTGCAACTCCTTGTGCAGAACTCAGTTACGTTGTTTAATTTTTTATTTTTTCACGAGCTGTAGCCTTGTTGATGCTGAAATATCCCTTGAGCATGTTTTTCCCTCTTTGACAAGCGATAAATTGATTTATTAAGCATACAAGTAAAGGCAGCTCATTCATTCAACTTCTTGGCCACTTTCTCCAAAAGGACAAAGTTGGAGTTGACCCCAGCTCACATTGAGCAAAGGCAGAGTCATCGGACAGTCGCACGATTTGGAGACATCTATTGAACACGTCATGCATGTCAGGACTGAAGGAAGAATCTGGACTAATTGGAGGAAACTCATGCATGCACAGGCAGAACATGCAAACTCCACACAAAAAACCCAGGTCCTCCTCACTGTGAGGTGCAGAAAGTGAACCACTGCACCACTGTGCAGCTGGGAAAGTCAAGTTGAGAGAGAAAGAAAACGTATATTGTTAAAATAAGCATCTTCATGATCAGCTCATCTAAACCCTTTTTTTCTGGATTATCACCATTCAAAAGCAGGTGGCTTCCAAAACAAGTGTGGGTTTTTTAGTTAAACTTTCTTTGACATGTGCAAATCTAATTTGGACAACTAACCTGCAGGCAAAACCTCACCTCCCCCCCCCGACCCCCACACGCCCATCCTGTTACCCCCCAGGGGTAAAGGGGCTCGAGACCCCTCGAATCCTGGCATTACTTTTTCTTCTGAAAATACCTACAGCAGCACAATTGGAAACACTGCGTGTTGTAAGCTGCACAGCCATTATGACTAAGTATCATTAGTCTCTAAGGAGCCCTACAGACATATTTGTGGCCGTGGTTTCCAGGGAAAGAAGCCTCGGCGAGACCTCCCTATAAGCTCCCGACCCGGACGGCTCGTACAGTTGCTCTTTGGGAATAAATTATAGTGAGTGGTGCACACTGGGCAAGAGAGGTTACCAAATATGTCAAGCTGCATCCATTTGAATACCAGCGGGTGGCCACTAAATTACAAAGAAGTTGATTCATGACAACAGCTTTCCTCTGTCTCGTACATTTATAACAACCTTTCAAACCGCAGCAGCGTCGTGCACACCTCGTCCGTTGTCACTGTGGAGGCGGCTGAGGTGAAGGAGGTCACTTCAGGCTGGTAGCACACCACCGGGTGCAACTCACGCTTCCCCGCCTTGCCTAAAGACACTTCGGCACATAGGCACGACGGGATGGGTGATCAAACCACCGACCGTTGGACTGGAGGACAGCCAGCTTTTTACCCACCGAGCCTCAGCTGCTGTTTTTCAGCTTAACACTTTCCCAGGTTGCAATTGGAGGACCTCTGCAAAAAGTTCTCCATCGAGCTGACAACTTTAGCTCTATGATTTCTCTATTTCTACCAGCTGTCGATGTTTCCGAGGAAACATGACCAAAGCAAAAAGCCGAAAGACAATTGAAATCACAACGAAGAACTCAAGAGTTTATCAGGCATATCTAATATTCAGTGAAAAATCCTCAAATGGAGCTAAATTTGCAGTCTGATATTTTCCCAACATCTGCACCTTCTCACAATTCCCTCAAATCATTCAAGTCTGTACTTCATGTTAATATTCACATCGTTCAAGTGCGAAACCAAGTTTTTTTCCATGTAAGTTCACATGACAAACCAGGACTGTGATGCTGCTACATGCTGCACTGCACACTGAACCATTCCAGTCAGTAACACCCTCCAACTTTGAAGCCCTCAGTGTGGTCATTATTAACTTGCAGAGGTTATCTGATTGCAAGAATCTGCAAACTTCAGCTCCAACTCTTCTTCCTAAAAATACACAAACACACACACACACACACCTCCCTGTTTAGTGTGCCAGCTGGCTGCGCTCTGAAATTGATGAAGCGGGATAATTCCCTCTGCCGATCATATCAGTAAAGGAGGAATCCAAAGATCAACACCAGATCCTGGAGGTAGTCACATATGGGACACATTTTTCCAGATCCTAATAAACTTTCATCTGTGGGATTTTGTGTATGTTGTGGTGCCGGATGGGCCAGGCAGCATCCCCAGCCCCCCTCCCTCCCCTCCCCTCCCCTCCCCTCCCCTCCCCGACAAGATCTGCAGAGCCCAAAGTCAAGGTGTTTGAAAGAAGGCAGATGGTGAATAATAGGCCTGAAATTAGTCCTCACTGCACTGTACTGACATCCACCTTCAGTGGTTGTAAATGGTTGCACATACGGCGTGCTTGCAAATATTATGGACACCGTGCATTCAAACTGATTTAAAAAAAAGAAGATCAAACTTCCCCTATCCCCAAAATTTCACAGAGACTGATTTAAAAAAAGAGAAAACGGAGGTGCAAAATCGGAGTCTTCTCCCATAAATCACAATCTGTGGAGTCAGTCCACTGTGGATTTACCTGTTATCTTTAAACTCGACATCAGAAACCAGATGTTCAAAGCACCACAACAGGAAGTCCAGCAGATGTTTCACTGGCACTCTGTGCAAAGGGGGTCTGAGCAGCACAACACGGCGGGCTCGTACACCAAACCCAAACTCTTTGGAAGAACCGAGCGAGAACAGATGCTTTTCTGCCGTTACCACCTCAGGCCCTTTTTATTAAATTCGAGATAAATGCAACCATTTTTGCTTTTCCTTCTTTTTTTGGTTTAATTTGATCAGAAAATCTGCTGACGCTGTTCATTCTCCTGCTCATGTGAAACCAATTTGAAGCCGCACATGGATGTCTGCTGCAGCGCTTCAAACAGGCAGAGGACCGGCCCATCGTCACCCAGAAGCCACCACGAGGTGGTCCCAGAAATGTGGACGCGCAGGTGTGTCCTCACCATGACTGACTGCAGGGACACACGGAGGGAGGAGACGCTCCTTCACAGCGAGATTAGCAACCTCAGCAGAAAGCTGAAACCGTCACACTGACGATTCACGTGGGAACAGCACTCGAACACTGAAGTCAAAAAATACAGCGAGCACAGAAAATAATTTACCTTCAAAACTCATCGAGGAAACAAAGAACTCGATTAAATTGAAAGATAAAATTGATGTATTTATATGCAGATCTATATTCAGTGAGGAATGACAAAGTTCCTCAAATTAAGAGTAATAAGTGAGCATTGTTTGCCAGTTATTGAGCATAAACCCTTTTGGAAATGTGGTCGAGCATTTTACAGCTAAAACGACACAATTATCTTTGAACCTGGTGGAGAGCCAAACTGAAGCTGAAAGAAGTCAAACAAAACTGCTTGAAAATATACTGCTGGAACCACAGTGATGCTTCCAACCAAATGTAATACAATGAGGAGTATGAAAACAGGAGCAATCAGTCAGCAGCATTCAACACGGTCTGAAAAATGGAAACTGAGCATCTATAGTTCATTTGAATAACTAATAAAACTACTTCAGTCACACTTTCACAATGCAGAAAAGGTGATTGTAGCAAATATATTTTTTAATGTGTATACAAAAAATATAAGGCAGCATTTTAAACCAGTTTATGTGTTTGTTTCAGTAATTTTTGTGAGCATCTTCATGTGATGTGATGAATCCTCGACCACGAACTGTGCCGTTTGCTCAACTATCTTTTTGTGATGTGTAACAATATTTTTTATTGATTTTGTTCACATAAAGATGTTTGACAGGAGACAGGATGTGACACTAAAAAGGTCCTACTCGCCAAAGTGCAGAAAAAAAACAGTTTTAGTTTAAAGGAACTAGCACCAAAAAAGTTGAAAGTGAAATGTCAGGTCAAAGTTTCTAATTTTGCTCCTAATTGTGACAACATTGCTGCAGCGCCGACTCAGTAACGCTCAGTGACATGACAAATTCAGGCCGATCCACTGCAGATATTTGCAAGTCACAAAGATTAAACACACCAGCGAAGCTTAGCTCACTTTTGCACTCCAAAACAGAGACAATGTGGTGGAGACTATTTGCAGATGTTGCGTCTGTGTGTGCAGGGCCGCTCCTTATTATGACAGGTACGGGGGCGCAAAAATACTCCTGGGTGCCACTGAGATGTTATTCCAGGCGTATGTTTCAAAAAAGCCAATTCCACGTGCTGCGCTTTAAGAACGACACAAACCGAGCTGCTTCAGTTTCACACACACCAGGTCACACATGCACACAGTTACAACTCTCAGTGTGCGGGGAGTGTTTTTTTCATACAGCGAGGTGCCCAAACTGGCCTTATGAAGATGGAATATCTCTTTTATGTGAAATTAAATAAGATCAGCTTGTGGGCCTCCCTCCTTCCTGCCCCGCTTTCCGTCTTATGTTCATTTCCATTCTGCAACAAAGCCGTCTCTCCACGCCGTATTAATGCCCATCAAAGGCCTCAATCAAGTGGCGTTGCCACAGGCTAGAGACGAACTGCAGAGGCTAAAGTTGAATGCAGTCAGTGCAGCGAGGATGTGGGCTTGTGTCAGCTTCCACTCCTTGTGTTTCTTCTCTCTTTCTTTGACCTCGACACTCACAAATACATCAGTTTGTGGAACAACTGCTTCCGAAAAAGTGCGCACACTGGAGGGCCATTTCAAGGTCACTGACTATGACAACAGTCTCACTCATTGTGCCTGTTGGGACAAAGTCTTTATGTATGCACTGGGGGAGCGGAAAATGCATCAAATAAAACATAATTACAGAGGGCTTCCTGAAGAATTGGTCACGGCTGTGAGTCAATGGACTCTTAGTTTGAAAGTATCCGGTGACAAAAAATGTTGGAGGAGAAGCTGTCATCTGTCTGATGATGTTTTCGCTTCCTCAGTGTAACACTGTGGCTCCTATCAGTCTAAACTTATGACGCTTATCAACACTGTTTTGTGTGTTCTGAATAAAGAGTCCCCAGTGTTAGGAAACTATCAACAGGGGGTGATTTAAAGCAACAAAATCACATTATTTTCTCTTTAATTTCATTATACTTTAATTAAAAGGTCTGAAATTTATTTCATTTTTAATGTTTGAATGAACAATAAATGTGTCTGAACATTTTTTTCTGCATTTCTTTAAACTTTTAGTTTTATAATGAAAGGAAAAAAA
>JAUESE010000001.1:15726722-15738154 GCA_032274725.1 Malacoctenus triangulatus
TATCTCTTTAATCTCTAACCCGATTATGGACACAAAAAGCCAGTTTGTTTATTTCTTTATAAATGTCAGAGAGATCATTTAGCAGCTCTATCAAAACAAATGAAAGCGCTTGTTTTCATCCACACATATTTATCACTCACTTGGGAGAACACAGTTTTTTCATATTGACGCTAAGAACAGCTATCAAAAATGTTAACAGATAAATCTCATACACTAAGTTTGATAGACAATAATACTAGCACGATCACAGCACTGTCAACGGGCCAAACCGCGGCCAAAACAAGCACTGTCTCTTACACACGACGCGTCTTTTATGGCAAGTTTTCTGCTTTTCAATTCAGTACAGAATAACAAGTAGGGATTTTATCTTTTACACGGCAGCTAGTGTAAATGAGCAGCTATCCAAACCAGCTGTGTAAACATTTTAGACAGGTTAGCTCGCTGAAGTCCGATTCGGGTGAACAGAACGTTACAAACCGACATTTATTGAAGGTGAAAATTGTCTGACATTATGAAGTACATGTCTTACTTACCGAGACGTTTAACGGGAGAGGCAGTTCGGCTTTAATTCATGACACAATCGAAAGGACAGGCCACACTCGTAAAGGTAGTGATGATGCTAACCTAGCTTTGAGCTAACAGTAACAGCTCGCGGAAATGACGTATGGAGGAAGTTCTTCATCGCTGCTGAAGGTTGTTTGTGAATTTACACTCAATACTTCCCTCTAGTGGCGAATGAGATGTACTGTTAATTATTTTTTACAATGAGTGAAACCATGAACGCCTTTTCAAGTGTGCTGTCTGCGTCGCCTGAATCCATTACATTAATGCAAAGACTCTCATGCTGCCGGCAAGAGCACCTCAGATCACCCAGGCTCTGCATCAGCTATCTCTGCTCTTTTCCTGCGAGGATGCCTTTTCCTTTAAATCAGCAGGCATCAACTGATCTTCTTACTCATCGTTAAATAAAGCTAAAATAAATGACAATGAATAATTATATGTATCTACACATAGAAACTTAAGGTTCAGATACAGGAACAAACAAATGACGGCTGAATCGATAGTTTAAAGGAGCAACTTGTAAAATCTCAGATATGTTGATTTTGTTTTGAATACTTTTAAATGAAACTTGAAAAAGAAATCAAAGGTGTCCAGATTATATGTCAACAGCTGTGTCAAGCTCATAATTGTACAGTATTCAAAACTCTGCTGTTTGGGAAAAGGCATGAAATGCTAAATGTGTCAGCTTGAACACCGTCAAAAACAAGCGTTTGTAAAAGAAGGAACAGCAACGGTTGCCTGCTGCTGTGTTAGATGAAGCAATCCAGAAAATGGATGTCATATATAGTTTTCATGCCAGTCTATTATGTTTTTTGGTCAACAAAAGATGACCACGGGGGTCACATTTTTTTTAAATGAATCCAAATGAATATCTACTAGCAACTTGTCAACAACACATCAGTGACACACTTTAAGTTACGACAAAGGAATAAAAAAGTCACTTTTTTTTCTTACCATAGTTTGTATTTTATTCCATTACAGGCAGGGCAGTGAGGGGGAGGGATTAAATACATTCTCATCGTGGGGCAGGAAAGGAGGGGAAGCAAACCAGGTAAACATGGACAAGACATCGTTGAATTATTCCTTTCAAGAAAGACCAATTTGTAAATCTGCCAATAGTTTGAATAAATAGCTTCAGATGATATCTTTTTCTCCATACTATCTTTTAATAATATAGTCATTATCTCTTTATTGTTATATACTTGTTTTTCTACATGACTCTATTGGAATTCCTCTTTTTTTTTTTTTTTAGACATCTGCATAAATAATTACACATAGAAGATGGTGCTGTACACATCATGGTGGAAAGTATTAGTGCTTTTCTTTGAGCAGTGTTGAGTGAACGACCAGCTGCGAGCAAAGCTACTGAATGTAGGGAATTGCTGGCCCATAACTGGTCTCTCTGCTGGGACTGGCAGCATGAATCGAGTGGTGTCAGACTGTAAACTGGCTGGAACCGTCTGCTGTGAGTAACCACAGCAAATCTTATTCCAATTAGAGAGACGGTGCTGATCACTGTAGTGACTCCAGGCTTGATGGTGGCGCTGCACCAAAAGGTTGCTCTGAGAAGGCTCTCTCTCTCTCTCCGTCTTACTCTCTCTCTCTCTGCAGCAGCCTGTCTCATCACAATGACATATTTGCAGAAATGAAAAAAAAAATTCTAAGCATATTGTCCCCATGCCATGGCAAAATGTACTTTTCCACTCAGACAGAAAAAAAAGCTTAAATATATAACTCCTTACATTTGGGGAAAGTCTAAAAAAGTTCCCCACACAGTCTTAAAAACTGAGATAAAAACCACTGACATCAAACCAATCTGTTGCAAGAGCAATAAGGATAATAATACCATCAAATATAGCAATAAATGTGATAACAACATTAACTGTAATAAATAATGCAAATTGTGAGCCACCTGTTACACCCAGAGTGATATGGAAGATTGTATGCCACACGCAGTATTTAGAATCGGCACACGCAATGTTCGAGCCCATTTATTCATTCGGCCCAACCTCAAGGATGTTTGAGATGAACCAGATTAAAGGGAAGCAAACACCTCGACGTCCCAAATGACAGAGAGCACCTTCAGAGCGAGAGAAAAGACATCCCGGGACACCTTGAGGGGACGACCGTTCGGTCTTCCCAGAAGCTCACACATGATGGTCGTTCCTGGACACGTTTGCAGCTTATTCACTGTGTGGCTCAATGACAAGACTTGTTCGAAACCAGCCATGCTACTCTGAAATGCATAAAGCATGCAGACGCTGACCTGGGCACATTGCTCGGAGCTCCTGGAGGAGAAATGTACAGTACAGTACAATGTACAGTTGATACGATGGCAACTACTAGCGAGTAAGTTATCTGAGCTGAACCCAATGTGCAGAGGTTTTTCATATGAAGGCAATGGCAGTGTTACAATGTCCAGGTGACATCTTCTCCATGGTGTTGCTGTCTAACAGTCTGCATGGGAACCAAAAGAATGTCGAGGGAAGGAGATGATGAACTTAGCTTTTGTGTTTAAATAAAGCAATATCCATATACATATACAAAATTACATCTCATAAATACATTTGGCAAGACAATGTATTAAATTTTTGGCAAAAAGGGGGGCGGGGTAGATTGAGCATTATGATGTGTGCAAGAGTAACCAAATGTTGACCTAAGTGGCTTAGTGACCATTTCTGTTCAAGAATAAATAAATAAAAAAAAGTCTTCATGCACTATAAAGAGTAACCAAAAGACTCCAAAACATCCATAGGCGTCTGTAATAACTTTGTCACAATCACTAAATGTTTAAGACACATGGAATCTCACCAATGTAACACACTTACTCTCTTTCTCAAAGTCGCTTCTTTGTAGACCTGAGGAACATTTCTTAATGTCTTCTCACTTCTATTCATAAACAAATAATGTCCATCTTCACATTCCTGATTTAAAAAAATAAAAACAAAATAAAAGCTGGGCTTCTTTTTTTTCTGGAGCTGCTGAGGGTGCAGGAAGTCGTACAGTACATCAACCCAGATGATGTGCCTATGCTAACCTCTTCTACAGTGTTGAGTTTTTGAATCCCTGCTCTGGTAACTGTTCTCCTTCTGATACTGTCAAGACGGAATTCAACGCAAAGTGGACATGTCCCTGTGTGGATAAGACGACATTGTTTCGGAATGGCGTTGTGAAGCTACAGTTATTTATATTCACCCAAAAGCAGCACGGCCCTCTGGCATGCAGAGAGAGGTATCTTTTTTTTTTTTCCTTAAGTCTTTTGCAATAGTGTGAAAATGCTATAAACAGAGTTCGAAGGGGACACCTGAAGGATGGAAAGAGTTTGCGAGTTGGTCTGTGAAGTTCTGTCATTGGAGCTCTGATGAGTGACTGCATTCCAACGCATGCATGTACTGTGATATGTTTCAAAAAATTTGGATGACTGCACCTCTCAGTTTAGGACAAAGGACACTGGGGGCCTTCAAATGCAGACTACACCATCGTCGATAGCGTGTTCTCCTCGGGACAGTGACATGGGGTGGATGTTCGTAAGGAGGGCACGGCCGACGGGGCCCCCTCGCTTGGGGAGAGGTCGTTGAGCTCCTCAGACGACGACAAAGGGAAGGAGGGCGACAGGGAAATGCCCGACGAGGGGTCGGCAGATCCAGCAAAAGTGCGTGGGGGTTTGGGGACGAGATTAGGCTCCAGTGTCGCTCTGGCCAGAAGCTGTTTGTCATCCAACTGCTGTCCTTCTCCAAGAGACTCCCCCTGGCTGAAGGAGCCCCGACCCGACTCCGACTCCCCGTCAGAGAGCTCCAGAGGAGGTGAGCTGCTCCCGTCCAGTCTGAATAAAGAGTCTAAGTACTGGGCGAACTCGAGCACTGCCTGGCTGGGGTTTCCGTTGGACAGCTGTGGTGGAGGTGTAGATGCTGCCAGCTTGGACTCTCCACTGACAAGTTTTCCAGTTGCATCCAGGTCCCATTCTCCTTTTTCTCTATCCGTTGGTCTGGAGCCTGTTTGTGGGCTCAGGGGAGTGGTAGGAGTGCTCCCTGGGCTGTACACACCAGGAATCTGTTGGGGATCCCCATCAGGAAGAATTTTGGCGGTGGCATTCGGCTCCGGCTTAAACGGTTGAGCCAAGCCACTCTGGTTCAGAAGAGCAGGGGAATCGTGTCCGCTGAACCGAGGTGTGGCAGGGGACAGCCTCATGGGGTAGTCGGGAGTGGACTCCACCGGGGTGAAGAAGGGCCCCACCTCACCCATGTGTTCGGGCGTGGCCGGGCAGAGGCAGTCTGCCGCGAGCAGTTCAGTGCGGGAGCTGAGCGACGGGTTCTCCTCTGGGATCGGCGCGTCCAAAGGGAACGGGAGGCAGCCCAGCATGGGCGAGCCCCTCAACGCGGCCGAGGAGCGGCGGGAATCCAGACTGTAGAGGGACTCGGCGTCGGACAGGCTCTCCATGACGGCGAGCGGGGCTTTGCGGTCCCTGAGCTCCACTGCCAGGCGCTCCCGTGCTCCTCGCAGCACTACAGGCACTGGGGGAGGAGGGCACTCAGAGAAACCATCCAGAGATATTTCAGACTGGGCACACGAACTGGAGGAGAGGAGAAGAATGGGTTGTAGAGCAATGGCAGGGAAAGGATGGGGGAGGGAACCAAAACACAAGACAAACAAAAACATTGGGTCAAAACAAACTTACGAAGGGTTAAAAAAAGGAAAAACATCTTAAAACTGTTAGTAGTGACACTAAATCTAGAGTCTACTCACTACATGAAGACAACAAATCATTCATTTGACAGAGGGAAAAGACAGAGTTGAGGGGGATCGGGGGTGCGTCCTTGGGCGTGTATGGTTCCATTAGTTACAAAAGAAACAAACATAGTTCAACAGTGACTACCAGGGATTCAGACTGACTTTGGACAGGGGCTAAACCAGAGAGGGCGAGGTGGGAACTGAATACTACCATACGTTGTTACTGCTCTGTGGTCACACAGCGTGCATGCGTGCATGAGAGAAGGGAGCACATTACATGGTGTTAGTATTTGCATGCTTTGCTTACCGTAACAAGGGTTTTTGTCTTTTTTTTTTCAAACAGAACACACAGAAATGATGATTTTGAGAAAACAATAAAGCAGCGGTTAGTAGCAGTCGTATTTAAGAAAATATATTAGCTGTAAGGCTCACTGTAAGCAAGTCCCCATGACTACGTCGAGGGTTACGAATTAGGTTTACTACATTACCGAGTCAACACTGAATATGCAGAGGGTCAAACTGATTCATGTATTCAGTTAAGCAGAAGCACACCCACAGCGGCGCTTGTCGTACTAACCGAACACTACTGTTCCTGCGGTGGTGGGTTGTGGGCGTCGGCTGCTGAGAGTTTGCTGAAGCATCCATGAATATGGACTCCGGGTTCAGGTCCACTTCGGTGGGGCTCACCATGATCTTGGCCGCCGATAGCAAAGCAGTTTTCCCCTTGTTGTAGTTCTCCAGCACCTGTCGCGAGCAGAGAGGCACACACAGACACGTGACTTGGCGGATAAACATTCAGAGCAGGAGATCAGGAAGGAGGTGCACCAGGGCCGAGACTCAGTGTCAAGAGGCAAGTGGGTGAATTCAAGGATTCACCAACTCAGAGAACAACGTTTCTATTTTTTTTTCTTATAAACACATCTCAACCAAAAGCATATATTTATAGGTAAAATCTCTGTCTACTTATTCAAGTTACACATTGATACTGGCAGTTTTCTTTTGAAATCAGACATAAAAGACTTAAATGACTATTCATGAACTAATAATAACTAGAATAAGCAAAACACATGCACATAGTTTTTATCCAGAAACACTCATTTCATTTGTCTAGTACAAAAACAAATAGTGAAAATCTGCCACGTTATGTTTTTGATTGGTACTTACTAAATTTATAATTGTTACAAATGACATGCAAGTCACTGCTGTGGCTATATTTAACAGGACATATAACCATCTATTAATACAGTGTTAAAGAAGCAGTGGGGTTCAGTGAAATGTAAATGCAATCTAAAGGTGAGCTCCCACCTACTCCAGCTGACATTAAACACCCACAGTAGAGTCATAATGCCCGACAAGGATCCGCACAAGAACTACATTAACTGTATGATAAGGGAGAACAAATCGAACAGCAGCTGTCAAGGCAACCTAAAAAAAACAACTGTTCAACACAATGTGAAGCGTTTCTTCAACCCGAAATGAATGTGTACAGAACTCACACTCGCAGCAAATCACATGGATACACAAATACACACATTTTGGTTAATTTTAATGACTCAAAACAGCATATCATTGTGTAACAGCGTGAGAACATGAACAGAAACACAAAAACATACAAAGCATAAAACAAATGAGTGTTCTAATGAAATGAATGGCACTAAGATTTAAGGATAAAAGACAAAAAATGTCATGGACACAGGTTAACGTGGTTAAAAGCAGCATTAAAACAAACACTGTGTTTAGGTTTTACAAATGGTTACGGATCACAAATGACAACATGTTACGTGGATTAGTGTGACGAATGACACATGAGGGCGAGACTGCAGCAAGTGACAAAAGCACTGAATATATGAGGACCCACAATATTCAAAATATCTGTCAGCAGAAGGAAACGATATAAAATGAGAACAAAATGAAATGAAATGGACACTCACAAGTTTTGCATACAGCAACAATAAATTGTAAAAGTCACAAATAACATACACATGACACGAACATTAGAGTGCATGAAAATATTGCGTCTTTCAGAGTCAGACGAGTGAAAAGTCTCCCCGCAGCATGCGAGCGAAAATGACAAAACCATCAGTCAGTGTGAGCTGCGACTCTGATAAAGGAGTGGAGCCGAGCGGCACGCTCCACATTACTTCATCTGCTCTTGATGACTAATTGACAGTTTCTCAGGAAATCATGACAGAGGAGCAGCTGAATACGCGGCTTTCAGGGAGCCGCGACGGAAGAGGCGCCCGGAGAGAGGAGCTGCAGTGACTGAAGAGAGACCAGCCGAAAAGGAAGAAAGAGCAGCTAATGTGGAAGAAATTAGGTTGCCATGGAAACTTTGGGAACACAAAGAAAACTTGTTAGGTTGTGGAACGGGGTTAGCAAGTTTGTGCCGGAGCACTTGACCAAATGTACTGTGGCTGAGAGGAGAGTGGAAAAGAGGAGTGAAGGCACGGATTCAGGAAAGATGGACAATGGCTCCCATTTAGGAGGGAACCAATGCAGGTGCATTCTAGCTGATCCTGCACGTTTGTAGAGATGAATGTTTCAGACACTCCTATCCAGTCACTTAAATCAATGGCCTGTGATGCATCAAATTAATGCAGTCACACATTTAATCGTGTCTTCACATTGGTTTAGTTTCACTTCGCTCTCTTCCTTGTTTCCTGGAGACAATTTTTCCAAGTGAGCAGTAAACTTGCCTGGACTTGTTGTATTCAGCCAACTAATAAATGAATAAGCGAAGGGAGCAAAAGTGCTCATTGGAACAGCAAAAAAGGAGTTAACACTAATCATATAATCTGCTTTACCGGTTCAGCTGCCCGACATCCTTTAAATTCTAAAAAGAGTATTGAACAGTGAAATGTTTGTTATTGAAATGTACGGACCGGACTTCAGTGAATTCCAGTTTGGCTATTCAGTCACATACTCATCGTAAAATGAGAGTTTTTAGGTGTCTTGCATGTAATCAGTCTTGAGATCTCACAGATCAGGAGCTACGTGAGCTACAGCAGTTCTCATCCTGGATGTCATTAAGTGTTCACATTAATGTTAAGGACACTGTTTGGCACTTGTCGCAGTGAGTTACGTGGGACAACTATCTGGAAAGGAGGACTTTCCATCAGAGTGCAGTGAGACTCATCCGTTTGGATTTTGGCCACAAGAGCAGCGAGCACGTCTTCACTGGGGTGAGAGACGGGTGGCTCCGATTGGCTTTGTGCTGGAATGCATGAATCATCCTCAGCTGGAAGTGGCCCTGAGGGAGGGTCGTCACAAAGTGTGGGGACAGACACCACGCATGGCTGAGAGGCAGAAGTACAGCCCGACAGGGGAGGAAGAGGAGGCGGAAGAACAGATTTGGCATCTGGAAAAGACAGCGAATTGAGGGCAGTCACAGGGACAGGGACAGCCTCTGTCTCTGTGAGGGAGGCAGTGTGAGGCAGGTCTTTGTGGGTGGGGGAGGAGGAATCGGAGCGAGAAGGACTGGGGTTCAATTCTGCCTGTGAAGACACAGAAACTTTGGTACTGCTGGCGGGCCGACTGACTACCAGTTCCTCTGGTTCCGAGTTTTCGTGTTCAGACACGGGACACGAGACCAGTACCTGCAGAAACACCAAAGGTATCACACTACAAACTAGACACAAAAGGACCAAAAAACACCCCAAAACAAACACACACACACACATACACAGTGATTTCCTTCAAGGAACAGCTGTCCAAAGAGATGAGGTTGAGCCACAAAAGGGGACAAACTGAGTGGAGACACACTGCAGACTTACAGAAAGACTCACAAATAACATCAACCCTGCAGCCACAGGAGAGTGCACACCCCAAATGTCACATGCAAACATACACATTCTTGACCTGCTGTCAAAAGGGATGTTCAACGTCTCTGGACGACATGCTCAAAAACACCAGAGAAGACCGTGAAACCAACCACGAGTGAGCAGAGGCCCCATGCGTTGAGACAGGAGCAATGTGGAGAAACACAGAGTTGCAGGTTAACGACTGATCACATGCACAAATTAACAACGATGTCGAATTGAATCTGTGAAAGAATTCAGGTGGTGAAACACTAAACTTTCGTCCATCGCTCTTCAAAGTCAAGTTGTATTCTCATCGCACTTCGAAATGACTCACCTATGATTAAAATCTATATGACAATTGTCATCAAACTGATATTGGCAAATATTAAATTCAACCGATAGTCGAAGTCACAAAATACGATCAGTAGCAGAGTTATGTCTTTGCAATGCAGGTGCATTCGAACTGATCCTGCACATTTGTAGAGATGAGTTGAGTTGGGGCAATTAAGGGTTTCACTCAGATAGATGTTGAACTCTAAAGAAAGCAGTAAAGTCAGCTGCTTGCACCTTTCTTAGGATCAGTGTAATATACAGTCATCATCAGCCATGCTGGTCATGAAGAGGACAGACCACCTCCATTTAAATCCCTCATGAAGACAATAAGCATTCATCTTCATGCACACAAGGATGAAACTGACCTTGTTTAGGCCCTCCATCACCATGTGGGGCATGTGCTCGTTCAGCATGGCTGGAGATATAATGACCTCGTTGAAGGCCTTGTTGTCCCCCCACAGAGCCGAGTAGGTGGGATCTTCCTGACCACAGCTGCAGGGGGAGCGAGAGAGAGAAAGTGAGATTCAGTCAACAGCAGCAAATTCTCCCCCAGATGGAAGGTGGTTCACCTTGATAAGGATCACTAACGTGCATCCTGGAATAAGTGGAGAAAAAACAGCCTCGACTGTTTTATGTAGCAATGCAACAACAATGCAGCAACACAAACATAACTTAAGTGTTTAACATTGCAAGTGTGTGTGTGAGTCAGGCTCAGACATTCAGTGTTTCTCGCTATGGGTAAAAGGTTTTTTTTATTTTGAAGTAATTCCAACATTATAAAAAAAAAACATGATTATATAAAGTAAAATGTGCCAATAATTAGCAGCACACAGTCAAAGGAACAGCAGCGTGACACACTGTAAACCCACACTGTCCCAACTATACACTGTTCACTTTTCTCTCACTTGGCTGGCAGCTCTTTTGTGTCACAGGTGTGAAACGATTATAGAATTGGCTTTGAGGTAACTGCGTCGCTGCATCAGTTATACAAGCACTCAGCCACTTGTCTTCTACCACATGCTATAGGGTTATGTTTTGCACGAAGAATGATTCAAGCCTGCAGAGCAGATGTAAGACAAATGTAGAACTGTAAGAAAAAACAAACTATTTTGGATTTAATTGCTATTATTTACCCACAGCTTCAAATCACACGTCTCACCATGTCTCAGGAGGGTGGTTGTGCACCACATGGATGATCCTGCCGGGAGGGTAGAGGGGTGTGGAGGCTGACAGGGCGATGCTGAGGTCACTGGGGTGGAGCCACAGGCGGCTGCTGGGGGGCGCGGCCGGCTGGGACTGAGGATCTTCGTCCTCGAGTGGAAGCTCTGACTTCGGGATGCATTTTGTGCCACCCGCAATGATCCTCCACTGTTGGATAGAAGAATTTATCACCGCTATGTCACCCAACAATGTCTATCTAAATTGACAAAGTGTAAAATGTGAATTTGGTGTGATGGCAGTCAGGGTTCAATAAAGGATAAATACAAAGATAACTGCAGCATTTGGAAAACCTGCTGCTTTTTCAAACCCAATCATTGCAAACGTCAGACAGTGTAGCATTGCTGTGGGCTTCTGTGATTGGTTCTGATGTGTGAAGAATGCACTGTGCACTCTCCTTTAACAAACAAACAGTCATCCACCATAAATTAATCTCACCTTTGGCTTGTTACTTTTTTGTAAGACTTCTAGGAGGTGGCGCCGGAAACCCTCCAGTTGTGACAGGCCAAGTCTGCGGAGGAGCAGAGGTGGTTCTGGTAATACTGCAGGATTGGAAAGGTTACGCGATTATACTTGACATTTTAAAAAAGACATACCTCGGTACCAGGTCTTTTCCTAACACCACAGATGTGACAAACTCTTTGGAGTAGTCCATGGCATCCTCACTGGGTACACAGGAGAGGAAAAAGGAGGTAATAAGTCAGGAGAAGTGGATAAGCAGTGAGTGTGAGTAGGAGAGAAACTGTGTGCTGTTCAAACACTCGAGGCTTACTGTTCAAATATAAGTTCTAA
>JAUESE010000001.1:15749891-15765294 GCA_032274725.1 Malacoctenus triangulatus
GGGGCTTCATGAGAATAAAAGCTACAAGCTACCACCTTATTCACTGACACACTGTGAGATATCAGTGATCAATAGGTCTAGTGTTTGTTTGGTAGGACACCAAGTTGAACAAACTCAGGCTGTACAACATGTGGCAACAATGAGCCCATGCTAGCTTTGACGTGCATTAAATATGGCGTCAAAAAGCAAGAGGAAAAACACAGCAGCAGACACCACGATGACCAAAAATGCCATTTCTGAAAATAACTACGCAAATTATGAAGCAGCTCTTTGATATTGTGGTGTTTTAATGTCATAACAAACACATAGAAGAAGAGAAGAATATGATCTTGTCTCAGACAGTGCAGATGAGATATCAAGAAAGAGAAAATATTAACTGGTGCCTCTTGAAATAATTGAACAGTAATTCATATCAATGTAGTAACAAACAAAATGTTTGAATTTTTTTTTTTTTTTACAGAAAAATTGCCAGAGGTGTTTTGGCACGTGATTAGAAAATAGCTAAAGCGTCAAAGCGAATGGGGTCAAATCCTGAGCAGTGGAGTGACAGCATGAAGGTTTTGCATGCAGTCACAGCACGACAGCAGGTGGTTCCGCTGATTGGCAGACTTTCAGCCCAGCAGGACAGACAGCATTGTGAAATCAGCTGTGCTACTGTTTGGTTGGAAAGAGGAAGAAGAAGAAGAAGGAGGAAAAACTGTTTACTCTCAGTCTTCTTCAACAAATGTTGTGACACTCTGATGCAGAGTTTGGGTACTTGCTGTGAATATTCATAAAAACAAGGCGACGGAGGAGAGAAATCGAGAAAAGGGAACAAACGATCCTCAAAGCCGATGTGTCAGAAGAGACAGAACTTGTGATTCAACAGTTGACCTGCAGATTTCACTTTTTATTCAAATTCATTCAGCTCTGTTGCTTTTCCACTCTGGCGAGAGTGAGAAAAAAACCAAGGGCATGTGAACGAGTTCATATGACAGGAGTGGCGTCACAGCTTCTTGCAAAACTATCTGGGTTGGAGTAACATTAAAGAGGACAGTGGAGGGTGGGGGGGCGGGTGGAGGGGTGGGGAAATCTGCCAGTATCGGATCGACTCCCCGAAATCCCATTTAGGCCAGAACAATCAGGCCAGTGAAATCAAGAAGATCTCATTTAAATGCAAGGGCGCAAACGAGACCACCGGGGACACTGTTATCAGCACTCTCCTCCAGGCCTGTTGTTACGATACGACTTAAAACTCCCAGCTGAGGCTCCAACAGTGGGTGAGAAAACATCACACCATGATTAGAAGTTATTAGAGATTAGCGAGTAGTGCCACAGATTTCTAGCGAAGTCTGCACAGTGAAGCAGTGACGTTCGTGTGGAACTGTCGCATAAAATCAAACATTTAAAGACCCCCATTGAAAGATAAATACATTTCTCCACTTCTTCTATAATGTCCACGGGTGAAATGATCTGCCAAAATAAGAATAATTGAGGTGTTCCTGCTTCAAACTCCCTTCTTGTTTCTTCCTGTACAACCATGTCAAATGTGTGATGACTCATTGTGCACTTGAGGGCGTTCACGAATGCTGCATCAGTAATATATAAAGCTCAGCAGCAAGTCTCTCCTGCCCTCCTGCTTTGAGCAGCCCTACAAACTGTTCCTGTTGCTGTATTTTCTAGCCTGAAGCAATATCACCCAAACAAATGTGATTTTTTTTTTTGTTTTTTTGGGTTTCAGAGTGGGTGTCATTCTCTTTACTCTTCCATTAGAGTTGATTTCCTCAGGAAGAATGGTGATTATCTGTCAAGCCAATCTGCTTGCTTGGACTGTAGAAAGGAGAAAGTTCGGATGCAATCAGTCAGTTTCTGACAACTACACAGATATTTTTCCATTCTTCTTAAATGTCTTGAACAAGATCTTTTTCATGAACATCTATTCTTCAATAACTTTGTATAACTGAGCATCCAGTTACAAAATATTATAATAATTGATTCTTTATTCAGAGTTTTAATCCATGTCTGCTTTTTTGTTAGTGCAGAATGACTTCATGCAATTTACACTGATGAACAAAACAAACTAAATCACTGTTTGGAGAGGCTGCAGCTCATTTCCTGTCTTTTCTTCAAAAACGCATGAATCGATGATGAATCCCACCAACTAATTGAGCAACTAATCAGTTCAATTGTTAAAAAAAAAAAGATTGACCACTTTAGACAAGCAAGAAGCAAGTCATTTTTTATTGCTGCTGTTACTTGTGGGAGGTGCACGGTCATTGGCAGTCATTTTTTTTTTGTTACAGTAGTCTCAAAAAGCCTTTCAGCGCCTGATTCGTTCCATCTGAAATTCAGGATGCGTTCTTCTTTTTCAGGCCCGTGTTAACTCACAACAAAAACCACAGACGCTGAAGTCAATCAATGCTTCTGATTGATCACTGAAGAAGACTCGGAGCAGATCAAAACACAAAGAATACAGCGGTGAAATGTTCCTTTAACCCTCAGCACAATCTCCAAAAATCTGATGAGAACAAAATTACATTTTGGGATCTTACACGAGCCAGATTTCCCTGTTGATAACCAGCATTTTAATAAAGCAACCATGTCTTTTTTCATTCCAACTTGCAGTTGACGGGAGCCTGAAATCGTAGTAATGGAATCACATCAAGCTGCGGGGTAACGCATGAAATCCACCTGATTGGACTTGTAATCACTGCAAATAAGTAATCAGTGAGTGACCTCTGGTGAGAAGGTCTTTGTGAGCCTCATTTCATGGAAGAGGACACTGGCCATCAGTCTCATGTCTCAACCCACCATCTCCACTAATAGCTGTTGCCTCCTCAAGGGCTTTCCCATCCATCACTCGCAGGATGCTGGCCTATTAGTGATGTTGTTTGGCTCCAGCTGCAGACAGTAGCAGATGCACTTGGCCTTCTCTGACCATTGCCCAGTGACAACGCATCACGATGACATATTATTCATCTCTCTGTCCGATGGCGCAGCGGTTTTTTGGTTTGAGAGAAAAAAAGTGTGATTTTCAATTAATTACAGAACAAAATCAGTCACAAGTCAACATCAATCACAACCACACTTCAAAATGACACAAGTAATCATTTTGTAATTTATTACTCACTGATTTAGTTAAAAATGAATGTCATTTCCATAAAGGCTATGCTTCTCATTTTACGATGGATAGCTGATCCTCGAGTAGATTTGAGACCTTCAGTCATACTGAGTGCAGCAGATTATCTTCCTCACACGCAATCCAAGAAATTCTAAGACATTTTGAATCCTGCTGTGTGGTTGAGTTGTTTATTTTTCTTTTTTATTAGTGAGCTAAAAAAAAATCTTCCATTCTTCCACAATTTTGTCAATGAACCAGAATGTTTTTTGGTTCATTTTCACAAATGAGTGAAGTGAGGTGATGCTGTGGTACACAGTTTTGCATCACAGCCACAAGTCCTGATCACAGACAGGCCAAGGAAAAGATAAGCCAAATAAATACAAAATAAAATACAAATGTATGTCCATGCAACAGCATTATCTCCAAACTTGAAACCCTTTAGATTGCTGTGGTTTGTCTTCACATATTGAACCATTTTCAGTTGGTATGACAGGACATTTCTTGTCGGACAAAGCTGATTGATTCTACTCTAACACAGCTGGCAAGCACACGATCTGACATAAGAAACTGTGACTCATGTAATAACATATCCCACTGTTCTTTCAATCTGACACTGCACACCAAGACTGAGTGTTGTTGCATGCGGGTGGATGGGCAACCTTTGAATTTCCTGTTTCGATATCACTTTGCATAGTGACTCGATCTTCTTCTCTAATAAAATGGAACATATCCTCTTTTTCAAGATGCTTAGTGAGGCTGAAAACACGTGCCAAACCAATCCATTACCAATGCTGTGGAAGTAATAGGAGCCTTCCTAATGTTGTTAATGGGGTAAAATTTCAGGTTTAAGCCCTCAATGAATTGCCACAAGCAGTGAATGCACCTCACTCCAGCACTGAGTCCACCCAGGTCGATGTGCCCATGAGCTGAGATCAAAAAGGAGCACCTCGCAGCCAGAAGCTGACCTTTAGGGGGCCGCTGCTGCACAGATCACTCTGTGCTGACCTGTTCTTCACTCTCCTGTGTGAGATGTATTCTACATGGAGGCATGAGTCATGCAAACGCAGGACTCTGCTCCTGTGCCGCTGACCCCATCTGCATCTCAATGACACGCGTTTTGTGGAAAGACTATGATATACGCCTGCTTGTTAGCAACGCCTTTGTGCTCCACATAGCGTGCTATTGTGTGCCAAGCGGATACCCACGTGACGCAAGAACAATGACAGGGCTCCCCCGTCCATCATTATCTTTGTGGTTGACATGGACAAACATGGTGGAGGTATGCAGTTCAGGGTCTGAAATCATGCCACAAGTCATGTCTCACGCAGGTTTCCAACAAACAATGATCTAATCCTTACTCACACGAGGCCCCTGCAAGGGTTTCCCATCTTGTTTTCTTCACACAGTTAAGACACATATGAAAATTTGCTCAGGCTAAAGGCTCATTTAAACCAACATGATTTTTATTTTCACACTGAGGAGTCTAATAAAACAACTCGGCTGGTGCCACTGCTGAAACAAATACACAAAACACGGTTGGCACATCTTTGCATTACACAAATTCCGGTTTTGATTTCAAAATCTGCACAAACATCCTGCTGAGATTTTATCAGCACTGCTTCCTAGTCGTGTTTAGCAGACAGCAGGTTGTTCTGATGTGACTAGCAGCAGGTGAACTGGTATCCTACTTTCCCATCTCAGTCCTGATGAGTCGGCTGCAGCGACAGCACCAAGCCAAGCTGTGGCACGCAGCCTGCTGGTTCCAGCCTCTTTATTTTCTCTCACACTCTCTCCCTGGGTAACCCCTCCATCTATCACCACTGTAACCAAACTCAACAACACACTGTGTGTCTAGCAGTCGTCTCTGCACAAACGCAGATGACGACACGTCGTTTCAAACTGGTTTGAAAAACAAACAGTTGAACGATACGGTTGTTCTCCACTATGACAAAGTCTCAGTGTGAGATAAAAGTTACCAGAACAATCATTCTACAGGCTGTGTCCATTTTTTATAAGAAAATATATTTAAACCAGCCTTTTCATCCCTCGAGCCGATGAAAAATCACTCTTTTAAAAGTGATAATCTAATTATAATCTAGAGTATATATGTCTTTACAATAATCACCTCCTGTATTCTCCAAAGGCCACTGTGCAAAGTTTGTTTTTCCGCCATGCTCAAACTGAGGTCAGCTTCCCTTCTCTTACAGTTTGAAACATTGCCATACGATCATGTAGGAACATCTAACAAATGAAGCAAAAAAGGCTTCTTGAAACCTATGCAGAACTATTTTTACTGAATCAATACACAATACTTAGCACAGATATGCACAAGCTGGCGCTGGATTATGCTGGAGAAGGAGTCGAAAGACAACACTTTTGTAGAGTGGGAACTACTCACAGTTATCTTTAAATGCCACTGACAGGCAAAATATCACTTTGTTTAAATATACGTACAAAAAAAATCAAGCTTAAGTAGATAAATGATGTGGCAGCCACCAATAAACAGCCCTTTCTGCACTTTGAGCCTCAAACTTTAAAGCACCACATTCAGAAAAAGAGAAATGGGGAGATGTGCCGGTGAGGCTGAGTGCGTTTTGTTTCAGGAAGGGAAATTGAATAAACATGGAACACGGCTTCCTTTTTGCTCTGTCAAGTGGGTGACACTTCTGAATAACAATCGGAAACCACTGTTTGCTTTTGTGGGTGGCCTTCGAAAATTGAGATCAAGCAACAGTCAGACAGTTAGTTCCCACTGCTGAACTACAAGTCTGTATCAAATCTGTGACCCCACTTTATCCAGGATCCACCAGGAGATTAATTTAAACAAATGTGACCTTCATGAAATGAGCATAAAAAAGGTGTTTTTCCAAGTTCAAGGGGAAGTTATGCAAATAATAATTTATGTAAATTTACATGGCTGCCTGGAGGACAACAGCATAGAATAAGCTGCGAGCTGGAGAGTAGTAAATGAAGGTGTGATGATTTTGTTCACATAGGAACACTGACTGTATCCTGCACATGGAGCCTCAGCAGAAGGTCCCGTGTTGATCCACAGGATGCCGATATTTATGTTGTCTTTGACTTAATAATTTATGTTGGTTTCTTGGTGTTTGTTTATTTAAACAGCTCAGAATATTTGTTTTGTACTTCTGTGAGCCAATATCCTTAAAGCCCACACAGAAAGTTCATATCGATGTTTAAATATATGGCTTTGGTGACATTTGAATGTCCCCATATGCAAAGTTCAGCAGGATCTCTTTCCAAACAGTGGCTCACATCGTTGCTCAGTGATACTGCTGAGATCATCTGTGCTGAAGGACTGGTGATCCAGTTCACCGTTAGTCGGTGACCCATTAATAAAAAAGAAACTCTGTGGGCAGAAACGGAGTCATTTTCCTGTCCTGCAGGTAGCTTCTGTTGTCTGACTCGTTATGAATCAACTAGAAAGGAGTACTATTGGCCTGAAGGGACGGCGAACACCGGCAGAAGAGGGCTTGGCGTGTAACGCGTTGTTGGGCACAGTCTTGGAGAGACGATGGCGGCGTTGTGAGAATGCTGAGGTTATGGCGGGCTGGCACGACTGCGGGACTGCAAGCACGGTCCCAAATCTCTGCCGTCGTCTCCGCTTGCTGTCAGAAATCCATCTGCTCCAGTCTCTCTCTTTTTCTGCCGGGGTCAGTGTTACACTCTGCTCGGACCAAGATTCTCTCCAGCATTCGTCACATCACTGGCTGTGCTCCGACTGTCTCTAATGATCCCGTCTCTGCCCGTACCGTCACAATACAGCAGCATTCTGTCCGTCCAGAAGAATCTCACGCGCTCCTATCTCCATCACACCCTCTTTCTCATCTTCCGTCTTCCCGTCCTCATGCTCTCTCCTACCCACACACTCATTCAGTATTCATATTTTAGAGGACATTTATGAGCATGAAACCGAGCGTGTGCATCTGCACCATTTTCGGTGCAGAGGGAACCTACATTTTCTCCTCCAGCCTTCCCCTGTCTCCCTCCTTTTCCTTATCTAGCTAATCCAGATTCTGGTTTTGGTTTCGTGCTGCTCGTCTTTTTTTAGACTGAAAGCCATGTGCCACTCACTCCTACTCTCCCTCTGCCTCTTTCTCTATCTTTTTCTCCCACTGCCACCCACTCAATCCCTTTCACCTCTTCCCACTCCATTTTCTCTTCTTTCACTTGATGTGATAGTATGTGCACTGTCGATTGCACGAGTGTGTTTGTGTATACGTGAATGTATTCTGATGTTAGGGAGGCAACATATGTGGTCTGCCAACCTGTCTGTGGCTCGCTGCCACAAACTATGTACCGTTTGTCCCCGCATCTGGTCAGATACTGGAAATAACTGCAGCAGCTCTGTCCATGCAACACTCTGCTGCAGCTATAGGTTCTTTAGCACTGAGCTGAATTTATGGCGGAGCATTAAACTGGCATTTTCCACACACTCGCACTGAGCAGTTGTCCAATAATGGCTGCATTTACAGATTTTGCAATATGTGGTAAATGGACTACACTCACATGACACATTTTCACCTCAGCAGTCTTAAAATGCATTGCAGTTTCAGTCGCATCCATCAACTCACATGCACACAGATGGGAAAAAAGCTGCTGTGGAACTAATATATGCAAGTCGACCTGGGAGGAAACAGTATGAACAAAACGGCTGTCTGGCCATCGATCTATGTTACTTAGGTTGGCAGTGACAAAATTCTGCGTCTTCAAAGGCTCATTAGGAGCAATGGAAATGTATATGCAGCCTTTTTCTGTATTTCCACACAACAATAAATACATGTTGCTTAAATTAAAGTCTTACATGCCCTGAAAATAACTGAGTCATTAGCAAATGCAGATTTAAAACTGTTAATTGCCTTGTTATCACTCCCGAATTTGCATTTGCAGCGTCAAGTTTGATAAATGGAAACACAAGGTCACTGGAGCTCATTCCCTACTTTGTCCTGAACTCTTGTAAGCCACTGCAGACTGAAGCTCATTCCATGTTAAAGAACTCAAAAGGACACTGAAATGTTGTTTCAAATTACCTGTTGTACACGGTGCAACCTAAATACTACTTCAAAAATTACAACTTAATCTTCTCTCACAGATCAGACGAAGAAAATTCTAATGTGAAAGCACATAATGTTTCTTTTTACAGTGAAGGTAGTTGTACTGCATCTCATGCACGTATAGTACTTTCTAGAATACAGGATCTCTCGGGCCTCCGGCCTCCCTGATAGCAGTTCAGTAACTATTCTCTTTAATGTTTGCTTCAGTGTTGTGACGTTGCATTGGGTTTTTAATCTGCTGCATTATACTTGACATATACTTGGCAAACTTGATGTAACACCCCTAATGTCTACAAGTCGCTACCACAGCTGATGAATGCAATATTGTTCCCAAAATCTAGCATGGATGACTGGATCTTTCCATCATAATTGCCTTTATTTCCAGTAAGAAAGCAAATTCTGCAAAATGCTGCTCACTGCTGCTGGTCCTTCCCAAAGCAGTGCCATTCATTAATGAAGTGTGAAAACCCAAACACCAGCATTAGGTAACGCTACGTCACATTAAATCAGCCAGTCAACAGTGAAAAAGGGGGAGCCGGTTTCCTTCGCGCGAGTGGAGCTGACGTCTGAGAAAACTCTCACACAAGCCGATGGGAAAAACAAGGAGACAAAACATCTGCAGGGACTCCACTGGAGGCACCTGGTTTCCACTGGCATCGCAGCCGACAGGGACACGAGTGAATCAAGTGTTTACATTGCTTTTTCTGAGGCAGCGTTTCAATCTGTCTTCTTTAATACTAAATGTAACATTTCATCTCAGGAAGAGAAGTGTGTTGTTTCTTTAACTCCCCAAAACTACAGAAAGCTACACCTGTAATTTCCATCCAACTGGTCCACATTTACAGATATAATACGACCGCGGTGGAAAAAAAAAACACTTTGAGTGGCTGTATGGAGGGTGAGAGTGGAGAGGTCTTGTATAGTAATGACAGGCTTTATTTCAATAGCCACTCTTTGATTTGAATGTGAATAAATGCATAGTAAATTAGTGTGTTTGCATGTGACGGGCAAGATAAGCAACGGGGCTCCAATGACTGGTAAAAGAGCTGTGACATTAGCAGAAACGGCATCGGACTGGAACGCAGTGACTTAATAATAAACAGATCTTAATGACAGCCAATTTAGGTGTAATGACTAACAGTTCCCACTTTCCCTTATTCTTCTGCCCTGAACTCATCTCTTACTGTGCTTCAAAATTGAGTCACTCCCTCAGACTGGGTTAGTCCATTAATATTCTTAAAGCCCTTTGCAGATGTTTGCCAGCCTCCTTGGGGGAAGATGGACAATCCTGCGAATTTACTCATGTATGTGGCAACATCCGCTGATTGAGGTGTTTGTACAGTCCCTGTGACAGGAACGCGGTTGCAGCATGGAAAACAAAAGGCATCCACAAGTGGAAGTCGTGAAGGGGAAAAAAAAGGGGGACCCAAAATTACCCAGTGAAATATGCAGTGCAAATGATAATCAGGTGTGACATTCCCCATATCTGACACAGCGCCAGGGCCGCCTCTGAGATGAGGGTGTCATCTGCTGCTGGACACAAGCATTAAGTGTGCAGAATGTACAGACATGCCTGGAAGCCTGGTCAGTCCAATCTTATTCTCGTAATGAAGAAGACAAGACGGCTGATCAACTACTTGTTTAAGATCTGAAGACATTCAGGGAGAAACTGTTCTGATGATGGTATATTATCTAATCTTACTTTGACTATTCTGAGACATCTGCAGTGGGCTGGAAAAAAAAAACTGTCACATCACTTTGGATTCTTGACACTTGAAGATGGCATTTGTCATCGTTTCTGTGTCAAAATGTTTGCAGAATAGCTGTGAGATACGAGAAAAAGCACCCCCCCACCGCCCCCCCTCCTCGGACTGTGGTCAGCAGCAGCAGCAGCCGGTCCTGCTCGTATATGTGCAACAGCATCTCAATGTGTGAGCCAACAAGTCGATCAGCAGCAGTGCCTAATCTCATGTAAGCAGGGCAGCTGATTCGAGTGGCATCTTGAGGGCCTAAGCTAAAGAAGATGTGGCCTATAAATCTCAGACAGCACAAAAGCATGGGTGGAAAAGCCGGGTCACGCCGGCCCGGGCTCGCTGCCCTGCCCGCGCACACCGCTCCATGCAGCCCCGCTGAGCCCCGCTTTCCCTCCGCTCACCTGTATTTTGACGATGCCTTGCCAAGACCCACTGCATCGGCTCCGCGCTCTCTCCCATATCCTCCCCGCCTCGGCCGCGCTCTCCCCGACACCGGCACTGGGCTTGGGTGGATCGGCTCTCCGAAGTCTCTCCGATGGGTTCAAAATGCCCGAGCAGACGTCATTACCACGGAGGGATGAATGGACCCTGAGGCATCGAAGACCCGGAGTCTCCTCGGTTATCCGCCGGCTGACAGGCACATCCGATACATACCATCGGGAGCGCGATTAATCAAACAGCCGCGTCTAAACCGCTGGAGACGGGCGCCTCGCTTCTCGGTTTAATTGCAACACGTCGTCGGCTCCGGTGGTTGACACGCCGCGGCTCATTTTCGGGTCCCTCCGTCGGACCTCGGCATGTTCGTTTCGGGTCCACGGAAGATATCGGAGCCTCCGCTTTGACGAACAAGACGAGCCCCCTCTGCGGTCTCACGTTGTGGTCAGTAGTCGGTGTGTGCCATCAACCGGACAACTCCCGAACACCGACACGGACGGCGGCAGCCACACAGAGCCAGCATTTCCCCCCGGAGAACCTGGCCCATCCCCTAGGACATTATTCCCACCGAAAAAATACGTACGGATCGGCTATTCCCCTTCCGTGTTTGGCTGCGCAAAAGTCGTGTAACGTTTGATTTACGCACACCTGACTCGGTTTTTTTTTTCGTAAATGGCAGACCTCTGCTGCCGTAGGACACTTTGGAGAAAGAGCGCCACCGTCGGTTCGTGAATATCAAGGAATCAGCAACTGGTTCAAAGAGGAGACTGTCTTTTGAGAGGTTGCCGCTCCCCTCTGTGATGTCATCCAGCTGGACCCTGGGGAGGCCTGGCACTGATTTGTTTGGTCGGTCATTTTATTCATTTATTTATTTTTGGGGGGAGAAAAGATTCTGGCCGTTATTTATCAAAAATTGCGTCACAAAAAAAAACGTCAAATAAATAAATCGTGCAGGTAAACGATTGGTCGTGGGTGTCGCTGCACATGCGCAGTTTGGCACTTGCCTTGGGCTACATCTTTGGTGCTGATGTGACGTCACAACAATGCAGGCAAAACCAGACTTGTTGGGAAGAAAAAAACCGCACACATGAACTGTTTTCTCTCTTTTTCTCTCGCACTTAAACAAACATTCACTCACAAGCGCGCTTGTGTGTATGTGTGTTGGACGAAAAAAAGCGTTTCGAAGCAAACAACTGTTTGTTCTTTGAATTTCACAGAGTAAAATACCTGAAATTTTATTATGAGCGTGTTGAGGGCAACTCTACACCTAAACGGTCCCAAATAGACATGATGTCAAAACGCCAATTTGTGTTTATGTGCGTTTCATGTCTATATTTAGTCAGATAATACCGACTGAAGTAAGAATAACTGAGACATTAAGGTTTAAGAGTCTTCATTCGTTTGGGGTTTGTTTTATTGGGGTGCAATTCTCCTCTGTCATTCAAACCGACAAACAGCCCAGTCTCCGGGTAATATCTTGATCCAACGTCGTCTTCTTTGGATCGACGCATGAAGGGCGTGGGCCGGCGTAATGTCAGAATATACGCATGAATACATGGGCAGGGAGAGCGCGCGGTGATGTTGCGAAGGGTTTAAAAGGCACGAAAAGAATGAGGAAGTGCTAACTGAGTGCACCCTCGTGAGAATGACACGGGCTTTAATCCCGTCACACTTTCACTCAGCCTGCTGCCATGACTGCTGACCCCAGGCCTGAGGTTAGCAGGACTCAGTTGGAGCAGCGTTCATTTTGACGCGTGCATAGAAACTGCTATTCATGGTCTCAAGGCAATGATTTTATACGAACATTTTGTACCACATATTTTCAGCACCTCCCTCCTATTGCTTTTGCAAAATGCTTACAAAGTTTGCTGTTTTTTCTGGCCTATACAGTGTGTAGGTTGTGCTAAATAAACGTCACTATTCCTCTTTTATTCGATATATGATTATTTCTTCCCCAAATTTTTTTTACGACATTTCCAGATATCAATATTTTTCTCTATATATTCCTTTGAGGTACCTTCAAAAACATCCATGTGAATGAATATATATCTCATGTCTTGTCATTTTCCTACTGCTCAGGAAGAAAAATGTGAATTTTTAAAGGACATCAATCATGAAAGTTAAAATATCCCAAAACACTTTATTCAAATGACATAATTATGAGTTACTGTAGAGATTGTTAGATACAAAATACAAGATAAAACATCTCAAAGCAACAAAATTGAAAAAAAAAAATTCAACATAGATGTTCAGAGTGACTGAAATGTGTTTTGATAAACTGAACACACATAGAAGGGAAAACACTTGAACCTCAAAACTGTTTAATTTGGTCAAATCTGTACTCCATTCCATTCCATTGTTAAGACTGTGATTAACTGATTACAGGGCCCAGAATATGATCGGACAGGACTGTGTCCCCCACATCCAACATTTAATCTTCCTCTTGTGTCTTATATTTGCTGTTGGTCATTGAATTTAGCTTTGCTGGAATAAATTACTCCAGTGATCTAATCCCCTTGGAATGATAAAGGAAAACAATGGATTTAAACCCCAAAGTTATCGAAAGATTAGATGCCCCCTGTCTTGGCTGCCAGATGGTACGTCCCAGCCTCTCCTCCTCTCTCTCCCATTCTCCTCCCTCCTGCTTTCAGTGTCCTCCATCTCTCCGTTTCCTCTCATTTTCTCATATTAAGGGCATTCCAACTTCCAGAGGCTGCTGCTCTTCCTCCTCCATCTGTTACCCTGGTAATCTAAACACAGCTTTTAGAGAGGTAAGTCAAACCAATATCGCCTTCTTGTCACGTCACTGCAAGACTTTGAGGCATTTTGAAGAGACTGATCCAACCTACATTCTGCAACAATCGAGCTGCTCTGATGTGTTGGTTCAATCTCAGCAGTGTTTGTGCCTCTTCATTTTCCCTCATTTGCATTTTGCCTGATTTCCTATTTTGTGACCGTTTCACCGTTATTTCCTCCATCTTGTGTTCCATTTATAGCATATATGAGTCACGCAGGTTTCACAGTAAGAGAGCAGAGAGCAAAACAAGGAACAGATTTAATGTTTGCCAATGCATGTGCACTAGTCTGGAATAAAATGAAGGGTCATTCTATTGTGAATGAGCACTGCAGCTGCAGTTTTATGCTTCCATTATAAAGCGAGCAGTTTTTTCCATGAAAAATGCGACAGGAAGCTACTGGGCATGTTTTTTTTTTGTGGGAGGTTATGTCACAACAGCTGCAACCAAAATCAACAATTTCCTGTCCCTGTGAGCATCTGAGAATTCCCATCAATGTCATCTTTTTCCAAGGTCACATTTGAGGCCCACTGCTGCACGACTGCTAACTGCTCCACAGTCAACGCATGGATATCAGGGCCTCTTTCATGTGTCTGCGTCTCCACACGCAACAGAGCAGATAACATGATGCCTGAGCCTAATTTAGGGGGGATAATCTGGCTGTGTCTGTTTGCTGTTTTTCCTCAGTGAAGCAGCACAGAGCTGACCTTATAAAGACTCCTTCGGACCAGACCACACCTCTGTCTCAGAGTCCATGGAAGCCAAGGCCAAGTCCGGGGCTCCGGCGCCCAAGGCAGCCTCCAAAGCAGAGAAGAAGGAGCCGGTCGCCCCACGCAAAGCTGAGCCCGCACCTGCAGCCCCGGAGCCCGAGCAGCCCCCTCCCTCCCAGGACGGGGCAGCAGAAGCCGAAACGGCGGCAGCAGGTGATGAGGCAGCGGCGGCGGCCTCCGGCACGGACTCTCTGGAGCACCTGAAACCTTTCCTCATTGGTGGCGTTGTTATTGCCGCAGGAGCCATCTTGCTGGGAGTGCTGCTACTGGCAAGAAGAAATTAAAGCCAAATCTTTATCCTAAGTTTAAGTATTTACTGGTTGGTGAGTTAGAGGGCCATTGCTGACTGGTTCACAGACTATCACGGTACAAACTGGGCAAGGGGAGCCACTGTGTTTTTCTTTCAGGCCTGCTTTCACTCGTAGTGAATCAAACCATATACGTTTTGATCAAGGCTGTACATGGAGCATAATTATACATAATATATGCATGATGTTTCTGCAATACTGCATCTGACATGTATTTATCTATTTCTTAGGGGAAAAAAAACAAACTGTATAACTGAGCTTAGACGTCTAAATTCTCTAAGGATAGTTTACTCAACTGCTTTGAATAGTTGCAACGAGTATTGAAATGAGACTGCGATAGATGCACCGGAAATACGCTTGGTTTACTTTGTTGAAAGGTTCTCAAGACTTCTTAACGCTGAGGTTTCAAACCGGCTGTCAGTGATTTTGGTTTTGTTAAACTTTTAAACAACTCAACAGGGCGAGAAGATAAGAAAACCGTCCGACTTTATGCACTGTGATGTCTTGCACATTTTGGGTAAATTAGATGCCACCTTAAAGGGATTCAGTTTCTTTTTTCTTTGGAGTTCAAGAACTGAATCCCAGAACAGAGTTCAATACAAAACGGTACAATGTAATTTAAAAAAAAAAACTGACAACCTTTCACAAAGACGGATCAAATGAGCATGCAGTGGTGGAGGAGTGACATGCAAGGGACTGTAAGATATACAAACATACTGTACTCTATGTAACAGAGAAAATTAGTGAAGTTATTTCTAGCTGTAGATTAAGAAAGAGATTTATTTTACTGCCAAATGATATCACGAATCAGTAACCTATCATGTCTTTCACAACTGTCATGCTGGTTCAGTCCATCTCCATCTTACAGTAGGAGCGCAGCTGTTGCAGGTTGAATGGCCATTAGTGTTTCACCATCAGGTTTAGAGACTGCTGCCTAAACATGAGGGCGGTTTCAGTCTTCACTCTGCTCCTAGTGTGTTTCCATTATGTTGTTTTCCAACCCTCATTACTAACTAGCCACAAATGTCATACCGAAAGTCTACAAATGCAAAGATGATGAGCGTGTGAATGAGTTTATGTTGTGTAGAAAGCTCCAAAGTCAATGTTAGGCAGTCATAAAACTGCAGCTGCACACACAGATGCACAGACACACACAGACACACACA
>JAUESE010000001.1:15802128-15812574 GCA_032274725.1 Malacoctenus triangulatus
CAGAGCAAACAGCCTTTGTTTCTATCCTGAAATTCCTGTATTATCGGATTTATTGAGTGTGGATCTTCGCGCTCCAAGCTGTACGTGATTTCATTAATAAACCAAGACGTTCTCAAACCTCCACGGATGCGCGTATTTTTATCCTCTAGCATATTTCTCTAGAAAGCCGAGAGCAAAGGTTTCCCACCCTTCCTGTCTCTCTTTTAGCGTCTGACAGTGTCTTGTCTTGTCACATATAATCTTGGCGGGATCATCCCGTTGCGTCCTTCTCAGTCTGCTGGGCTCCGAGAAAAACGGCCGGGAGCGTGCCAGCAGATGGTCGCGGGGAGCTTACGAGGTAACTACAGCGACAGACAGACGAGGGCGATGGACAGAGATGATGATGGAGAGCCGTTATTAGTTGTGGAAGGACACTAGACAACTTGGCCCACGCGAGCCCTCTGGGTAAAGGCGAGCTGGCTGGCTGTGATTAGAGGTAGGTGCTTGACAGACCTCAAGATAGCGAGAGGGACAGAGAATGATTTGGGGAGTCAAGGTAAGCCGGTCCTTATCCCCTGACTGACCCTAATACTTAATAAATTCAATTCTGAAAGCATAAAAAAGGTTGTAATTGGAGCAATAAAATGAAAAAAGAGACATTTTTACCATGTTCTTTCCCTCCCAGACAGACTTCTATTCCTCATCAGACATAAAATCACAGATAACCTCATTAGGTCGGCTCCATTGGCTCACCGCTGAGGAGGTTATAGAAAAACTTTTTCTACATTTTTAGAAATCCAACTGTGTTCCTGAGCAACGTTTAAAGACAAAACACAAAATGTATGTTGGGCGATGTTCAGCTACACACAGGTTTATCCAGGGCCCCGTCAAAACAGTGGGCTAAGCACTTTATCCCTCAAAGACAGACGCGATAAGAGAGCGGTCTGTTCCGTCCTTTGTTCGCCAGCTGAGAGACGGTGTTAGTCTCTGACGGCTGCTGTGAGATCACTGCCAGATGAGAGGTTAGCATATTTTTAGACGAGTGTTTCATGTGAGGAATCTTGCTTCTAAATAATGAGGGTGCCCTTCTCCGGTGCCTACGACTAAAAGATCAAAACAGCAGTGAAGAGCAGCAGACAAGCAGACTTTCAGAAAGGTCTGGAGGGAGAACCCAAAGGACATGGGAAACGGGGCTAAAGCGTAGCACTGGAGGTAGCAGCATCACAACATAAAGGAGAGGAAACTGAAAAAGTAGAAAGGAGCATGCAAAAATGATATTCTGATGTTTAGTCCACCAACACAGGGAGCTAATACCAGCAAACAAGGATTAATCAGTAATCAAGCATAATTACCTATTTGAAAAAAAAGCGTGCACATTTGATAAAAAAAAAAGTTGTCTTTCTTTTTACACACAAGCAAAAGTGAACATGAGGACTGTGATAAAGTTGTGATAAACTATGAACCTGAGTCTTTGTGAAATCATACTTCACCATTCAAACCTGCTGTCACTCAACACTTGCACGCGGTCTTTCACTTCACCTGTGGATTAACACTGTCGCACCGTTTCCGCTTCTTTAATCTCACTCTCACTTCACCGTGTTGAAATGGGTGCCAAGAGGGACAAAAGCCATCTGTTGCAGGATTTCTCCGTCTTGTAGTTGCTGCAGATTCATGTTGTAACATTAATCGGAGATTCTGATGCTGCATGATGGGGGATGATCATGACAGTCTCTGGAGCACAGCATTTCAGCAGCCCATCACGACCCAACGTCGACTCGAGAACATTCTGAATTTCACGTTTGATTTTGACAGATTTCTATGAAGGAATTAAACTGGATCCTTGAGAAACATTTGTGAAGCTTCTCATCATGTGAGCACGTTATCAATGACGCGTTATCAATCACTGCACCTGGATCTCCAAAGGCACAAAGTGATCACACCAGATAATAAAGGGTTACAGGCAAGAGGAAGGTGCCTCAGGTCTCCATGGCTTATGTACATCTGTTTTTCAGACCAATGGTGTCCATTTCTCACCATTTCTTTCATAACATATACCAAAAAATACCATATACTAAATTGAAAGTTTTCCTTGTTGATAACCTAAAATTTGTTGCAGAACGGAATACTTTTTGTGAGTTTAACATCTTCCAAAATACATGTTGAAATGGAATAAATCAATATTATTATATCTGCTATTTGTATTTATGTGATAAACAGCATAATTACATTTTAAACAAGATTTATTCTGTTTTTGAAAATGAAATCACAGCAAACTGTTGGTGTTTCGGGTCAGCTCGCTGTACAATGCTAAACACTACATCAACACAGCAGTGATAAATTGTCTCGCAACGGCCTAAATTACACATCATCACATACCTCTCACCGCAAGACAAATAGCAACCTCAGCTACACTTTTCATTTTTGTGCTTAACTAACCACACGGCTCACATTCTTCTCTCGCTCTCTCTCTCTTTCTTTCTTTCATTACCTTTTCTCTGGTGTGGTTTCATTTTCTTTGCCGGCTGGCGCTTCCTGTAGATCTGGGAGGTTGGCAAAGTCATCCTGTTCAGCCAGCCCGATTGCTAGAGACAGAACAACCATCTTCCCCTCACTGGACACACAGATGACAAACAAGGCATCACGAGACAACACGGGTATGCAGAGAAAGAGACACAGAGGCACACAAACACGCCGACACAACAACGCACAGACAGGCAGTGACGGAAACGAGGGAACAACAACCAGCACACACTCGTCTCATGTACAACGACAGAGTGGGAGAGAGGTGGAAGACTGCTGTGAGGAAACTGTACTGGTCAAAGCGTCTCATTCAAACCTGTCTGCTATGAAGTGTCTTAAATCTTTCAAACAGTTTTACTTTTTTTCACTGAATATAAGTTGCTGCATGAATGTATTCGATGCAAAAGAGATTGAACACAATCACCAAAAACATGGAAAATACTGTTATCAGTTTATCATGTGTGCAGAATAAAAGCAAGCTTTAGCTAGTAGTTAGCGAGCCAGAGTTAGCGCTCGCTAACCACTAGTGAGTGATTTTCTTACAAAGGTCCTTGCTTAGCGAGCACGAGTTAGTGCTTAGCTAGTCTAAGTCGAGCCCCAACTAGCATGAGTTTGTGCCTGGATGGAAAAACTGATTGATTAGCTTGATAAGTAGAACTAGTAATACTATTGATCTGTAGAAATGTTTGATGAGCAATTGTGAGTTATTGTTTCGTTAGCATAATTTGATGGTAATGTGTTTGAAAAAAAATGTGTTTGGCTTGAATAAACAATTAACAAGCTAACATCAATTAGTGCCTGATTGACAACAGATGGCGTTCAGTTGGAATCAGTTAGTAATAAGGTAATTTTACAACAGTCATTGGTTTTGTATGTTAGTAAAATAAACCAAGGAGAGATATTTTGCTAAGCAGCTTGAAAAAAAATTGCACTCAATTCGCTGCCAAGAAGCAAATTAACCTGAAACTATCACATACTGTGTGGTATGATGGATTAATTATTTGGTAGGAAGATTAAATGGTCGGGAAACACAATCTGCCATCACCACCATTAGCCTTGTGTACTACAATAATAATTCATGCCCAACTCTCAGCTGTCAGGTGCATCTTGCTCATTTCTAGTGTTAGTAAATGAGATTGCATTAGAGGTCAGAAGAAAAGACAGGTGTTATCACTGAAAGAAAGTCTTTTCTTTACCATTTTCTTTCCATGCCGCTGCGAGTGTGCTATTAAAAGCTCTCCGGCCTTTGATTTACTACAAAGTCTTGTTCTCGTATTTTAGATAATGTGGAGTCCTTGTGATGACTTAATGTACTGTTGTGCGAGCAGGAGGATGAGCAATGTCTGCTGGAGAAATGGATTATTGCAGTGCCCATTCATCTGTCTCTCACTGTGTTTTTTCGTGATGTGTGCAGATCAGATCAGAACACACACCTTTCTGTGGTTCACCGTGACAGTGAAAAGCGCATCTAATGAAAACACAGCAGAAAATTAAAGCGCTAATCATCAACGGTGGACCTTTGATAGAAAACTAGTTAGATCCTCCTGTAAGGTGCTTTTTCTTCCAGTGTGATTCATCATTCCAACATATGTTATTTAATACCTCAGCATAACAACAGTGTATGTCCTTGTGTATGTGAAGGTTCCACACATGTGGAAGTATTCAATTTCTTTTGAGGGTCATTTTTCTTCGATTAAAAGATGCCGTGTTGTAGTCGGAGAACTGAAGGATGTTTTACTGAATATCACGAAGACGTAACGCTGAGGTGCACATCCGTAGCAGACAGGTTGAGAACAACAGACATCTCTGTGTTTTTATCGTCTTCAATCTTCAGTTTCCGTGATTCATAAAACGTGTCGAAATGAGAAAGCAAAACCTGAAAAAGATGTTTGAATTGTTACAAAGAAAAACACAAGCAGTTCATATGGTGTGCGGAGAAAAACAACACTTGAAGCAGCCTTAACAAAACCTGCAACGGAGAGACATATCATGTTTATATTCATCTGTTTTGTCTTTATAAACATGGTTGAAATCTTTCAAATTGTGTTGTTTGAAAGTACGCCGCACCGTGAATTTAGAAGGCCATGCAAACAACACCCTTAACAAACGAACACCAGCCCAAACTCGTCTTGTAAATCACACTCACAAATAACCCACACGGAGGCTTGTATCGCGCACACTTTCAGCTCCTGATACTTCTGTCTCTTTCAACATCAGCTGGTTGACACTTTCAGATATAATCATAAGAGAGTAAGCCTTTTTTTTCCCTTATTAATTTATTTTTGGTGAATCATTAGGTGCACAACTTCAGGTTGAATGTGAGAATATTACAAACACCCAGAACGAGAGTCTCAATTAAATCCCAGATATGTTAGAGAAGAAATGGCTCCCGTGTTGGTCCTGAAGCAAGGTGTCAATTAGACACGAGCCTCAAAAAAAAAAAAGTTTTACATCCTCTAATGATGAGTCGCACTCTGTGTGGCAGCACTGGAAACACGTGTGCGCAAGAAGCATGAATAAATACCCACCAAAAGATTTTTTTTGACTCTCATGTCATCTTTCTTGATATTTCCAGTTCCTGTTTTTCTTTGATGTTCCCGCTCTCATCTCTGCATAACACACACACTTTTTTTTTTTTTTGCTGCCTGCGTGCGCTCTCTGTGGTGCCTTCCCGCCTTAACAAGACGCCATTTGTTTCAACAGTATTGACAACAGCAGGAAGGCATTAGCACTTGAGAGACAGCAGCCCGCTGAGGATGTGTAAACAGCACCAACATGACACTCATCGATGAAGTGAACGGATTTGTATAGATGACCGAAGAGGAAAAAAAAAAAAAAGACGCAAGCTCTCCCACCCGAGGGAGCTGAGATCATTACCACCTACACCCCGGTCTATTGATCTGAAATGGACGCGGGGCGCTTCAGCCGCCACACTGTGTGGCAGCCATGAACACAAGTTGAAGGTGAACTTGCTGCAGTGGATGTTCATACCTCACTGATCATAAATGCATAACACTCCCACTCCCCACAGCATGTCTCTTCCCCCCCCTCCAGGGTCAACACATGACGTGTTTGGTCCAGCGAGATTCATGAGGACGGGGACAATGGGCCGTGGTACCTCACTATACATGTGCCCGGCCCGATTTGAATGATGATTCACATGGGCAGGGAGGTCACTGCCCTGGAGACACTGTTAATGGGTGGACACGCACAGAAGTACAGGAGCGCAGGGCGGTGCTTATGGATGTGTGTGTGTTTATGGTCTGCGGGGAGAAGGGGCATTAACATGAGGCTGCTTTGTGGAGCACATCGTCTGTAATCTATCATTCAAGTGGAGTGGACAAGGAGAGCTCTCCGTGCCGCGTTTCTCAAACAATCACTGGCCTTCGCAGCACAGCCGCCGCTCGACTCAGTCCTGGACGAGTCGAAAAATCGTTGCCGTTGTAAAACCTGTAATGATCTTCGTTAACTGCTGTGTAAATTATTAGTCTGAGACCTGCCTGGGCTGCAGGCTACTTTACCAGATGCTACTTTAAGTATCTGAATGAACCATGTTAGAAAAACTCAGAGCAGGACTTGGATTGAAACTCTGTTATAATGACGAATATATTCTAATTCAACGAGCAGAATGTCTGGTTTATGAATTTTAATGCCTTTTCAGAGCTGCCAGCTGTTTAAACTGTTTTATACCTTGCCCAAAGTGATGCTAATAATTCATTACTGTTGTATTGCCTTGAACCCCGGCACAAAAGCTGCACCCACAGGGGAAAAACAAGAGTCACTCCCCACATGTTTGCCGCAGCTGTGCAGCTGAGGATGATGATGCGCATGTGCAACAGAGATGCACAAACCTGTGGAGCTTCATCAGTGCACACCAGACTTGTTGAAAAGAGGTTCTGCATTACTGAGACCTGCTTGCCTTTGTTCTTGGTAGTTTTAATAAACACAACAAAGCTGTTATTCTGTTACAGTTTGATGTTGTCTTCACACCTCTGTGCTGCCCCACATTACACAAACTAATGCACAATTACACACAGGTGTGACAGAAAGGCTACAATCACTGTGTGGCATTACTAGTTTATCACGTACCTTAGAGAAGAGGGTGTGACTGACTGATGCCGAAGAGACTTACAGTGTGCTGAATCACAGGAAGCCTGAATTTGTCATTAATCGGAAACAAACCTATTCGACTGCATGAAATGTCCAAAGTTACTAAACAACAAGATCAATATCACGTACATGAGACAATATTTTTCAATACCCTCAAAGTCGTTGCCAAATTGAAGATAGCTCGACTAAAAAGAAGCTTAGTTTTGGCAGCGTTTACCTTTTCAAGAATTTATCTGACCTGCGAAAGTCAATAAATAACATGTTTCTTTTTCCTAAGTGAAAAAAGTTGAGCGCCTTGCCTGTGAGTATCAGAAAGGTGTCAACAAATTGGACAATTCAAAACACTACAAGGCAAACAGCAAAGATCTGGGAACCCTGGATCCAGCTGAGGTGAACGTGGAGCTGAGATGAAACTTAATGGGAGAACGACGTGAAAGTTGGTTCAAACTTCCAGGGTAAAAAAACACAACACGAGGCTGAACATGAAACCAAGTGAAGCTTCACGGGCAAAGATCAAGAAGGAATTTGCGGGTTTTCTGGCATGTTGTTAAAAGGACCAAACTAAAAGGGAAAAAAAACATCTCTGAGAATGCAACACAGTTTGTTTATAGGGAATGTAAATATGCACATATAGAGAAGTCGAGCCCTTCCGACTGTAAAACACGGCTGAAGCTGTCACGCTGTGAAACTCGAGGCATTGAATAAATGAAAGAAGTGATGAAATCTAAAGATCACAAGGACATTTTGAAGAAAAATGTACGACCCAGTGTCACAGCCAGTGTGAAGTGAAGGTCTGTGGGTGCTTGAACAAAAAAAAAAGCGAGCCAAAGCTCACATCCAGCAGCACAAATACGGGCTATAGAGGAGCGATGGACTGTTTCAAACTTTCCAGCAATGGGCCCTGACCTATATTCAAGTGAAAAACCTTTAGAGAGCTGAAGTCTGCTGCTGCGGAAAAGACTCCGGCAAACTTAAAAGAGACGAAGTGGAAGAGTGTCAGAAACTAGCAGCAGTCAACGGCAGGAAGATGGATACACGAGGCGTTTACTGGCTGTCAGCGCTGCAAAAGGTTCTGGGACTAACTATTCGTGAAAGGTGGCAATGTCTGTCCGGAAACAAAACATTGTTTTTTTGGAGTTACATATATTTTTTTAAATCTCTAACAGAAAAAGCTTTTAGTTCTTGTTGGTGTGAATAACTTTGGACTTTCAATGTAAACATTGGAACTATACAAACCTGAGTTTTTAAGTTTCTATCATTTGTGACTTCAGTCAGTTTCTCTGCGAAAACCCGATACTTTAGGTTCTGCACAGTTTGTCTCGATTGCACACCAGTTGTATAAAGATTGCATAAGATTTTACAAATCAGTGTCTTTGTTTCACGCTCACACAAAACCGCGTTTGCTTTCTGTCAGTCGGTTACACCAAACCTGAAACAATGAAGTTTAATTCAGCAGCAAAGTCAAAATAAATCCCACGATGATGTAAAATCCTCTGGATGTTTGTGTTGTAGAACATTCATAGTTTTTGCTCACGTTTTATCCTTCATCGTGACAGTAGGAGAGTCCAAAGAATCAGGCGCAATGGAGTGAAATTAAACAGCACCAAGAAACAGTGGTACCATGTTATTAAGTATATTGCTTGAGTACGAAGTAGAATTTGGAAAAAATATGTTTTACACTTGTGGAGACAACGTAACAAGTGAGGACAGGCTCAGTTGCAGCAAATGAATAATTGAATGCAAGATAACAGTAACTAAACCAGACAAGCTGTCGCAGTGTCACACACATCATCATCATAAATGTCCCGACGCTGAAAACTTTTAGACACTCACAAGAAGGATTTGACGTCCAGCCCTCTGTGGCGGATCTGCTCCATCATGTGGTCCCAGCTGCCTGGATTGGACCTCGATCGGCCCGCCCCTCCACCTCTGTACCGGGAGGCTCCAGCCGGACTCCCCCGGACCCCACGCGGGCCCCCACGGTGGCCCCCGCCGCCTGGACCTGTATGCAGCTGGCCCAGGCTCTGCGATGTGACTGGGGGGTCGTTGGGACCTGGAGGGGGCTGGTGAGTGAGGGGCTGTTGGAGGCTCTGCTGCCGGACCAGAGGCCGAGGACGCGCCACGGCCGACGATGGGATGTGCTCCAAGGTCGACGCGGTCGAGAGGGAAGCGTCGCCGAAGCTGAGCGCACGGCAGGGATCGGCCAGGAGAGAGACGGATACAAGACAGCCCAGTTAGAGAGACAGGGACAGTTCACAGGGGCGAGCAGATAGGAAGATCAAAAGAAAAAGACACACATGACCATGTGGAAACCAAAGAGAAAGTCAGAGATGAAAATGGTGAAATACATGTAAGTAGAGGTGTGCTGGAAACGAGTGAACACAGTGTTGGCAGTGAACATCCAGGAGAGAGAAGGAGAATCTCAACGAAGGAGACAGGGAAGAATAGAGTTGTCAAAAAGCTTTAAACTGCTGAATGAAGACAGCTGTAATGCATTTTGAGCTTATCCTGCATGACAGTACAGTGCGTTGGTTGGGCTGGCACACAACATATAAACATTCAATTATTCCTCTCCAAACTGGTGTCAAAACAAAGCTCTGCTTAAGTGGAATTAAATTCGAGCTGAAGTTAAAGTATCACTATCGCTTAACTTCAGCCTCTGTTCTCCATCTGCAGCGCTAAATTGTTTCTGTATGTTATCTCTCTCTCCCTAATTAGCCTTGACCTACTTCTACCTTCTCCCCTTTCGCTTCCATTAGTCTTTCTCCGAGGCCCCGTCTGCTCTCGCTGCTCTCCTTCCCCACTCTCCCTTTTACCTTGCAGCCTCTCGTCTGGGCCGCTCTGCATGTCCTCTGTCCATTCATCTCTGCCCTCGCCCTGCGCCCGTCACGTCCCTCCATCCGCACACCTCCTCCTCCAATCACTGTTCTTTAAGTCGGCTCTCTAATTACCGGGCTGCTGCTCTTACAATCATGTAATAGTGCTTCACCTCTTATCCTCCCCTCAATCATCGCTCTGCCTGATGACTGTAAGCTTGTGCTAAACAGCTCCGTCTGGAGCTAATGCTGTGAGGGAGGATTTACTGCCCGGACTTGAGTTGTGTTAGCAGTGCTCTTCAGCGTTAACTCGGCTCTAACTCTGCTGGAGAGCCGGGAGACAAGCACCCCGAGGAGCACAGCTATGCTGGATCAAGTAAATACAAGACGGAGCTCATATACATGCACTGAAGCGTGCTCGCTCTCCCTCCCCTCCTCACGCACTCACATATAGCATGCCATTAGGTCTTTCCCGAGGACAGACTTTGATGAGAGCGTTTGTTTACTTGTGCCCAATATTGTCACTGAAAATGAGCACAAGTTGTTTGGTGGATTTCTGTTGGAGTGTTTTTTAAAAGAGGGAGGATGTATTTTAGGCGTTTAGGGCTCCAGAAAGGGAAATCTACTTTGATTTTTTCTCTGTGCGGACAGATTTAGGTGATAGTTACAGATGAATCACTTCCAGCTCCTAAATGAGATTTGCATGTTGGAATTTTACAACAGATCAGCAAAAGCAAACAGAAGAGAAACACCAAACAATCCTTGTTACTAAAGAGGAGGATCCTTCATTTGAACATTTTCATATCTTTCCGATGCCAGGCATGAAAATCTTTTTCGTTTTAATTCCCGTTTTCAATAATTGATGGCTGTCTGCACTTTGATTTCTGTGCCTCAGTGAAGTCAACATTATAGCTTCACCTTCTTACATTTCCTCATGTCTTCAACTCATTCAATAATATTTTTTTCCATGGGTGATATTTTGGGACCTCTGTTTTAAAAAATCACCCCAGATGCCTTTTTT
>JAUESE010000001.1:15835546-15846439 GCA_032274725.1 Malacoctenus triangulatus
TGCAATCTTCACAACTGTCTTTTGTTGTGGAGCTCAATCGACTGACTCAACGACAGGCTACAGACCCACAGTCCCACCTCATAGTTGCTAGAATGTTACAGTGAAGCCAAACACTGGAGAATACACTGATTCTCACTGACATACAGAAGCAGAAGCCATGAAAATTAAAGCACTACGTTGGTTCAAATGTGCCTGTGTTGCCAAGACAGAGATCACCAGAGGAAGAGTTTGATATGTTGTTCGATCAAAATGCTGAATATTTATGTAAAATTTTTTTCTTACATTCTGCAATAAAAGAGGCTTTTTCGATATTCACCGATGTTACCTTGAAGCTAGCTGAGTCACTGTCCGTAGCAAACAAAGCCAAAGTGTTCCTAACAGTTTGTTTTGTTCCTACATTCAGTTGGGTTTCTTTCTTTCTTAATGTTTCAAGTGGACCTCCTATTTTTCTGCTGAAACCAGAACAGGCAGAATGAAATGAATGGACTGAAAACAGGAGAGACCTCCAAGGTTGTGCAGGTGCAGGAGATCAGTCAACAAAAAAGGAAGGGGTCCAAAGCGGACCCCCGGTGTAGTTCATTAATGGGATGTGGACAATTTTTGATGGCTGATGCGGCTTTCATTTCCTACCAAACACCACGCGTCTTTGGAATCTTGAGCCTGTGACCATGAACTGTCAAGAAAGGATGAGTGTCAGCGCTACGGCCTCTGTAATAATGCAACATAATTTTGGTAACCATGGAAACATATGCATGCTGACACATGAGGGAAGAGAAAGGTAGGAGAGCTGAAAGATGCCGCTCCTGTGTCCTTCCAAACAGGTCTCCATTGGAATAGAGACTAAAAGGACGATTTGCTGAAGTTTGTTATTGCACAACGGGCTGCTGTCTTTTAAAAAAATGCTCATATTCACTTGTTTGTGGGATTTTTCCGTGCGTCTGAGTGACCTAAAATCACAGGGTGCAGGACAGCAAAGGATCACTTCCTGTCGCACAAACACTACATGTTTCCTTGTGGCATCAACAACCTCCAAAAAACTTTGCAGAGAAGAGCGATAGCATTAGTCCCTTGAAGAGAGTTCATGTGACAAAGCCTCCCAGCAGTCAGAGGAACGATGGGAAGGGATGCCGTGACTATTGAGGAGGTCAGGATGGATGGATGGGCCAGTAAAATGCCAGACTTGTGAACATCGCATGCAACAGTTGTTTCCTGACCTTCAAAAGACATTTTTATAACACCCACCAGGTCTTCTTGAAGGTCCTTTGACCTCAGCAAAGTAGCAACCTAAACTCGAGTTTACAACTTTACCTTGGATAAACTCCACAAATGAAGTCCTTAAACCCCAATAAACTTTAACAAAAATGTTCCTACTAATGTAATGTGAGCTACACAAAAGAGTGACTAAGTATAAATTACTAGTTGTGTATTTTAATGTTAAGTTCCTCTGGCGCTTCCTGTAAATTAGAAAAAAAAATCTAGTTTCAATGATTTGAAAAAGACATCATGACAAAAACATCTCTTCTTCATGTCATTTTGGTTCGATAACCATTACCAAGTGGAGTCAGCAGTGTGACGTAAAAGATGATAGCAGTTTGGAAACAAAGGGCTTCCTCTACATGTGTGGAGGAGCAGCGTGGTTAGAAGGTGTTACATATGATACTTCCATTCAAAATATGCATATGTTACTGAGGTGTTTCCCACGTTTGTGAATGAGGCATGTGTGAGAGAAAAATCCCACGTACATTCAAAATGCTCAGCACAAATCAATTTCTCCATTCCACCTGCTCATCTCTCGCTCTCGCTCTCTCTCTCTCTCTCTCTCTCGTTCAGAAAGCATACATCTCCTAATAGATGCCAGCTGACTTCATTACACTCCTGCCAAGCCATCACTGTGACTCTGTAACACTGCGACTCATTCAACTGAAACGTCAGAAGCATTCGCTCAGTGCCTGTTTCGTACCCAAGCCAAGCCCCACGGGAGACGGGCAACTACAACATTGGCCACTTTACAGCTTAAGCAGCTTCTCTTTTTTTTTCGTCTCGGTACGGAATTAACTACCATCTATCAGACACATTTGTGAATGTTACTGGGATCAAGTGGGACAAAAATACAGCGTTTTCCTGCGACTTGCTTCAGTGGCTAAACACTGAACACCCAAGCGCCATGTGTTGTGTTTCAGCACACGTGAAGTGCAGCAAACAGGCTGTTGTTTGCTGTCCCAGAAGGCCAGAATACCACAGACCCATGACTGACTCATAACCTAATATACTTGACTGGCAGGTGTGTTTATCCAGGCAAAGCATCTTAACCGTCTGCAGGCAGAGCCATCAAAGCGTGTTTCTGGAAGAACTGTGATGTGTTGTCCGTAATGAGGAGGATGTGCGACAAGACAGGCTATGGGTGAATGGACACAAGTGAAGACTCATTATGACTCACGCAGAAATGCTGAAGAGGAGGAGAGAATGGTTGGTTGTTTTGGGTTCAAAACTCAGAAAATAGAGGAGGGCGAGATGAAAGATGGAAAGAAAACACCAGTGTGAGGCAACGTGGATGCAACAGAGCAGAAGCTGCTCGACAACCAAACCACAAAATCAAAGTTTCATGGTTACTTATCCTTTGAATCGCACCATATAAATGAATTTGTTATTGTACAACCACTGGGTGTCGTAGTGGTTAGCCTCCCACACAAAGGTCCTGGGTTCGAGGACCCTCAGGGAAAATTAAGAGCTCAATCGGTGACTTTAAATTGTTCATACTTCAGTTTTTTAATTCTCCTGTCACTGCAATATCATGTACTGCAAAGAGCTTTCTATTAATATGTTAGAACTGAAGTTTTGAATTCAATTTCACAGTTTCATTCATTCACTGGTGGCCCCTTGTTTAGGACAAAAAAGACGAACAGATGAAAGCTGAATTAAAAAGACTTTCATACTTAATGATTCATAGTTGAAGGCTTTATGAATCATTCACATTTAACTGGATGGTTAATGGCAATACTGTGCAGCAGGAAACACCCACAACAGAGATTTAATAGTGCTCAAACAAAGTTTAAAGTGTTCCCTTCAGAAAATGAATTCACATTTTTCTAATGACAATAACTGAGCCACTGCTGATGGTGTCTGCACCTCTGTCCTAATTCATTGCTGTGTGTGAAATTCTTAAAATTGCACTGGAGAGTTTCTCTTTGCTTTTTTTTTTTTTACTATTAAGGAATTTATCCCCGTGCGTCGTGTCCGTGTTTATGCGATTAAAAATAAACTCAATTAATCAGTTAAATATGGATTCCGATACACGAAATAAACAGTTTAGGCCATCACACTTTGTCATCAGGGAGACATCTGATTATCCTGCAGCATGTTAATAAGCTCAAACATACAGCCGGAGTGTAACAACAGAGGAGGAGAACAAGAAGTCTTGCGGCAGGTGGTTTGTCCCGCACAGAGCTCTGATCACAACACCACAGAGCCGAGCCGGTGCAGGATTACACGAGGACAACAAACAACTGTACAACCTAAATCCACACAACAGCTGTGACAAGATGCCTCAGACGTCTTGGAAAGATGTCGCAGGCAACAACCGTCGACAACTGGGGACAAATATCAGACAGTGGCACCGCACGTTTGAACGTGTTGTTGTCTTTTCTTTTAAATACAAAGTTAAACGTCACATTAACTTAAAAAGCGTCCTGTGTTCATGGTGGGTGCCCAAAGTGTTTGCACAGTCTGCTGCTCCCAGTCAGACCCACTGCGACACTAAATCTGCTGCCGAAAATACTCGTTCAGTTTGAGTAATAATTCTGAGGCAATAAGTTGCCAAACTCTTTTAGGAAATTGGTAATGAAAGTGTAACTTAATGACTCATTTCTAACATTTACATCTTTGGAGGGATTGGATGCGTCACACCGCAGAGAATAGACTGGATCGCGCACCGCTGAGGGAGGCGACACAGAGTGTATCTGAAGTAACTTAGAGGGCTGCCAGACTGAGGAGGAGAGGAAGCAGGCACAAAGCGATCGGCCGTTTGTTTTGGCTGTTTCTTTGTCCTCCCAAACAGGACGGAAAACGGCTCCAAAGCAACAACCTCCTCCAGAAAGGCAGCCTTTTATTTGGAGTGAGGGCACTAATGAGCGCACTGGTAGGCAGGTGAGCGGGAGGGCGGAGAAGATCAGATGATGCAACTGGTGGAAAAGCAGAGCAGCAGGTGGAAGTGGCCTCGGATGACACGAGAGTGAGCGACGAGTAATAAAAGCCAGACTGTTCATCCGGTGCAGTCTGGAGTGAGTTTTCAAACCGTCTACAGACGAAATTTTCAGCCTCATCAATTATTTGGTAAGTTTAAACCTGGGAAGAAAACAATCCAAGGGTAAGACAAATGCATCAATTATAAAAACATACAATTTGTTGTCCTTCCTCATGAACCATGTGCTCCACCTCAATCTTTAAATTTGAATTAGCTGCTGACCTACATTCCCTCTCCGGCATATTCACCACACTGCTGTGGTTAAATGTTTTCAAGGAGAAATATTTCACTTGTGAGTTTCTGACATCTTTCCTTTTGGGGAGAGCACAGTCAGGATTTTGAACATGAGCAGCTCTTCCCTTAAGCAAAAAAAAAAACAATTACATAACTGAGCCTCTAATCTGTAATATCATGCAAATGCAGAGCTGGAATCAGCTGTGGTTACAATAAATAAGATTGACTTCATGGATTCACGGGAGGTGAATAATAGCAGTATTATCTCCACACTTGTTAGTCCACAAATGCTCCCTGATCCCATGGAAATGATCCTGGATTCAACCACTTTCATTCCCTAAATTAATCGTCTATGCCGCGTGACGCTGACTAAAAGCGTATGTTAAAAGCTTGGCATCGCATTTTTGTCACATCGTTGTTATCACCTTTCTCACACACCAAGTAAACCTATCGTCACCCTATTTTATAACTAATAGGCAGCGTGCTCAATTCTGCCTCTCCTTTTTTTTTTTTCCTTTTTTAAACATCGTTCCACAAAATCATGATCCTGTCGGGTGGGTCTGAATTTGTGGCACAACCAGCCCAAAGTAAAATGTGCTGTTGAGGTTGGTGGAGCTCTCTTGTTTGTTCACTCTGTCCGGATGTGCTGCAGTTGCTGTTTGTGTGAGGACAAATCCCTGTTGTGCCATTGCCTGAAAGAGACACTGCCCTCAGCTCTTTCAAGCCCACAAATGCCGACTTGTAAGCTGGCATGTTGCAGCCTACTTGGCCAGCCCGAGCTTGAGCTCAGATCATTTGTGATGAAGGAAAAGGAGCCCCTTGAGTCCTTTCCACAGATGTGGCTTCACTCTGAAATTTGCACTTGATTTACTGGACACGATGATCCAGCAATATCTTGCTCAGGCCCTGGGGCCATTGCAAGAATAGCTGCTAACTAACTGGCTGAACGAAAGGGGAAATTCCCAACAATGCTTACTTATGTAAAGCAGTTCCTATCTGGGTGTGGATAAAACATTTCAGCACGTTTTATTGACTTGTCATCTCTGAGGTTGCCTCGTGCTCCTAAAGATTTATAACGAATAGTTCTGGCACATTTTCAAAGGTGAACAAGACCCAGAATGTCCCTCTGGGAGTTGGAAGCCGACACAAAATATGAAATGCTTTCCGGAGAAAGTACACTTGACAGTTTCATAACATTAGAATTGACTCCGAGAAGGAAAATAAAATACTTTTTGCAAACATTTTAGAAATTTTTCCTTTACATCGCAAGTGTAAGTAAAGATGTGACATCCTCTCTTCCATCACACAAAAGGTAACAGCTGCCATATTAACTGTACATGCATCCTCAGATTAAACTGGTTTATAAATCTGAGACTTCCTGACAAATTTTTGCTCAAGATGAGACGGTGAAATCCAACAATGTGATTCTTTTTCAGAAATAGACTTTAACCTTGTTAAACTCAAAAACAAAGAAGCCAGGATAAGATTAATGACACCTATGGCAAATGGCAAAGTATGTCCTTCCCCCGTCCTTCCTCAGCCTCCTTTTTATGCTCTTAGTCTCTTTTGTGTCCCAGTTCAGTCACAGTTTCCAGTCTGATTTGTTGGGAGTGCCCCATTTCAGAAGCCCCTTTAAGTGTCTCTGAGAATTCTATGTGCTAAATGCAACTTGTGCTTCTTCCACTGGACTTTTTCCCCAACAACCTATTTAATGTTGACCGAGAGCTTCGAATCCAGGAGAATCTTTCACATGATATCACCAAAGTTTGAGTTTGAACTCGACTCAGCTTGCAAGAAGGGCAACGTCATGAGGGGATAAACAGTTTCTAGACTGCAGTTTGCATCTGTGAGTTTTTGCATGTGAAAAGGAGTTCATGAGATGTGTAAACAAAATTGACACTGTCAATAAAATAACTAAGTACACTGACACCAGATTGTGAATTGACAGATGATGCAGGATGCAAGAAAGCTTGCAGGAAAAGTTTGGCACGATGCATTTAGAGACAAACTGATGCACTTCTTAAACAGAGATCGTCTCACATGTCAGTCAAATATGTGGAGCGCCAGAACTTCCTGGGCACAAGCGCATGAAAGTCAAATGAGATGATTGACCCTGAAACTCAGGAACTCAAATTCGAAAAATATCCACTATACAAATCCATTTGCAGTCAGCAAAGGAGAGACTCCAGCAGACAGGAGTGAATATATTCCACTGCAAGAGCTTGGAAGCAACCAGGTTTGCCTCAACTTTGGAGGAACCGTCGATCGGACTGCGACGGCATCAAGCAGCACACAGACTGTCTCTGGGATCGTGTTTAGAGAACAAACAGTGTGTGTGATGAGGATTCTCATGTTCCCCCCAGCAAATAACTGAATATCGTCTCAATTTTGTCTGTTGTCACAGCTCAGGATGACATTGCAGGATTTACTTGTTTTCCTTTTTACTTTCATAATTTAAATTATACAATCAAGTCTGATTTTTTCCCCTGTCTTTAATTGTCCTGGTTTTGTAGTTTTTTTTGCCGTTTTACTTTTAAATCCTCTGTTTTATAATGACATTAAGGCTGAACCATGAACCAAACACCCAGTGATTCTGCTAATGTGCTCATTTGTTTCACAGAAGAAACACAATGATCAAATTACTCGAAACACGTGAAAGAAAACCTTTTCTCTACTTCCCTCGTTCAAACCCTGAAAGCGATTTTTGGACGTGGCGATTATATAATGTGGCAACTTTTATGTCTGTAGGTTAAACTGTCATAACAACATCATACTTCACAGGCTGAAAAGTGACTGAGGTGACAGAAATTTAATGTGGAAACAGTCTAGGTAGGGAAATCGAAGAGACGGTGAGTTTACGTTGGCTTCAGCAGGCTTGGTCTGCCTGCAGTGCTCACATGCTCTGAATATATAAAAACTATTTCCTTCCCTTGAAATAAAAGATGTTTTTTTTGTTTTGTGGAGGATCGGTACTTGTGGTCCCGTTTGCTGTCAATCATCCTTGGGAGCAGCTGGAGCAGCGAGACATTAGAGTATCAGTTTTGGTGGAAGCATGTGAGTTTTGTTATATTTTATCACAATCAATTTGGCTCTTGTTCAGACAGTACAGTGAACAATGTGTAGCACCATTAACTCAGATTAAACCACTTGTGAGTTGTTTTTTTTTGTACTGTGTTGCATTCATTTTCTCCCAAAACAACGCCCGTGCTCTAATTTTAGCGCAGTGGACTCGTGCCAGGATTCAAATTTGGATCTTCCGGGTGTAACATTATTGCCGCGATAAGATCTGTCTTCTATCTCAGCTCTCCTGCTGTCTGTCCAGCTCCTGTCATATCTCTCCCTGTGTATCTTCTGTTCACTCCCAAAGACACAAAATCACACACAAAAGCCTGGGAACACATTTCTCTTTTCACACACAGGAAAAAAAAAACCCTCTGAACACTCAAGATCAAGAGATTGTCCACAAACAAGCTCACGGCAGAAAAGAGAAGAATACTGAGAGTTGATGGCCGTGGGAGTTGGGCATCAACACCCTCATCTAACCAAATAATGTCCTGTAAATGTGGAGTGTGTATTTGTTATTAGGTTACCAGGAGGCACCTCCCTGCACACCCTCTCTCATTACCCGACTCAGCTCCATTATGAAGCCTTTTTATGAGGCCAGCGTGTGGTCAACAGCTCAGCCACACACACAGCCCCCCCCCCCCATTCTGTGTTTACACAAACATAAGGCGTGGATTCAAGACAAAATATATACACTCAGTATTTCACGGAAACAAAAAAGTCCTCCGCCAAACAAGCGACGCCAACAACCTGCACTCAATGGCTCAAAGGTCCTTTGGGCTGAAGTTGAGCTAAATGCTAACATACTCAAAGTGACAATATTGTTTACCAGCCGAGTGTACTCACAATCCCACGTCTGCTCGCCCATTTTCGACAGTGTTTTTCCATTTGAGGTTTGCGGGGGGTTAGTGGAGCTGATCCCACCATACATTTAGAAAAGATTACACAATGAGTGTGTCCCCAGTCCATCACAAAGGAGAGAGGTCACATACATTTATACCCACGGACAATTACGAGTCACCAAATGACCTCATATGCATGTTTCTGGCCTGTGGGAGGAAACCGGAGTAACCCCACGCACCGGGGGATTATACAAACTCTGCACGGAAAAGCACCACAGGGGCACGAACCCAGGACCTCCTCACTGGGAGGCAAGAGCGCAAACCACTAAAATGTGCGGACGCCCACGTTTGTGAGAGCAATGAATGTAAAGTGTAGCTGAAGCTGATGAGAGTGGCTTTTAAATGTACAGATGTCTGTTCATGAACATAATGCAAACTGACGGCAGTGGAAAATCTGTGTCTTTATCTCGCGCTTTTCTTTAAATAATGGTCACTGAAGCCTTTTGTAGGCAACACAGGATGATAGACAGAGTACACAAGTCACTCATCCATCATACACACAAATAAACATGCAGGCAGATAATAAGGCTGGTGTGCTCACAGGAAATAGACACAGAGAATAATGTATTCCTAATGCAGACCATCCTACGGCAGGCTTGAAACTAAAGCACCAACCACTATAACTGTAATAAAAGTCCAAATACTTCGCCTAAAAGTTTATACAAATCTGTCGAGAAGAGATTCGCAGAACATCTCAGTCATGTTACTTTTTCGGAGTGACCCAAATACCAACAATTAGGGTGAAAACCACAAGGGCGCAAGTACCCAGATTTAAACTGTCGAAGGGTTTACTGCACGTTATTATAGTTTCTCATTTTCCTTATTTCCTGTCAGCCTCCCAGAAACATAACCGGAAATAAATGACCTTCAAGTAAGTCGTTTGTGTGGACAGCGAGTTTAAGAATAACTGCAGAAAATGTCAGGGGATTACAGAGATAAATATGGTCAGCAAGTAGTTTACCTCCAGATCGGGACCAAGGAACATAAGATCAGCACTGCCAGGCCATAACCAGGCTGCATTATTTGGACTGCAAACACTACGACTGATGTGAAAACTCTATGCTTTGGCATCTGAAGTAGGGACTCCCTAACTGGTCTCGGTACATTTCCGACACTCTCACAAAGGATTTTCAAGCAGCTGTCGGACTGAAAAAGGCTTTTAGACAACGTGCACCTCCTGAAGTTTCCCTCTGTCAACTTTGTGTCACCCTCCTACTGTTATTTCCAACGGTAACGTAGCAACGACTGCTCAGTAGCATAGTTACTAACATGTGCCCTGCAGCAGTGTGACTGGCATTTTTAAATCGTGCACTCCGACTGTCACCTCGATCACATAAACACAGTGAGAAGGTAGGAACAGAGTCAAGCAAAACAGGGATGTGCACGAGCTTCACAGGCAGCAGCAGCTCCTCTTGTATGCTATACATCTCCCTCCGTAAGCCTATTATGGGGGGACATTTCATATGTATTGTGTGATTTCTTTACTTTGTCACACTTTGAAGAATGTGGAGCTAAGAGGGGATTAATGTCAGGCAGACCATGTAAGGCAAGCTAGTGTGAAGGATCAGTCGGCAAATAAAGCATATCGGTTACACAATGCATGCATGCATTTGATCCTGACTGATACTGTATTTTAAAGGTTCCTACAAAATATCTTTATTTTTTAATTATTCACAAGATTCTTAAATTTAATCACAACTTATCTATTTTTTGGTGTCTTTGGTGTCAGAAAGTTGACAACAACCTGTTTTGAGTTCAAAAGTAATAAAAAGTGCTGGAAACTGCAACGCTAAAAAACAAACACATAAAGATGTTTTATCTGACACATGCTGCTGAAAACACAAAGCTCCGAGGTCCAGCCAGTCACGAAGACATGCACCAGATGCCTCATCAGCTCAGTACTACAGTAATCAACAGCTGGCGATACGAGTCACTGTTTCTGAAAGGGTCACTTTAGGGGCCCTGTGTGAACGGTTTTATGACTTCATTACTGGCACTTAGACCTGAGAACAGTGTTAACCCTGCCCCACAGCACGATGATGGACTGCACAGCTGAGTAGCTTTGACAGGGAAGTCCATCTGGACACACCTCCCGTAGCCCCACTGTCTCACGGGGTCCCTGGGGAGGGGGCACGACTGGGTGGCTCTGTCGCTGCATTTTCTGATTTTAACCTGTGTGTTGACCGCAAGCACTGCATTCGTTTTCCCGGCGACCTCTCTTGCTCCCGCTGGAGACGCGTTTGAAAAAAAAAAAAGGAAAACTCTCTAATGTTGCTCATGCATGAAGACAGACAGATGCAAGACAAAGATAGAGACGCACACACCTGGGCTGCGATACACAAGGCTGAGCGGCGCCGGCGACAGCTGTGCAGAAAGCAGAGTTAGCAGGCGTGATGTAGGTGAGTGTGTGTGTGCGATTGGGGATGAACGTGTGTGTGTGTGTGTGTGTGTGTG
>JAUESE010000001.1:15899111-15912076 GCA_032274725.1 Malacoctenus triangulatus
CACACACACACACACACACACACACACACACACACACACACACACACACACACACACACACACACACACACAATCAACCAGCCATGTAGTCATTAATCTTTAAGGGTGCTCCATTGTTGTCTTTGTGATTTTCCTATTTTCTGTTCATATGACAAAATATCAGAAGGTGAGATGGTTATTCTCACAATATAAAAGTCACGTCAAAGGTATTGATATCATAAAGCCCATTCAATTATCTGCTATAGAGACACTTGTAATTGAAATGAAACAGAAAGTCGGGAATACAGTGCAGGAAGGAGGAGGCTTACAGGCAGATTGTGTGCTGACGAAAGAGGAGGAGCCTAATGGAACAACCCCACCAAAGACACGGAAGAAGGGGAAAAAAAAGATGCAAGAACACTTGAGCAATTCAAAGTGTTGTGGGCCTCCCAACACTGCCTTTCCTCATCATTTATTAATCTTCTGCTAGAATATTCATCCACTCTGCTACAGCACTATGCTCGCAGAGAGAAAGAGAGAGAGAAATTAATCGAGCCCTGTATCATCCTGACACGGAACAGTGTAATACAGTCTTAGTTATTGTAGTCACTTGAGCGTCATCTATCATCAAATGACTCGGTTGATCTTTGTCCTGTTTCTCTTATTGTTTTGTGTTGATTTTTGGCCACATTCTTCTCTGTGGGGGGATTAAAATGAGGCAGGGCACGACTCCGTTCCACTCCGTGACCTATGATGTGATCTGAAAGAAGCTGTGACTGTAAAACTACATCCCTCCCAGCCTGCTTCAACCTGAAATACTTCCATAATCATCCTCCAAATAAGGCTCCATCCATCTGTGTGTCACTGATAGTATTCAAGGAAAATCTGCAAATGTCAGGTTTTATGAAGTGAACTTCCACACAAGAGTGCTTTTAAATATGGCTGCCTTTTTAATTTCAACCAGTCATTCTGACGCATTGATGTTTGCTCAGTCTGCGTTTCACCTCGTGTCACTTATAAGGATTTAAATCCTGTGGAGACGAAGTGAAGGACAAAGTCTTGTGAATGTGCACTCTGGCTCAGTCATACAATGTTGGGACTGTTATATTTCGAGTGTTTCAGCATAAACTGTACGGAAAATGTGTGACTCATATGTGCATCTCCGTCACAGTCACCCACATTGTGCTAAACAATGTGTTGACCACATAAACTATTTACTTTGTGAAGAAAACATTCAAAGTGCCGTCAGTGAAAGTAAGACTGGGTTTGATGTTGCCTGAACCTCTCTTGGCAGCAGTTGCCTTGACCAAACTCATTCAATCGCTACATTTAGGTGAAATTTGAACTATTTTTGAACTGCCTCAGCTCATTCACATCCTGAGGACACTTATTTGAAATGCTTCTTTTATTTTCCAGATTTTTCAAAATTGATTTTACTGCTCCTGAATTGGATTCAGGTGCTCGAACTGGACCACTGCATGAAAAGACTCACTTCCTGTTTTGAATTCTCATCCATGTTTATGGTTCTTTTTCTTTCAGTCAACTTTGGAGATACGTTTCAGATAAAGCGTGATGAAACACTCACGACAGACTGTGAACCCTGCTGTTTAATTGTTCTCGGTGTGTTTACACGTCTAAAGGTCAGACACAACACAGAGATCACAGATTTTACAAAGGTTAGCTGGAAAACTGGCTGTGTGTGTTTGCCCTGCGATGGAGTGCCAACGCTTTCCACGGTGCAACCTGCCTTCACCCAATAACATCTGGGATCACCTTGGGTACCCCCCACCCCCTAATAAAAACTAAGTCAACATATCTGGAGATGAAGCAGTAGAAATGTAACTCAATCCTTTCTTTGTGTATTGGTTTAGATAACCAGCAGTTATTGTGTAGGACTTTGTTGACTTCTCAGGGTGTTTGAACTGAAGTCCTACCAGATTCTTTGAGGAAGCAGACAAGCTGATTGATGATCTGCTGTGGGCGGTTGAGGGGGGGCGTTGCATCAGGGACACCAGACATGCACTGAAGGACTGAGGACACCTGGTGGGTAGAAGAGGTCACACAATAAAAGGGATTGTGACACATTTTGTGAATCAGCAGGGACAAAAAAAGGTTTTTTTATATAATTTCAATCGATCAATTAGCCAAAAATAACAGCTGGCTGATATGTTTTGTTGTTGCTTCTATGATAAAAAAAAGTGAGTAGTATTTTTTTTGGGGGGGGGGGTAAACAGAAAGCATGGAAGCTTAAGACCCTCTGCACCAGGACATAAATGGAAATGTTCATTGGTGTGGAAAGAGGATCTGAAGCTGAATCCCTCATATCAGAAAGCAAAGATAAGTATCTGAATATTATAACTAGTCAGAAAGTAATGATGTGCCTTTTTTTTCTCCTAACGTCCAGGAACTAAAAGAAGCTCTTTTTAATGGTGACACCACTTAATTCACTCCTGTCAAACGATAAGTGCAAGTCAGAGGTCAAATGCAGAATATCGGATGTGAACCTTTTAGTGAGTCATCGTCACAGAAACTTCAGCATGCGAACTTCCAGCTTCACAAAAGCTTTTTCCTCCTCCAAAAAAACAAAAACTTTGCTGACCCTCGACACTTCAGATTACTGCAGTGCTGGTTTGGAGTCCAGCACAGAGACCTGATACAGCGTGATGTGATGTAAGGGGATTCAAATGGGAGGCTGCAATAATCCAGATTTCTGTCGTCATGGGATCAGTGCTGCTCTTGGCTGTGTTTTGGCCAGCCATCTCTGCTGAGCCCCGTCAGACCCCTCTCTGTCCTTGCCTCCTCTAATGATCCCTGGCTTCATCCCCAGGGACAGCGGGCACACTGAAATTAGTACTCAGCACATGACAGTCAAGTCACTTAGGCAATGTATCTCCAAGCTGCCATCTTTGCATTGATTTATTTCTCCTCTGATCTGACCTTTCATAAAGCAACATTAATAAATAAACACAAGCATGACAGCATGTCACGTCTCGTGATGATCAATTTGTACGCGCTGACGAACATACACATTTTCACTTTAACCTTACATTTTTTATTGGGCTATTTTTAGATGCCAGGGATACATTTGTAAACTGTTTCTTCTTTGAAAGGTTATTTGAATCAAACTAGAAAAATGTTAGGGCACTGCAAAAAAATCTAAGAAACAATTGAAATCTGAGACCCCTGCCTCTGTTGGGAGAGCAAGAAGGGGATCTGCAGTTGAAAAATATGCAATAACTGGCTTTTCGCAATTGCATTGTAAGCATATATATCTGTAGCAGAAACACAATACAGAAAACAAACACAGCATTAACAGATGACAGCAAAAAGCAGATGTGACTTGTGCTGTTGGGATTGTTCCAGTTTAAACAGCAAACGATGTTTGCTTTCATACAAATATAAGACAGAAGAGTCATAATTGTGTGTGTGTGCGTGCATGCGTGCGTGTCTATGCCAGCCTATATATTCTGTTTCTGTTTATTCCTCACGAATCTGTTGGTTTTATGGGTTTTTATGCAAAAACAAGGAATATATTATCCAACAAGTGCAATCTTGATTGCAGGCCAGTTATATCTTTTTGAATATTGCGATGGTTTATTGGATACAATTGGGTGACTTTGCTCTCCATTTTTCACATCCAACATTTCTGTCTTCTCTTTGGTTCACCTACCTGCTGGCGAGGTTACATGGAACTACAGTTGGATGTTGCTATGAATAAAATGCAGACCGTCACTGAGCTCTATTTACCACTAAACTCTCTAAGATTTTCAACAGACATGGAAGTGTTGCATTACAGCCAAACTAGATTGTGGATTCTAACGCAGCAGAAAGGTTGTGAAATGGACCACAGAACCTTTTCACATGAGAAATTGTTCTTTTTTAACAAACCATTCGACTGTTTTGTGTGTGTGGTGCAGAGCGACATTCATTCTGTTCCTAACTCCAAGGGTTTTTTGGGTTTTTTTTGGTCATGTCAAGTTATGTGAAGTAAATGTGAATTTTTCATTAACAGTACCAATATTTATTTTAAAAAGTGACACATTAACCTCAGAGAAATATTGTTACCTTACAACTGGACCTCCAGCAGTTAGTCAGCCAATTTTTCATTTGCTGGAAAAATCACTGGCAGCTATTTTGATTGTTGTTTTATTATTTTCAGTCTGTGGTGCCAGCCTGTCATACGTGGCGATACATTTTTGAGACACAAACTCACACGCAGTCTTGACCTGGAATGGCACTGGATGATGAACAATTTGGGTGACTAACTCTCAAATCTGATTGAGTGTGTATGGTTTGCGTGTATGACCTTGACATTTATTTCATATGAACCAGCAGAAAAACAGGAGCAGACACGCTGTAGCGAATGTTAAGTGAAAAACGTACATCCACCTTGTGGAGGTAAAACTCTGCCAGAGCCAGCCTCATTACTAAACCGATGCAGTGACTATCTTCCTGCTTGGCACAGTTTCCACTGAGCAATGTGAGGGAGATTTCCCCAAAGAAATCCAGGTTTAGCAATCCACCATCTTAAAATAGCTTTGAATCATACATTATTACAGAGCAGGCCAGCCTCCTCTGTCAAACTACACTTTCTGCTGTGATTATTGTCCTCTTGTTTTCTTCAAGATTCCACGTCTGAAAGGACTCCCCGATGTCATTAGCATAGCTTTATAGTTGACATGAAGAGACTCACAGATGGCTTCTCTTTTGCACAAGAAGTAAACGTACTTAAGAGGAAAGAAAAAAAATAAAACCTCTGTGGATTACACAAGACATGAAAATACATTTCTTTGGTTTGAAGTCTGACTGCAGAAGAAACCAGGAATCACGAGGAACATGCAGAGCAGCGAGTGGCGCATATACGAGCTGCGTGTTTGTGTGACTGGTGTGGAGGTGGCGACATTTCAGGCGACTCTTTGCGTCTCCCTCGAGTTCAGTAAAGCATCAGAGATGCTGAGAGGTGTGACACCCGGCTGAAACCTCCAGTGCTTCAGGAGGATTGATGTGACAATTTCACACATACAAGCACACACACCTCATCAGGCAGTCACAGTGAGCTACTGTGTCAACTGGCACACATTGTCATACTGGGCCGAGGCACACACGCGCCCGCACACACACACACACAAATGCGCACACATACGCTTGTGTACACACAGATAGCGAAATGTCAACGCATTATGGGACCAGACTGATAATCAAACCGAGCCTCCTTGTGTCGGTCTGTCTTTTGTTCTATCAGGAGAGGGGCTGCTCCCGTGTGTGGCCGAGTCGGCCCCGTCTCGGTGATTAATCCTCAGTCTGTCAGCTGGCCAGCAATGATACTGAAACCAAACAAAAAGTCACACAGAGCTGTGCAGCGTGCCCTCGTGCTCCTTTTCAGGGTGTGCGGGAGCGCAGGTTGGAGCTAATCAAGAGATCCACTGCAGAGCAAAGGAAACCAAAACATTCAATGGAGTTGGGTTTTTTTTCCCTTTAATTGGTAAACACTGATCCCATAGAAACCTGAGCAACAACAGTGCTTTGTTTTTTTGTGCACAGTTAATTAGAGCCAACACTGTGTCGCTATCAAGGCATTTCAACCACTAATGCACAAACTAATCATGCAGAGATTTGTAAGAGAGAAGGTAATGGCAGGTAGTCATTTGTGTGTGTGTGTATTAATGTGTTCATAAAGCAGATGAATAATTTCCTCCTCTTCTCTCACAGGGTGAGTGTGATTGACCAAACACAGACCTATTCGCTGCCACCAAACGGCATTAGCGTGGCCAGCCGTTGCCGCTCAGCCTGTCTGTCTCTCAACAAGATAAGGGAATATTTCCCAGCCCAATATTGCTCGCTCTTTTCAGTGCTGTCACTGAATACAATGACCGTCACCACATCCAATGAATATTATTAGCATTTTTCAGGGGATTCTGTCAATGTGGACGACAGCTCTGTGGGAGTAGAAGTACACGCTGTTTTTGCCGTGGCTCGATATCCGAGCTGACTCCTGGAGAATAGACTGGATGCTGCGGTGTATTGTCCAGCCTAAATGCAATTATGAGGCAGCTGTCAAATGTCTGTTATTGCCCGTCATTAATAAAGAAATCATCTGAGTCAGCGGTTCAGAGCAGCTGCCATTGTTCTCGCAGTGAAGCACCTGACAGAGGTTAAGAGAGTGAAGGCTCGAGAAGAAATAACTGCTGTTGATTAAACGTTGACAAAGAAAGAGGATTAGAGGCCTGAGGAGAAAGCTATCCGTGGAGAGCGGTCAGCCAGAAGACGGCCTGTGGACGAGCTCTCAATAAAGGATCGGGTGGAGCTGCATTGTGCCAGCCAGGGAGCAATTCTCACCTCCATCCCACCAGACTTGAAGTGACAATTCGGAGGGATGACAGATCAGTATAGCGGACGAGCAGGGGTTAATTTTTCATTCTCCTCTCTGCTCGGTCGCTGTCTGCCGAGAGCGGCTCAATATAAAAGAGTTACTTTTCCTCCTGTGGCATATTTTTGAGATTCTGCTTATATCAGGGTGGGAAGTAATGTGAAATGAGCTCCAAAATTTGTCTGGCTGATAACATTTGCGACACATCCATTCATTTTCTAGACCACTCTTCCATCTCAGGGTCGCCAAAGCCAATTTCTTCCCATACGAATTTTTTTAATACATTATCGATATCATCTATGTCAGGGGGCCCACATTTCTTTGACGAACGCACTACTTCAAAAAAGTAGGAGAAAATGTGTTTCATTAAAATCCCAAAAGTTTAATAACTTTTTGAGAATGGACCAAAAATGGAAATATGCAGCAGGAGCTCAGTTAGGTTGCCTAATGACCGAAGGGTTGGCGAGGGTTCAAATGCCACACTCGAGCGGCTTGGTTCTCCTGACATCTGTTATGTAAATACAAGTCATTTTTATCATTATTAAATGCACCGATTGTCGAGTTCCTTGCAAGCTTCTATGTATTTTCCTTCATAGTCTTTTCCAGTGTCTGATATAACGATCAGCAATCACCAGCGCCCTCAGAAGTTTGTTTTGGATCACTATAGAAAACCAGTACATCTAAAACAGACTCTCCATCCATTTTCCACTGTTTACATGAACCTCATGAGCTCTGTCACACAGATACGATACAATATTCATCACAAATTGGTTAATAAATTTTGTTGTCATAACTTCCAGCGATTTTGACTGTGTCTGCATTGTGAAATGTACGTTAAAGGAGAAAAGATGTAGTTTTAATCAGCAGACCATTTTGCTGCATTCCTTCCTCTTGCTATGGATCTTTTGATTGTGATGAATAAAACTGGCACCACTGATCACTACCATATATTCTCTCACAGGGTCCAAAATGTAAAGATTTGATGATTTGATGCAACAGTGAGATTTCCTGCAACATTTTCAAGTTGATTTTCATACTTACAAAACATTTATTATTGTTTTTTGTTTGTTTTTTTTTGTTGTGTGGCTTAAAATTAGGCTTTTGCTGAGTAAACTTTACACAACCAAATGTATTATACATTTGTGTTCAGCTTATCATAAAAAACCCCGGCTGACCTAAAAAAAAAAAGAAAAAAGATAAAAGATCCCTTCTCTGGTTTGTCCTCTGTGTTCTCGTGTTCTCACTCTGCATGTTATCAGCAAGCAAAACAAACAGTTGTCTATTTTAATTAGCAAGATCTCAGTTAATCTTCATCATTGCTACCCTTTTTATTTAGTGGTTGGATTAATACCCATACATTTTCCTGGCAGATATCAGCTTGGTTGTGGGATTTAGTGGAGGAGGAATTCTCATTAGAGCCAAAACAAAATGTTTTTCTGGCTCATGACGTGCAAGCAGTGATGTCCCAGCTATGACTGGCTGGGAGTGGGAAGGTAGGATTCTCTCTCTCTCTCTCTCTCTCTCTCTCTCTCTCTCTCATCCCAAGTTCCCTATTTTACATATGACAATAGCTGAATGCTTTTTATCTGTCATGCACTCTGCCTTTCATTTGAACTCATCAGTAACCAAACCTAGTTGACAGCTTCAATTAAAGCCTGTGAAATTGCCCCAGTATCTGCCTCCCTTTGGGGCCATTTAGCGGTGCTTAGCTCCCTGCCAGCTGGGCTGGTCGCCAGGCGGTCTTTAAAGTATTTCATGTTTCTTTCTTAAAATGTAGGCCAACCTGGTCCTGTGTGACACCTGGCAAGTCCACAAACTGAGGTGCTCACAGTGTGAGTTATCTTAGGTGATAGTTTGCTTCATGTGGGTGCATGCAGTAGTCACATGCAACAAGTACTAAGGAGATAGATAGTTGGGGAAATGGATGCGTATACACGGGCACATACAGTCATTAATCTCAGAAAACAACAAAAAACATGCTGATTATCATTTGATACTATTAACATCAACATTAATATTTAATGCGTTGTCATCACATAGATCAGTGGGATCATCATGATCGACACACAAGTGAAATTGTATCAAATTAACTCGAGCCAAGCCATAATCGTGCCATTGGGAGTAATATTTTGGACCGTTTTTGTCATTTTGATATGCTCATCTAACAGTCTACTGTCTCAAAAATCAATCTCAAATAATTAACCTTTGCAGCATAATATGAAATAAGGGTAATAACAGCTAATGGGCAGACCCTGGAGCAGAGTTACAGATGTTATCAGAATAGTAGAGCTGCATAAGTACCTTCTATGTGGATAAATGCCACAACTCTGCTAACTGCTGTTTTGAAGACAGAAGTTGGTTCATTTGAAGTCCATTCTCTGTCTGATAGAGTGACTTTGTCTTCAAAGAGCTGTTCAGTTTCTTATCACAGATTTTCACAAAGACGTTTGTTTAATTGCAAAAGAAGTGAAGCATTAAATAACCTTATATAAATACTGTTCTGCTGCACAAAACCAGCAGAACCTCCAATCTTTACTTTGTTCTGTCTATATTGCTGCTATAAGCGGATTGCACTAACAAAACATAAATAATTTGCCTACTGTGGCTCCTGAAGAGAATCATTCATGTGGAGTAAATATTGCTCTGATTCTGCAGAAATTGCTTCGTATTTACTGATTTTATCTTCATACATTTTGGGCAATGAGATAATGTTTGCAAGTCATTTTTGTAATATCATAGAGATTCTCATTACAGTGAGTTAGGAATAATTGGCAGATTATTTTTTGATTTTCATTTTTTATCTTCACACCTGTTTTGTGCGTGAAATATATCTCGTGAATAAATATTTTGTAACAACTTAATTTGTTCGAGGCTGAAAAAGGAGACAAGCAGAGAAATTTGAGCAAGTTTGACAAAAGCCAGACTGTGAAGACTTGTCGGCAGGATCAGTCAAACTTGGTCTGAGTCTTGTTTCTATCAAGTCTGCCTAAAGGAGTCAAAGCTATCTACACAACACCAGGCAGCTGTTCATGGGGAATTGGTGGTAAGCAAGTAAGCTCTGTAGACCCAGTGGAAAATAGTCCAGCAGTTCACTACGGCTGTAATTAGGCAATGATGAATGCTGACAGGATTATAGGGAATGCATGGTGATCTCAGCAGAGATGATTACTGCTCACCAGTTGGTACTTTGAGTTAAAATCGATTTAGTCAAAGTCTCTGAACAAACTAAAGTCCTTCCGTGTCTGTTGTGAAAATGCAGGAAACAGAGTATCAATAAAGTTATTGTGATTTAACCCTGACTGGAGCACAATTGTCTTTCATGACAATTCATCCCAATGATGTGGAAGGAGTTGATAAAAAAGTGGCCCTCATGTTGGCCGGTACAGGGGAAGGTCAAGAGTTAATCCATTAAAATTCATTCTCCGGGTAGTGACTGACCTCGGTGGCTTTCACTCTAGCTGCAACTGTACTGTGGAGCAGGCGTCAACAAAAAACTTTTGGGCATATCTTTCTTTCAATTAAATGTGAATATAATTTCAGCTCTAAATATGATGTGGTTGTTGTTTCAGGTTTTTTTTTAATCACGATAGTACATTAATGTAAATGGAGGCTTGATTTGTGTTTTTTAATAGCTACAAAATTAATATTTGAACGTGGACCATTCAGAAAGCAAAATGCCCTGTTTGTTCTTTCTTTCCACTTTCATTTTGTCGGGATTTTATTGACCATGTCGGAACAAAAAGATGCTGACTCTCATGTTTGTCAAACTGCTAAAACAAAGAGGCAATATTGGCACAGTGTAATTGTTTGAGTCATCTCTCCATAGGTGTGTGTTTATTCTTCACAAGGAGGTATTTGATGATTGGCTGTGCAAGTCATCCCTGAGAGACTCCACTGCAAAACAAAGAGTTGCTATGGAAACAGCCAAGGTTGAAGGAGGAGGGTGTGTCTGTGGTGTTGTGCTTGAAGTGGCAAATTGGACCATTGGCAGGCAGAATGGCGGGGGAGCGAGCGAAGCGTTCGGCGGTCCTCTGCCATTCCTGCTGCTCACCAAGCCGCTGCTCTCCCTCTCTGCTCGTCTCCCACATATCTTTCTTGTTGTCATCCTGAAGCGTGTGGGAGACAGCGAGGAGAACAAATGCTGCATCTTAATGAGACAGTTGAGAAGAAAGTCATTTTCTCGCTCTGTCTCTCTCTGATGGTCCTTCTTTATTTACTACCGGCAGAACTCCGCATAGCGAGGGCATTATGCAATTTATCAACATATGTTTAATGGTGTGAAAGTGTTGTTGAGGGCGCTTCACTGTCACACATTTAGATGTTTACAAGATCATGTGATCAGAGCTGACCCTGATAAAGATGACGGATGAACGACAGCAGTGATTATTTCACGCGACATAAAATTCAAGCGCGCTTTGTGTCTCTGAAAATCTGATTCTGCCATCATTCATGCTTGTATTGTTCAGTTCACTGCGTCAAAATGCATCCAATAATCCAACGCAGCTGGATTTTTCTCAAAGACAATTTCAACATGTAGCATCAAAAGCTGGAGATATTGATTACAGCTGCAGATCCCTTACATGAAAGAGAATCCAAAATGGATGTTTAGTGGACACAGCCCAGTTTTCTTCACAGTCGGCCCGACTCACAGTAGTTGTTTCCCCTTTGAAGATGAAGTGGTGATCAAAACAAATCTTTCTTTATTTGGTAGAAACTGATCCTTAAAAAAACATTCTTTACAGGAAACAATAGTGTCTGTTCATTCATGTTGCTTTACCTTCATTTTGCAGCTCATTAAAGCTGTTAACAGGTTTTTGTGGCATTTGAGAAATATTTTGCTTTTGCTTCCTTTCTACAAATTTTTATGTTTTTTATTTTTATTCTTTTATGTTGTTTTTATTAGTTTTGTAGGTGTAGCTCTGTTCATTCATTCACAGACAGTTTTATTTGACTAAAGCTCATCTCAAACCGCTCGTTGTCAGAAACCAGCTCGAACCCCAAGTGACCCTCACTTCAAAGCAGACGTAAGATAATGAATTGAGCGAGGCAGCAATGTTTATACTATACTAAAATAGAAAACACTTTGTTAAATGTAATTATTCAAGTATTTGAAATGACTCTTTTTAGTCTTTGTAAAAAAAAAAGAAGTCATGTTGATTTCATGGTATCTAATGTTTCTGTAGTTAGATCTTTGTTGAAAAAATGATTAAAAAAGAAACATGTGAGACAGATTAAAGATGTCTCAGATGGAGATGAGGCAAAGGGAGAGCCAACATAAAAGTTTCAGACTCAGACTTGAACAGCAGACACGGTTCACTTGTGATGCAGCAAAAAATGTAGGCCTTTGTAGAAAATATGCAGAGAAGCTCCCAGTTGTACAGAGAGATGAAAAGAATCAAATGCAGGATAAAAATAAGTCGAATCCAGGCACGCATCCCGTCCTTATAATGAAAAGACAGCGTTCCCGATAACATTAACTGTCTATTTACTTGTTTATCACTGTGGCGCCTGATGATTGACACCTGGTCACCTCAGTCTGGTAACTTTGAGCTTGATTGACTTGACAACATTTACATTAAAACAAAATCTTCCTTTATATTAACCGTCTGCATTTATTTTCCACTCTGACTCCCAGAGAATATATTCAGAACACATTCGCTGTTAAATGACAGTTGTAATGACTAAACCGCTGAGCCTGCAGCAAAATTTCACTTTGAATTTCCAGTCGGTGGCTGAATTATGAAAGAACTTTGATTACAGTCAAAAATTGTTTGGATCAAGTGTTAAGCAGTGGAGGGAACTAAGAAAATCTGACATGAAACTATCACATTGCATAACTCCAACAACAAACACTGTCACAATTATAAAAGAAGGATTTGGGGGGGATTATTTGTGAGCAAATGCTGAATATCAATGTATATTTTCTACACTGTTGCAATCAACATTAGTAACTGTTGGCTTGAGGAGGAACATAGTTGTCTGGAACTATAAAAAGTAGGATCAGAGTGAAACTCTGACATCTCAATTAAAGACACCACGAATTTTAGGCGTCACCTAATCATCATCACGTAAGAGCATCAATAAAAATATTAATTGCTGTCCCATGCCCAGTCTTGCCTTTTTGCTGTTGAAGCATGACAGTGTAATTCACTGCTGTGATCAGAGGTCATAACTTAGAATTCAAGGCAGAGAGGCATTAGTATTCCCGAGGCCCACGCTGCGACCAAGCCATCTGCTGCTGTCGGACCACTTCTTCTGCCCTCTGTCTGCTGCTCAGCTCTGCTTCATGGATTCACACAACCTCACACACACACGCACGCACGCAAGCAAGCACACACGCAGGCATGCACCCACTTTTAAGACATGACTCTGCCAAACAAGGAGAGTGACTGAGGGCAATTTAAAGCTTTATCTTACTGTAGCTGAAGTGTTTTGTGGCAGACATGAATAGGTCTGTCCATGGAGACAGCCGTGCACAAGTGGTCCCCAGCTGCAGCTCAAAACAGACAAATGGGATAGACTGCAGAAAGGCAGACTGGTGTGCTGCTGTGTGTGTGTGTGTGTGTGTGTGTGTGTGTGTGTGTGTGTGTGTGTGTGTGTGTGTGTGTGTGTGTGTGTG
>JAUESE010000001.1:15919578-15930274 GCA_032274725.1 Malacoctenus triangulatus
CACACGCACACGCACACGCACGCACATGTATGCACACGCACACAGACGAGAGGCACATTGGCTGCAACACACGCAGAGCTCCCCCATCTTCTAACAGTCAGATGGTAAAAGGAGAACAGGGATAGTCTCCTGTGGGCAACATGCTGATACACACCTGCTCCACAGTGTGCACATGTGCTTGTATAGTCACTGTATGTAGCTTGTTTGTGGCACCCAATTGGGTCAGACACTGATGCTGGATTGAATTGGAAAAATATACAATGCACTGCAGAATAATATGACTGGCAGATTCAATGAAATTATTTGGCTGCTTTGTCCTCCGCTGGGCAGTGTGATGCCAAAAGGTTGTGTAGAGAGAAGTTACAAAACTCTTGACAGAGGTGACGTCCACATTTCATACAGTGCTTGCAAAGTGTTGTCAAAATAATGTGCTACTAATTTACTTTCCTGCATTGATTTTTGATGAGTACACACTGTAGATACATACTGAATGCAACAGTTATCCACCTACTTTGCCACGGTTGCGGTTAGCTTGATTTCGATCTTTTACACTGCTTGTTGAGGTGAGAAGAGAAATACAGCCTTATGATTATCAATTCCTTTTATGGATCACAGATTTTCTGCTCCAATTAAATAACTTCTCATTTTCTCTGGATGAGGGAAAAAAAGTATAACAGCTGATGAGGCCAATGACCGCCTGTATTTGAATGCACTGTCAAAAAAGTAGCAGTTATGCGATTCATGTTTGATGTTGAGCCTGATTAAATCACTTGTTAGAAAGCAAGAAAAACTAAGAATCCTGCTTAATCAGTTGTGCACAGAAGCTGCCACCCCCTCTCTGTGGTGGTCCTGTGAATGTTAATTGCATTGACGGATTAAAATTGATGCACTGCTGATTTATTGATGGTAAAGTTTTACATTTGAATTTGACTGGTTCCACTTGGGATTCAGAGGATGAGTGTAGTTTTGTCCAACATCACAGTTTATCATTCCATCCTCCCAAACAACAACATGAACTTTATTAATTTATTGCTTGTTTGCACAACTGAGCCGGGCAACATGACGCATACTGATTCACTTTACATTCAGTTTTGTGAAGGATGTGAGAGAGAGGCCAGACAGCACAAGCTGCATCTCCTGTGAATTTAACCATTTTGCCGCACAAAGTCAAAGGAAGTTTCAATGGCGGACACTTTTTTATTTCAGCCACTTATATAAACTATATAGCAGATGAGCTCAAATTTGGACTGCAAATTTAGTATTCTGGGAAAGGAAAAGCAACTCTGCTATTCTGATAAGCTGATGTCCTTGCATTTTTTGTTTCTGTCTTGAAACAAGAAAATGAATGAGATTTGCCATTTGTAGTGTTCAACACATGATGGTTGAGAATATAAAACTTGTCAATCTCATTGTGCATTTCTAAAATGTGTGTCATTCTGCATAATGACCACATTATAGATGTATGAGTGACAGAAAAAGAGAGGACTTCTTTCATCTATGTGACTGTTTGCTGGCTTTACTGTATACTGTACATCATTATACTGTATGTAATGGAAAATGTGAGTAAATGAAGAGCAAGCTGTCAAAAAGGAAATCTTACCCATTAACTGCTTGAAAGCAATTCACAGCATTAAAGAGATTTTCTAGTGAGACTGTTTTGACAGTGTGTGAATGTCAAACACCTTGTTCATAACAGAACAACCTACACATTCAAAACCTCCTACATGTGAGTCAGCTTCCTCCAGCCTCTGCAACCCAACCAGCGGAAGATACAGGAGGAAAATGTTTTCCATGTGTTTGCCTTCAGATTCTACAGTACAGCTCCCTGTTTGTCTATTTCTAATCCTTATTTGTGTGCACCTGTTCCTCTCTGTTGACCTGCCAGGTGAGCAATGGTGCAGAGCAACCCAGAAAGCAGCAGCGCTCCGACCTCAATGTCCCCCTGGAGAACAACAACGTACCGGAGGTAAGATGTTGCTGAATATTTTGTCGCAGTGTTTCTTCCATTGTCCTTGATGTGTTGTAGGTCGCTTGCACTTCACACTGATATTATTTGGTTTATGTATGTGTGTGTATATTTGTGTTTGTGTGTGTGTATGTGGGGGAGGGGGGTACATGGGTACATGCGTGGAACCATCTCAGTAAATGAGTAATTGTGTAATTACAACCTCAGCTCGTGTCCTGTGCTTACGGCGTGATAGCATCCTGGTAATTGAGCAGCATGTCTGCTTGTGGTTTTATGAGAGCCATTTTTCACTGAGATGTCTGCGGCGAAATGCCTTCTTTGCAGGCTCCGCCCACACCTCCTTGTCCTTGAGCCGTGTAAACTTTCTCAATATGGAGAGGACTCGGAAGATCTCAGTGGGATGAGTGTTTGAATCTGCTGAATCACCTCGCAATCCTCTCTGCAACCAACGCTTGTCTGTAGCTTACCTCTCTTCCTGCTGTTAAATCCTCTGTTCCAACTCCCACTGCAATATCAGGGTGGGAAGTCGATAAGATCACAGTTCACGCTCTCTCACTCTGACTTTTAATGTGCTCTTGAGCAAGTTGTTTATATTATATATATATATATATAAAAAGAGAGAGAGAGAGAGAGAGAGAGAGTTTCTGCAGCAGTGGAAATTGAATTATATTGCAGTATAAATACTGTGTAAGCAAGGGGACTGTGCATTGATGAAATAAAGTATAAAAATGTCTGAATATTTATGAAATCTATTTTGAAAATCAAGAGGAAATCCTCCTCTGCAATCAAGAGTAGAATTTATGGTTAGAAACTGATGCCAAAGTCAAAGACAATGTCAGAGTCCCTGACAAGTCACAAAGGACAACTTCAGTGAAAGTCGCTGTAAATTATGATGATAAACTGTTTTCACAGCATCAAATAAACAGACTAGAAATAATTTAATCCGAGCAGTGAAGATTTGAACAACTAACAACAAAAGGACAAAAAAGTTGTAATGAAGGCAGGGCTTGTGACTTTCACTGAGACCAACTACGAGATCAAAACCTGAGATTTTCTCACTTTCAGATCTTTAAGTTAAGTTCTACTTTTCCTAACTTACTTTTACTTTAGGGAATCATTCTCTCTGCATTTAAGCCATCTTCTTCATTGAAAACCTCAAAGCAGAGGCAGTGGGCCTCAGGGGCTTTTCCCCACTTAAAGGTATTCATAATCTAAAAGCCAAAAACCAGTAACATTGCAGCTGACTTGCTGTCCTCTCGGCAGCTACTGCCCATTGACATCATCCATGTTTTGACAGTGTCTGTAGTTTCACACAGACACACTTGTCATAACTCAGTCAAGAATCGCTTTAGAATAAAAACTATGTTGTTTTGATTTTTTCAGATTTCCAACTGCTGTCATGAAGCTCATACATTTGCCTGTACACTGTTTCTCTGAATATAAGCAGGAGATCTCAGACATGTGTTGAACAGTGCAGACAAGAATGATGAAACTTGAGGGGTTTGGCTTGAATTTGTCGAGGAATATTTGCTTCACCGTAAACATATTACCAAACATTTATCTCTATCCTGTTTCTGTCTTGCAGCCAACAAAGAAGGTTGCCTCGTTCCCGAGCTTTGTGGATGGTAAGCTAATCTGCCCGCACACCTGTTTGGTGATGAAATCAAAATATTGTAATTACATGGAGCCACGCCAAGTATCGCTTTGCCTTCAGCCTGATCCTCACACGCCTGATACAACTCTTCCAGTGCTATTTCCCCTGCCTCTTGGCAACTGCTAGGCCTAATAATGTGCGAGGGCCTCACTCGCCCGTTAGCTCCTTCAGATCACGACTGCGCATTGTGCTCCAAAGTGGGTGTCTGAGAGTCGGCATCTACATATCAGAGACACGGAGTAATCTGCACCTCCACCACCGGCTGCACCAGTGTCATTGCTCAAACATGTCCAGCCTATTATCACCATATCTCTATCTCCAGAGCCACAGTGCTTGGCTCCGTTTTCTTCACTCAACACGAAGACTGCAGTGGACACAACACACTGATCCACACACTCCACCATGGCAGTCTTTTTTCTAACCCCCCCCCTTTTCTCTCTCTCTCTGGCCCAGTCCCAGGACCCTGTGAGCCAGAAGACCTGATTGATGGAATTATCTTTGCTGCTAACTACCTGGGCTCCACTCAGCTGCTGTCTGAGCGGAACCCCTCCAAGAACATACGCATGATGCAGGCACAAGAAGCAGTCAGCAGGGTGAAGGTATTGAAATGAACACCCACTCCCACAAAGTCACTCAGACACATAGATATTGTGCAGAAATTACGCCAAAACATCGTTACAAGGAAACACATGTCCTTTCTCTAACCTGCATGTTTACTTGAAACGCTGACAGGAAGTGAGGTACCAGGAACCATTCAATTAATTTCTGAAGATTATCCTGAACAAGAATGTATGCTTACTTAATGACAGTTTTCACTTTGATTCAAAAATCTGTGCAGTTCTTCCAGTCTCTCGTCTGTTTTTGTAAATCTTAATTGATGTTTGCTGAAGGACAGAAATTATTTGAACCATACAAGAGAGTGATTATAATTTCCTGCTTAGCGTTTGAACATAGTGTAATAAGCTTGAAAGTCAACTACAGAAAACAGATGCTGCACTAACTTGGAGGTTGTGGGAGCTTTTCATCACCAGGAAGCACTTCAACAAGGTTAGAAACGTTCACGAGGCAACGTGACAGATTTATCTTTTTTACATTGGAGACTTGCTGCCTCACATATATGCCAAATATATTCCAGTAATAAACATAAATAAAAAGACTACCAAAGCCTTTTTTATGTGCCATATGCAAAAGATGCATTTCTACATATTCAAGCAAACAAAACCCTTTTGCTATTACAGTATTTTCCTTTAACATTTCTAGTAAACAGTTACCACATTTGTTATCTTTAGTATATAAACAGATTGCTTTTATAAAATTAAAAATTCACATGAATGCAAGTGCTGTTTGTGTACCTAACAAAGCATTATAGTGAAATACTAAGCATGAGTGGTCTTTTAGGGCAGCTAAAGAACCTGTGCTGATTGGGCCGCAGGGCATGTGCTGACCGCAGCCCGCCCAATAATGGCACTGCTGGCATGTAAACCTCATATTTCCCTCGTTGACACTTGCTCCCTGCTGCGCGCTAATATCGTTGTGATGATAATGTTCCAGTGCAGTTTCGGAAAAACGGTAGGAGTGCTGCGCTGGTCCTCTCACTTTGTCTTTTTGAAGATCGTTATTGCCTCATCCGACACTGTTGTTGAATCTGAAGGGCTCGTGTTTGGAATTTAAAAAAAATTCCATCTGTCATGAAGAGTTACAGTTTGCCATCATGTGCTTGCTGTGGCTTAGAGTCCCAGCGCTTGGTGAATAGTGCGATTAAAGAACATTGTGTTGTGATGTGATGACATAATGCAGTGCTCATGTTTTGGTGCACAGTTAAGCAGACACTGGCCTCTTTTTATCTGCTGATCGTGTGAACTCAAGCTGGGCAGTGGTGTTAAATACTGGATGAACCCCTGTGTAGCCACATACCATCAGAAAGACTTATTATTACTTAGGTAGATACACATTTGTATTGAATATACCTAATGTTCCAAGTCTCAGTGAATGACAACATTAAAGTGGCAAAAAACAGTAAAAATCAATAGAAAAACTAGACATTTCTTTTTCCTTTTAAATCTGGTTGCACAAGCCTGTTTTAGTCACTTAAAACAAGCACCAAAGAAACATTTATGATGCCATTATTTTATTGTAGCACAGACTGAGATGATCAGTGTTACAGTGTCATGCTTTCATCGTAGCATAGTGTAGATTTAGAGTGCAGAGGACATTTCATATAAATGACTGCTTATTTGCCTCATGCTACATTGTATTATAGTGGATTACTGTCCAACTTGAACTCAAGAGTCAGGGATTAGTGGCCTTCGTGACTCTTTGAAATTATTTTATATGTGCATGGAATTGTAGTCGAAGAATTAAGTGGAATTTGCAGATATAAACTCAGAATCAACGACGTCATTTGGCATGCTTTGGTCTGTTGTTTGCAATACCCGAAAAAAAGGTGTCAACTCCCTTCTGCTGTCAGGCAACACTACAACAAATGTAAAAGTAGGTTTACCATTCTGGAAGCATTTAATTGAAGAATGGGTGACAAAAAAAGAAGGAATCCATTGGTTCTGCAACGATGAAGCTATTGAATCTTGGTCCTATAAGAGTTATTAAATGTCTTTGAGTGCTGTCACAGAACGAGCTGGCAGATAAGACAACTAAGACCAGAGAGGCATGTGTGAAGCAATCAACTGCATGTGCAATATATTTAAACAATGACAAACTAAAACTACTAAACAGATGGGAGCATTCAAGGATTTACTGCCCAAAACTGTAGTCATCAAACTGTCATGGTCAATCTAGATCCTTCGAAGCTGAAATTTGAGACTGCAAAAGTCTTTTGTAAGTTCCAACAGACAGTAAAACATTTAGAGGTCAAGATTCACTCTATTAGGCAATTATTTTCAACTTCCTGATAAGTGACACAATCAGCAAAAGGTGTCTGAATAAAGTGAGGAAAGTCACTGTGTGAAGTGAAACTCTGACAGCGTTTTGGCCCGTTCATCATGATGGTTACAATGTCAGCTGGCATTGTTTCATCCCTCTGCTCTATATATGCTTCTTCTCTCACTCACTCACTTTGCTCTGCACAGCTTCCTCTCCTGCAAAAGGCTTGTCAGGATGAAACCATGGCAACAGCCAGCTGTCATCCTTTAATGGTCTCCCCTCATTGGTACAGGTTCACTGAGCAAAAAAGTCATCCATTATCTCCTTGATTTGTCCCTTGTGCGCAAATTAATAGCAGTGCAGCAACCGACACTTAAACTTTGACATTCAAACGGACACAGTCGGCTCCACAAGAGCCTGGCTACATATACGGTGCATCCGCAGATGTGTGTCTGTTCCAGATCGAGCCAAGAAGGCACACATGTAGTACATGCAAAGAACAGAAACATGCCCTGTAGTGCTGAACTGAGCTAAAAGTAGTGTGCCAGGTAGACTGTGGCAGAGCTGTGCAGGTTGTTTATGCAGATCTTTTTGGCATGATGTTCCCTCTGTTTGATGTAATATTTATAAAGCACCCCCACCCCCACCCTCCCCTCCCACCCCTCGTCACTCTTCCCACCCTTCCATCCCCTCCCTCCTTGGTTCTTTCTCAGCTGTGATGTAGATGTTTCTGGAAGCCTCAGATGTCTGTCGTGCATGAGAGTTAATCATGGAGGAGGAAACTTTACAAAATGAAAACTTTAAAAAAGACTCTCCCTTTAGGCTGTTATTAATACCGTCTTAGTGGATAGAGCTTCACACGGCGGCTCAGGCAAACATGCAGAGTTGCACTTGAGAATGTGATGTCGGCACAATTTCCTCCTCAGATGAAGACAGAGGCAACAGCTCAGCTTGAACTCTGTGCACAAGGGTTGATTTTGAAAGAATAAGAAAAGCACCCTCATAAAGTTTTAATAACAAAAATCCTTTCATAAACTGCACTGATGAGCTCATAATCATTCACAGTGGCTTTTTAAAAGTGCCTCCATGTTTATGTGAGCTATTTCTGTTTTCAAAAATGGTGACTTGAACTCGTTATTTATTTATTTTTGATGCCGCCTGGAGGAAAAACCCCCAAGTACACAGTTTAAAATCCTAGCCCGGGGTTTAATCCTTTCCCCTTCCTCTCTGTGTGTTGTTTGTTTTTCATGTCTTCCCTCCTAATAGCATTGAGAGTGTGACATGAACATGGGAGTCTGTGCGAGCAGCATCCCTGCATTCGACCCCGATACCAGACCAGTTTGGGAGCTGTCATGCTTTCAAAAATAAGAGCTGGACCAACTGTTTTTATGACAGTAATTACTTTAATTGCAAAGCTGACTGTTAAAATGTAAAACTGTTTAAAAAAGAAACTAAAATTTCAAAAAAGGAATAAAAAGAAGCATTTCGACCCTCCAAGCAGAGATTTGTCAACAATGCAAAAACTGTGTCAGTTCATGTCTGCACGCTTTTGGTTTTCTGTGTTCCAAAGATAAAAAGCAATTATTTCCTCTGTAATTGCTGTTTTGGTTTGTATCTGATAACCAACATGGCTGTGCGAAACGCTATCTCCACAAATGCATACAGAGTTACACAAACCTCTCTCCATCACTATCCCCGTTTGTGAGAGCAGCGATAGCACACCAGCCGTTTGGTTTGGGGCTTTACTGTCTTACCTTCTTTTATTTACCTTCTTTATTCCCTCCTCCTCTTCCTCCTGTTTTTTTGTGCTCCTGTATCTGCTGACCTTGTCCTGTCCCAACGCCTGCCTGCCTGCCTGCCTGCCTGCCTTCCTGCCTGCCTGCCTGCCTGCCTGCCAGAGGGTACAGAAGGCTGCCAAAATCAAGAAAAAGGCGGTGTGTAATAAACAGAGCAAAAAAGACCCTTTAGCTTTTTTTTCCTTCCACTCTCACCTTTTCTTTTTCATTTTAGTTTTGCCTGTGAGTGTTTCCTCTCCCATCTGTGTCTCACAGTATTTAGTCAATTGACTTTTTACACTGATTTAGATTGTATTGCGAGCCACCAAACTGTGAAACCGCTCAAACCAAACGCGACAACAGCTCTTTTTATTCACAATCAATTAGATGCAGCTGTGACCACAAGGCAACAGAAGACATGTCAGCAAGACACTCTGGAGGAAGCTCCAGACCTTCTCATACTTTCAGCTTCTTCTAATAAAATAACGAGAGTTGATGATAGAAATGACAAGAGAATACATTGTGCCAAACAAAATTCTTAATTCACCTCAGAGCCAAAGATCAAGCACCTTTAGATTTATGCTGAGAGAACAATAACAAAAACCCCTTGGGCCTCATTTAAGCCTACAGCTGCGACCCTAAACTTGTTTTTGATTTATTTTTATATCCGGTACTTAAATTGTTTTTGTGCTAAACAACACACATAATATTTCTTTTGCGAATCATAATCGAGTGTCGGCCTAATCTCTGCATGAATCACATAAGTTTTTCAAATGAATGAATTTTAGGCTTATTGTGCTGAATTTAATTACCAAGGAGACCTCTGCAAGAGTTTAGCTAGTTTTTCAGTAAAAGCTCCATTATAGTTTCCAGAATTGTAAAGCTGCAGACAGAATGTCATTAAAAAAAAATGAGCAGTTTTTATTTTTCTTGGAACTAATGACCACAGGAATTAAATTCTCAAAACATATTGGATGGAAGACTGGTGCGGCAACGTAGCAATCGTAAATGCTCATCACACAAACCAGTTAGCAGGTCCACACAATCTCTGATCGAAAACCGCAATGGATTACACCCAAAATGTGAATTACCACATTTTGTCTTCTTTCCTCTGTTTCTGTACACTTTATTCTGTCAATGTAAATATGAATTTATGCACCGATAACATAGTTCACCAGTTATTGTGCAAAATATGCAATCACAACAATATGTGTTTTATTTCTTCATTAACATCGCCTTATTTCAAATGCATGAGACAGATTTAATTAAACTAAAACAAATATAATTTTATCAGTCCACAGTGCTCGGTGATTAGAGGGAAATGTGTGCAGGCTCGTTCTGTGGTGAAGCCGCAATTGCTCTCGCTGGTGTAACAGCCAGCTGGTAAGGGTTTAGCGTTAAGCTGTTGCTTGTGTCCGTGCCAGCTCGCCATCCTCGTGCCAGGACAATCGATGCAAACCGACATCGCTGCCAGATACTTTCTTCTTCTGCCTTTCTCACTTCACCTTCAGGCCCAACATGTTGTCCATCAAATGCACTCTCTGGACATTGAACCACACGTGCGTGCATGCATTCATTCTGAATACCTGAATTTAAGGCCTTTCGAATAGTTGACACCCTTGAACACAGCTGGGTTTTTTTCTTTTTTTACAATAAACAGTCAACTTTGCAACGGAAATCATACAAAGTGAGTGTCAGGAGGAAGTGAATTAACTATCTTGTCTGACTGTATGTTTCTTTAGAGTGCAGATGGAGATGCTCAGACCCTCACTGAAGTTGATCTGTTCATCTCCACTCAGAGAATCAAAGTCCTCAATGCAGACTCCCAGGTATGTACTTCATGTTTCCTGTCCAAAGTGCTGTTTTCTCTCCTCAGGGAAGAAAAGCGGTTTTCTCCAAAACTGCCTGACTCCACATCGGGGGAGAGCTGTAGTGTCGTGGCTGTCATAGCTGCAGTGTAACTGTCAACACCAGCTCCATCCTACGAAATCCCAGCTATGATTGTTTTTTATTTAATCTCCTGACGTCACCGTCAGAATTCCCTCTGATCGAGAGCAAGAATAGATTCAGCAAAGCTGACAAATGCTTCAAACATTTGTGCAGCAGCTTCTTGCTCAGTAGAACTGTGAAATTTGTGCCATTGTGCTGTGCCTGTATGAATATATATATATATATATATATATTTTCTTTTTTCATTCTTACATTTACAATTCATTGCAAGTTTCTCTGTGAAGCAGTTGGAGTTGGTTGGGACCAGAAACAGAACTCGGAGTCTGATAGTTTCTCAGATCATGAATTTTGTCCTTGCTGACACATTTAAATGTATATGTGATGGATGATTCACGTGAAGTATTTCCGTCTCAACTGCTGTCTGGCCATCTGAGCAGAGTGCCAGTATGCATGTGTTGTGTTCGTGTGCGTGTG
>JAUESE010000001.1:15937240-15947505 GCA_032274725.1 Malacoctenus triangulatus
CCAGTTAGAGGCTTTTAATGTGAAATGTTTGTTAAATCTTTGCCTACAGTCTACATTTCTTACACTTTTATATTTGCAACAAAAGCTTAATTTATTGTTTGAATTGGGATCCATTAAACCTTTGTTGTTCATGACAATGAATAACTAATAGTCTATCCAACCACCTGTTTCTTTTATTTTCTCAAAATTTGGAAGTAATTATTCATAATGTTGGGAAACAACCCTGAGTGACTCTATTGCTGGGCCATACATTTGTGTACACAAAACACAGTCAAACTAAATGTTAAATAGGTCAAACTTTGTTGATATTCGACTCCTTAAAAAGTCACTCACTGCAGTAGTGAATTCTTGTGAAAATTAAAAGTTTTGATTTACCGCATTTGTTGGAACACTGACTAAAAAGCTTCTTTTTTTAAGTGGTCCTCGTGCCCAGTGTCTCCTGAGTGGCATCAGTCCAACTCTATCTCATTTGTCTTCAACTCCACTTCTCTGTCTTGTGCCTGCAGATATGCAGTCTGATGCGCGGCGGCATTGCCGAGCGTGGCGGCGTCCGCGTTGGTCACAGGATCATAGAGATCAACGGGCAGAGCGTGGTGGCCACAGCACATGAGAAGATTGTCCAGGCCCTCTCAAACTCTGTTGGCGAGGTAAAACACACCCAACCAAGAAAACCAAAACATTCACCAGTTTGTAAATATGGTATATTATAAAAAATATATGGTTTTTCAATGCATTCCTACATGATTGATACGTTACACTGTATGCATAGAATATAGGGAACAAAACTGATATTGAAACTTATATAAAATATGGGAACAACAACTTAAAAAGTTCAGCTAAAAGTGGAGGAGGAAAATAAGACAGTAAAAATGCTTTGTAGAAGCACTCAGAGAGCGTGACCATCCACCAAGTGGCCACAGCCTGTTACAACAGGCCATGGAAATGTGTTTTTTCTTCATTTAGGATTATTGGATCAGCGTATCATCACCAAATTTCAGTCAGTTGCTTCTTGTGCCGCTCTTCATCAATGCCATAAATTTAATTTCATTCTGTCAAGAACTATTAGAGTTGCTTTGCAAATAGATAACTGATGATGTAGATCACATAACCTCCGCTTTGGTGGAGGTAATAACTTACCAAAACCTATGTAAGTGATGTAGTTTTTTGAACACACCAATGCATTCAGTTTTCTGTTGTTTGTCAGTCTAACTCAAACTTGTGTCTCATCCCTAGATTCACATGAAGACCATGCCGGCCGCCATGTTCAGGCTGCTAACAGGACAGGAGACACCTATGTACATATAAGCGGCGGCCGGGGACCGCTCTGCTGGACAGGCTGTCAGCTGGGATTGGTTCCCGTACGGTGCAGACTCAGCTGACTGGCAGTGGGGAGGAAGATCGCTCCTCCCTCTCCATTTGTTTCTCTTCACTTGTTCCTTTTTTTCTCTGGGCTGATGACTTCAACTCTTCATCATCGTCTGTGCTTAACATGCAAACAGTCATCTTTTTGACACAAGATGCTTAATCCATCTGACCAGCTGATGAGACAGAGTGTGTGTGTGTGTGTGTTTGTGGGTGTGTGTGTGTGAGGTGTGTGTGCGTGTGTGTTATTTATTTGTCCTGTCTGTGCTTTCCTGTCATGAGATAGTGTGGACAGACTGATTGTGTGAATGTGTCACAGTTTATTTTTTTATATTCATGTAATGCAATATTATACTTCTACTATACTTGTATAGTTTCATTTCCCTCTCTGTTAATTTATTTCTCATGTAAATACATATTTTGCTAATATTGTAACTGGATGCAGTGGGGAGGGGAGGGGAGGGGTCACGGCTGCTCTGTAAATAACTCCTGACTCTTGCTGTTGAATTTAAAGCAGACCACCATGATGGCGGCAACACGCAAACGCCAGAGAACTCAGTAGCTGCCATCGAGAAGAGGAGTTGAGTTACGTGCTTGAAACATCGGGTTTAAATATGCTCAGTTGATATATTGTACATGTGAATCAAGCCAATGCTTGCAGCAAGGGTTTATGGGAGAAACGCCATATCTTTTTGATTTTACGGCATTTTAAGGCAATACACGACTTCAACCTCTGTATGGCAAGCTAAGTCTTTTCTAAATATGTACAAACACTCACACACATATAAATAACAAGCAACTATTAACATGCATTAGTTATGCTTTTGATATCGAGTCACATGTATGAAGAAAGACATTTTCTTTTCGTGTGCTGCTCCCCTTGTACGTTCATCTTTAGTGTTTGGACTGAAACTCATGAGTACAATGAGTGGATCGTGAATGTAACTGTGTCGTGCGAGCTGTCTCATTGCCATCAGCAGTATTAGAATGTCTGTACATAAAGAGAAACTTGTCTAGTATTGTGCTCATGTTGAAGAAGCAAACAAAACAAAAACACACAGGTTTAGTCACTTCAAACATCTTCCCAGCTGTATGTCGGCCTTCAGTCCTGAGTGGGAACGAGAGAACTGTGAATCACACACTGTGACAGAGAAAAAAAAACAAAGCCTTACCGCAGAGTAACGGTTTGACCATGCATTGTAGTGAATTTTAACCGTATGAACATTATCTGTGTGCATGCCTTGTGAAGTAGTATCATGTCAGTGTGGCGAGATAATAAAAGCTGAGATAAACACGAGTGGACTTTTTTTAAAACTTAAATCAATTATCAGTCTGATGTTCTTACGTGACACTTGACTCAATGGTAATATATGGTTTGAATTTTATGCATATGTAGCAATCAGTTTAAACCACAAAAGAGATTTGTCACAGTCTAAAGAACTTTTTTTTTCAGAATACGAGAGGGAAATGTGTCACTATTGATAAATTAGCAGCCAACCCTGAATAAAAGTAGTAATGATCGAATCATTTGCCTTCATTTTGACATTAATCTTCTCTGTTCGTGACCTCTACCAGCCATGTGACAGCTTCAGGTATTGTCCTTTAGCCTGTGTCACCATGGTTTAGGGGCCTGGCAGGGCGGGGCACCCCCTCTTTTACTTTCTTAGTGTCATTTTACAGAATAAATTAACCCGCTTTTGTGAACAATTCAAGCCCCAGCACAATTATTTCAGTTTTGTATTAAAAAATCAACTGCAGCTTTGGTTTTTCGTAATATTACACAGAAAAACAATGATATGGCTTAATTCTGGTACATTTTTCTGTCAAAAACAATTGTTTGAACCTCTAGTGCCCCCTGATGCCCAAAGATTGCTATTGCAGGAACTGCACGACAGTATTTCATTTAAACTCAACAGTGGTGGCATGTTTTTGTAATCACAGTGCTTTAATTTAAGGCTCTTCACTATGTTACAGTGCTTAGAAATTAATTTAGAATGACATAAAATCAACTACATCACAAATCCAACGAAGTGTTTCATACAAAACAATCCTGAGTTAACTCTCATACATTAAGTGAGGATTTTGTGTGGACCTACAGGCACTGCAGCAGTCAGACCTGGGATCAGTGCGCTTCGTTAAACTCGCTCTGTTATCTTTTTTTGAGTTCAACGTCCAGTTTGCGACCGTCACACCGTGTTGCCCTCTGCTGCTTTGTTTGGCTTCACGTCGGGGTCACTTCAGGGGTTCTGATCACTCTTGTCACACTTTAACATGACCTTGATCCCCAGACCCTGACGCGTGGTCTCAAAGGCTGCGTTGGCCTCCTCCAGGGGGAAACGATGGGTCACCAGGGGCTTCACGTTCACTTTCCCAGACGCCAGCATGGCGATCGCCATCGGCCAGCTGGAACACAGAGAGGTAAAAGAGTCATGAGTCCAGGAGTTTATTGTCTGACCTGATTAACATAGAACGTGTCAGTTTATGGCTTTTATTGCTCCCAGCTTGTGTTTGAAACACCTTTTTATCGAATGGAAAGATCCCAGATGGACATTTTCTTACGTGTTGCAGTAGCGAAAGACCCCTCGAATGTCCACCTCTCTTACAGCCGCATTAATCAGAGGCACCTTGACCATTTCTGCACCGAGACCCACCAGCACCACAACTCCTCCTGAACGTGTTGCCTGGTCAAGAGAGAAATTATTATTCTGTGGAACATTTTCAAACTCTGCAGAAAGAAACTTTGGTTCAGCTGACTTTGATTGTGACACATCACCTTGTAAAATGAACTTTTGCTTATCTTTTTGTAATCAGTGGTTAATGAAGGAACTGCACACCAAAAAGATGCCAGGTTTGAACCTCCAGGCATAGCATGTTTTCCCAGTGCCTCCACCAGACTCTAAAAAGACCAACCTGATTCTAAACAGTCCAAAGGAGTCTTTGATTGATTGTCTCTCGGGATGTCTACTGTCTTTCCCGCTATCTGGACTGAGTCCTATCAGGCTGCAACACATGTGAGGCTCAAGCAGTCACAGATTTAGGGTTATTCCTGAATATTGAGCTTTGAACTGTCTTCAGCCATTCACATACATAGATAGCTGTTTGGATGGAGCTCTCGGCACCGGTGCATTCGATGGTGATGTTCGGTTGAGCTCCGAGCGCGTCCTCCACCCTCTTGGCCAGCTGCTGAGGTCCATCTGCCTTGGTCACTTTCAAGTGGAAGTCTGCGCCGAGCTCTTTGGCCATCTGCAGACGCTGTGCAGACAGATCTGAGCGCAGCAGAGGAGAGTGGACAGGAGCAAACATCCTGAGGGGGCTGGAGTTGTTTCAGTGAACATCAGTGGTGTATAAACGGTATGTTACCAGTGATGATGACCTGTGATGCACCCATCGCCTTGGCCACTAGCAAACAGACCAACCCAATGGGTCCTGTCAAAAGAGACAACCACAACATGCTGTTACACAACTGGATCCTTATCAAGAAAGATCGTGTTTTGCGATTGCATCAGACTGACAGTCATTAGGTTTCAGGGGAGCATCACGAGTTAGTTAAATATTAACTTGCTTGCATTGTTTTTTAAGGTTCACTGGTTGTCCCTCTGTACAACTTGTAGTCAGCATGATTTTCCCATTCAGGACGACAACCATGGTGGGTCCATCACGTATTTCTTTCATTGGTTCACTAAACAAATGCTGGAGCCTTTCATTTGACTTTAATGCTCTTTGCATTACTGCACTGATAAGTTAGTGAGTTTGAGCCCATCTTTACCTGCACCGCAGACGAGCACAGTGCTGCCAAGAGTCACGCCGGCCTTGCGGCAGGCGTGGATCCCCACAGAGAGAGGTTCGATCAGAGCGCCCTCCTCAAATGTAACATTGTCAGGCAGCCTGAGAGTCAAGAGTTGAGAGATTGTGTATGAAGGTGAGGCAAGAGTTTTTAGACTGAGAGCTGTGGGGAAATCTGTGGTGCAGAAACGATGCAATCTTTGAAAGCGGTTACTTGTAACAGAAGTTGGCGCTGTGTCTGTAGTATCGGCACAGGTTGCCGTCATCAGGGGGCGTGGCACAGAAGAAGATGGTTGGTGACAAGTTGTACCGTCCGTTTTTGAAAAATTCATCCATCTCGCGAGGCACGCCGGGCTCGATAGCCACTCTGTCACCTGGAAAACAAAATGTCATAATCACATCAGTTTGATTTATTGTGATTTATTATTCCCCAGGATGTTCAGGGGCCTCAAAATGATGAACCGTGTTTTCAGTGACATGTTATATTGAAGTATAATTGACAACCGAAGAATAACCTAATATTTAAGAAAAACAGATGCGGTTATAAATGTAAGGTACCTTTTAAACCTCTCCAGACTTCTGCTGACCAAAATGTGTGGGACGCTGCCTCAGCTCTGATAATAATTGACCACTCACCCTCTTTCAAGTGTTTGACCGCTGAGCCGACTTTTACCACCCGCCCGGACGCCTCGTGTCCCAGGACCATCGGCTTGGTGACCACAAAGTCTCCGATCCGGCCGTGCTGCCAGTAGTGCACATCTGAGCCGCAGATCCCCACAGAGTGCATCTGGAGCACAACATCTGAAATCACAGTGCAGAAGAGCGGGGTGAGACACAGCAAGGGCAGAGACTGAACACAGCCTCCTGATGGTCACCTGCTCCTTCAATCGTTTCACGCACACAAAAGAATGAGCAAAATATCTACTGCCATTGTTCATGAAATGGAAAATTAGCTTTTACTTTTTTCCCTGAATCTCACTAAAATAAACAATGTGTTCCTTCTTTTGAAAATAGATTTCTCAAAAATAATGCCCTTGAAACCTGAAAATCCAGTTAATCTCACAATCATCTCCAAAATTGGTATCAACAACACTTGGTGTAATATATATAATAAAAGAAAACGTATGCTAACTCCTCACATTATATCTGTCAGGATTCAACTAATGTTAAATACTAAAATGTAATTACTACGAGTATTCACCCAAAAGAATATTTTCTGTTGAATTGAATGAAAGTGTATTTCATGGCTATTAAGGTGATGACGAATTTACAACATCCTTCAAACTAACTCAGTTTTAATAAAACAAGTAAAAGGGGGGATTTAATTGCACTACACACTCTTTTATCTTAATACAAGCATGCAGTTACCGTTAGGTCCCGGCTCCGGTACCGGGCGGTTCTCCTGTGAACAGAACGGACAAAGGCTGCGGTCAGCTTCATTCACACCGGGAAGCTAAAGTCAACGTTGAGTCAACGTTACACGGCAGCGTCGTACCAGCCGGAGGTCTCCCTTTGAGTGCAGCACCACCGACAGATTCTCCTGCGCCATGGCCGAGGCAGACACACCGAGCTCCGTAAAGACGTACACACGCGCAGACTGGCCACGCCGACAAGGAGAGAGAGAGCGTTCAAAGTCCGGCAGCAGGTCACAGCAGGCTGCTGCTCGGCGAGTTCACGGCGGAGGCTGGAACCACAACAATGCCGCTGATTGGTGGAGCGGCGGCGGGCCAGCTCACTCCGCAGGGGTGCACGACGGCGTGCATATTACACATCTCTCACACAGCACGCTCTTGCTTCTCTTCCGTTTTAGGTTTAAAATTTACCCGTAACTACAAGTGTTTTCTTCTCGTTCCTTCCTACCAGTATGCTGAATTATAATTTTCACATCGCGGTAAATCTTCGAAGTTTCACCGCACCGTTTGTGTCTGATGCTCCTGCCCAAATAAACAGTTGTACTCTCAGAGCAAATAGTCAACTTGAATATTTATTCAGATACTGTCGTGAGTCTAAAGGTGTCGACATCACGCAATCCAGAGAGAAAATTAGTGGGTCATCTACTAGTCGAGATGAAACAGGAAGTCAATGGAAAAAAAAGGCAGGACTGCAAAATGACCACTGTTATACAGGTAGCACAAAAACTCAACTGCTATTATTAGTTTCTTTTTAGTTATTGAACGTGTAGCAGACCTTCCATCTAAAGCAATTTCACAGAAAAAATAAAGTGGATATATATTATATTTTACTGTTTTAAGAATGAAGAAATTAAGCAGTTTTTTGTTGATAGAAATCATTAACTTTATGGCAAAGAAAAATCATTCATCATGACAACTTTTCTGTGAGATTCCGACATTTTTTTTGTCAGAAAAACCCTTTGTAAGTAATAGTTTCTAATACAATGTTTTAATTGTAGTGGCTTAGTTAAAGGATCCTGAGCAAAAGAAGAAAATGCATAAAATTTCTCCTTCATGTTCAGTCAAGAATATAATGAGTAATTGCTACAGACTAAATCAAAACATGTTACCTATTTACCTAATGACACTCACATAGACTGTAAGGAAAAAAAACCCATCCTTTATCTTGTTACAAATGTTCAGGTGTATTTTTTTTTAAACTTTTATTTATGTCAGAAATAACCTATATACCACAAGTTGAAAAAATCCTAACATCAAGAAAAAGAAAAATGCAATAAAGTTTTGTTAGGGAAAACTTCCAGTGTTAACTTGTGATGTGTCAGTGCTGAATTGAATAACTACACTCTTACAGGTTGGAAGTGCCAAAAAGTTAAACAAACATAATAACTGAGTTGACTGCAGGTAGTCTAAAACATTTAGGTGTGAACCAGCACCACTTTCACCTCTTTTACGTGCTCATCTGTGTCTCAGAACAATTGTTTTGCCTTCTGTCTGATGTGAAGAGCAGCGCAGAACTTTACACTGAGAGCAGCGAAAATAACTCGGATGGAAATCCGTCAGAGGACCAGCATATTTCTGCAGGTTGTCCATGTGGATGTATCCTGCACAAAGACAGCGACAAAAAACTACTTAAAGCCAACCCATTTAACACCCAAGGAGATGGTTAATCTGCAGGTGCTTGAGTCCCCCCCCCCCCCCAACTTTGAATGACCCCTTATTAAATAAAAAATGTCCCTCATTAAAACTTTCACCTTGGAGGAAACTGCCAGTTGAGTACTTTAGTGAATTATCACAGGGAAGAATATCAGAATCTGATGAGACGGTGTCACGGCGTTCAGATCTGTCTCAGACAAAGAGGCGCTTCATTAGTTTACTGGACAGTTAATCTTGATGATACTTAAGAGAATTTAAAGAGTAAAGTCATTTTACTGAGTCCTGATCCATTCTTCTTCACTGGATTCGTTTCCTTTCGAGAAATGAGAATTGTCCTGGGAGTCCTGTCAGAATAACAAAACGCAGTTTAGAGCAGGTAATGTTTGAGTAACCTCTGATGTCTGGAGGACTCACATGTGCTGGTGACTGTTCATCTTCACACTCCCAAATCAGCCTCCCAACAATGTTTCTCACCTCTACAGTGATATTCAGAATTAACCCACAAATGGAAACATTTTTGTTATATAAAACAGAGGAAAAAATAAATGAATGAATGAAAGACTCGATTTTTTGAGAGGCCAAAAACTTCTTTCCCCGTTTTCTGTCCGATCATCTTTCCTCCTCTAACTTCAGTGAGTGAGTGTGACTTACATCAGATCAACAGACACACAGCAATTCTCACCGTCCTGTACAGAAGCTGGAGGCAGCACGTAGTGACCGATGCACACAGACATCACACTCTGTCGCATGTCACAGGTGGACAAGAACATGCTGTGAAAAACCGTCAACTTGTTCCACAGGAAATCTTTGCTGTCGAATATCCTGAAAAACACAACTGGTTAGTGTGTAGAGGCAAGTTAAAAGAAACACACTGTTGCTTGAAGATCATTTGGTCAGTCTCACCCCACAGTATCAGGACATGTTGCATCCTCACTGAAAAGGTAATCTGCCGTCCTCCAGCAGGCAACAGTTCCACCCTCCGATACTGTTTGTGAGGGTGTGAATAGTCATTCTTCATTTTAAAGCCCATCCAAATCTTTTTTTTTTTCTTTAACAGTTTAAGTAAGAAAACTCTAGACGGATACAGATCTGTTCTGACTCTATCATATAAATTTCTCCCTGAATAACAACAAGAAAACACCTTTTTTTGTGCGTACTGCAAATTTCTATAACTCTTCAATAATTTTCTGCCATATCTTACTCTTATTAAAAGTGAAAATATCACACTATATAGTGAAAATATTACACTATAAACTTTACATTTAAACTTTCTAATTCTTAATATATGGAAATTTATTATCGGACTTAAAAAATCCAACTTTTGGAGATGATACTGATTCTGCCTGCTAAGACTATGCTCTGCCCAGATCTGCAGTAATGGGAACTTTGAGATCCTTTTGTTAAAAAATAAAAATTCTTTGATTTATTTATGCAAAAAAACAACAACAACAAATAATAACAAACATTAACAAATATATATTCAATACATTTAGGACCAAGGTTTAGAGGGTCTACTAGATTTGAAACTATCTAGCTTTAATAGAATAATAATTTAATATGGTTGTTGCACAAAATTAAACGTAAAACATTACAAAGACATATAACACAATGAAATAACTTAAAGTGTGTGACCATGACAGCTCAGTTTCAATGTGACATAGTGAGTCTATTCAAGCTAAGGGAAGACTACTCACTCCGTAAACATGCTAGCTTAACATCTGGATTTAGTGTTTCATGAGTATGTGAATGAAATAAAATAGAGCAAAATACAGAATACATTAAGAATACGGTGCGTCTTGTTGACAAACAGTACACTTACTCCAGAAGTTGATATATTTCTGTCTCACACTGTTGGAAAACCAGGCTGTTTTAGACTGAAACATCGCTGCTCTGTTACAGAGAAAGGTTAGCAACTCTAAGCTAATACAAGCTAACGTTTGCTGCGTTCAGGGACCACTAAACAAGCAAACATTTGTGTGGACTGTTTTCGGTTGCTAAACTACTTTTAAAGTTTATTTGTCACTGCTTATTTTGTTGACTTTTTCATATTGAAAA
>JAUESE010000001.1:15958023-15969316 GCA_032274725.1 Malacoctenus triangulatus
CGTGTGTTGGTGAGCACTTTTTATTTCACACCCGGGCTGGAGATTGTGAGCACTCTGTTGTGTTGCAGTTGTTGGTTCAGGTTACCTCTGCCTCTGGCGGGAAGTACGCCTGCTGTGACCTTGACCTTGCCCCTGCAGATTTGCTCAGTGCAGCAGAATCGCTCCCCCTCTCTCTTACACACATATGTGCTCACATACCCACCCAGCCCCGTATACACCTGATCATGTGGGCATCCCATCCCAGCTCAAGTTTTGTGGATCTACTTTATGTCCTTTATCATTAGTGCGAAAGCCCCAGAGTGGAGCGTGAGGGCTGCAAAAAAACTGATGTTAAAGTTGTAGAAATTAAAGCTGCAAAAAATAAATGCAGTCACTTCGATGGCAGATGAATGGATGCACCATATCATCTTGTATGTGTTTGTGCTTTTTGGATGCCACACTGTATAAACACTACACTACACTGTATAAAACTTCAACATGTTCAACTATGGGCTTGTAAAGCGAACAATAGTCAAATTCAAGCTGCACATATTCCAGGAGATGGCTGTGGTCTGTAACAGTGGGGATGGTGCATGTTGGCATCTTAACTATGAGCGTCACTGGACACTGTTAGAATTTGTAGTTTCCCCAAAACATTAGCTGACCTCTTCCTGTAAAACCTGGTGAAATATTGAAACTGCTGAGTGATTTACACTTAACTACATTTAGTGATAAATTGTTCTTATTTTACCTGTTTCTTTATACTTTAAGAGTAAAAACATCTGATCCACTTAACTTTCAGAACAATAATTTCAAAGGACTCCATCCTTCACAACTCTCCCCTTAACATCGGAGTACACAGTGTTCTCAGGCTACATCAGGCTACTTTGTACATGCTGGGATGAGTGTCCCCCTGGTAACATGTGGTGGTCTCAGACATCACCCGAAGGAGTGTTTTTCTTTTTAGAAGTGCATCAGAGATGTGTATTCGTAAGTCAACTTAAAAGTTTGTGTTATGTAAGAAATGCATCACGCAGTGCAGCAAGAAAAAAAAGAAAGGAAAAAAGGAAAATGACTCTTCAGCTGTGTGCACATAAAGCAGAAGCGTGCGCGCTCCAATCACATCACCGTCTGATCTCTCCCGTCTCTCGCTCTTGTTTTTGACATGCAAGCTGAGCGAGTCTGCTGTGGTTTGTTTTACTCCACTTTGGTAATTGATCGGCAAACCACAAAAAAATATAATACTTGAGAATATCAAGCACGACTTGAAGGCTTCCTGTTGTGGAAGTGAAACCAACAAACATCACATCTTTCTTTTAATGGACACACACAGAGTTGCAATTGTTTTTGGTTTTTTTAATCATATTTTTCGGTGTAGTTTTTTAATGACTGAAGTTGATTAATACAGGGACTCATAAAATAAGAGCCATTGCCGACACCTCTAACACACCAGTTGAAATGCCAATTTTGCTGTCTCTCAGGTTTTGTAAATGAACGAATCCAATGCTGACAATACAAAACTTCTTTCCGAAATACACGCTGCAATTACTCACAACTTATCGTTGAAATTAGGTGACTTTATTTGAAGCACCAGCCACCAACACAGAAATAATTGTCTTGACAAGAAGTTAATGATTTATCCCTTTACATAACAATTATGCAAAACAACTGCAGTCAACTCCAATAATTGCAATCAGGCAACTTGGTGATAATTGTCATGGGCTTTCAGCAGGGGGCTTTTCTGCTGTGACATCTGTTCTCGTGAATGAGTGGTTTGGTCTGTGATTTCATGATTGGTAGTTCAAACCCAATCTCTATCATTGAGTGTCCATGAGCAAAGAACCAAACCTTCAGTTCTTTTCAAAGGAGGTTGAGCTTCTGTCATGCTTCTGTCAATGTGAGTATTTGTGTGAATGTCACAAGCAGGCTAAAGTGCTTCAACAGTTCTGAAGCAATTAGAAAGTTTATCATATTGAAGCAAAATTCCAAGTTTGTTTCACTCATTTTTTTAAGGGATTGTTTTCAGACAGAGGATGGAGCAAAAAAACCCCACTGAATAAATGGAGTTTATAATGCTTCATTAAAGCAAGCAAAGGCCTAAATCCAATCAAAATGTATGTCATCACACAAACCCATCAGTATTGCAAATGTATTGTAAGTCAGCAGTATTTAAAGCTCCCAGTAACATTTCATCGCGTTAGGAATAAAGCACGAGACAAGGCAAGTCAGTGTCAGTGGTCCGATTTTGACTCAGCCTTCAGCCCCCGAGCTGCAAACAGGTCAGTGATCATTGAAGCCAAAGCACGAAGGATCACATGAGACTTTCTGTACGCTGGAACTTGATGCATGATGCAAGACCCTAAACTGTGGGAGACAGATTATTGCAACCAGATGACAACATGAAAATGATCAAGAGCAGTTTAGTCAGAAAAAACAGGCAGCGTTTCCTTTTCTGCCTCATCAGTCATAAAACAGAGATGAAGTTCTGACATTTGGGGCTTTAAATGTGTTTTGTCCGTTTCGAACACTGACTGTTCAACAAAAGTGTTGAACAGTATTTTGGAATGATCCATAGTGAAGAAGCCCTTATTTCACCCTATTTTTTTTTATACAAATACATAAAAAAAAAAAAACTATTTTGGGTGGCTTCAAAACACCCGAAGGCGTGAATGTGTGGATGATTGTCTGTCTCTTCGTGTCAGTCGTGTGACGGACTGCCAGCCTGGACAGGGTGGATGAACGATTTCATCGACACGAGAGTCTAAAGGAACGTTTCTCTCATACACTCGTCCGACCTTTAAACCTCAAATTAAACCGGTAAAGACGCGTTATTAATATGGCAAAAGAATCAGCAAAATGACATTCATGCCTTCCTGTTTTTTTTCTTCCTGGTATGATATTAAATGCATGCATGCTCCATGTGAGGACTGTTTACTTGCTTAGGACTGATCTGTCAGAGACCTACTTTACCCGTTTATTGGTTTATTAGGTCTTAAAGGCACAGTATGAAAACATTTCACCCACATTTTTTGCAATCATGTTATAAATTGAACCATCTTGAAAAGGCATCTAATGGCCAAAGTTTTGTCAAGGCGTAAAAGAGAACCTACGGTGGCCACAGGGACTGAAAAATTGGTTTGGTTCAGTTCATGGCAGCAGTAGTACTCAAATAGAGCATCTATTTTATTGTTGTTGACATTAAATTCTCATTCCTGACTACTGTAAACACAACTCAATTAAATGTTTCAGGTAGTCACGCACTCATGAAAGCTATATTTCTGTGTACTATATGTAATTTCTGCACATAATTCAGCAACATTTGTGTGTACCTGCACTTACAATGAAATATGTACCTCAAAACAAAGTTCTCCCAACATTTTTCTGTCCAGTTTAACTCGGTCACACCACAAGATCCATATGTTCTCAGCAGCATTCCCTCAGAGGTGTCTTTACTGAACAGCAATGTGTGAAGGTCCAACCCTCGACTGTAACAGATTGTCATGCTATACGCACTGCTTATGTAAATGTAGGCCTACACAGATGGTGAAATACTCCATTTTCACTCCTCACTGAGATCGCTGTGATAAGATGCACAGTGACAGCCTACACAGCACACACATAACGCCGCATGGCAGCACCTACAGCACTGTACTGTATACAAACACTTGGCCGACCACATGCATGATTAGCGGAGATAAATTGGAAAGGTCACATGTTTCCTGATAATGATTCAAATCAGTTAAGTCTGAAGCAGACCAGAAGAGCAGGTTAATGAGGAAGTGGATCAGATCAACTTAATGGAAAGTGAAAGTGAGCAAACAGTTCTTCACTTAGCCGTTCAAAAAACCCATCAAACTACACTTTTTCCATAATGGTTGCAGTACTGCGCTGCTCTGAGACAACAGTACTCACTTGTGGAACTTCACCTAAAAAAAGAAGTATGCTGCGACGGCAAAGTAATAAAACCCCAGGATTGTATTGTCTCTTTTGTCAGATTCCCAAGCAGCCATTTAATAGCTCAGGAGTAGCAAAGGTTGAGCCAAGAGGGTTTTATCTAAAGACCACAGAGCTTATCACAACCCCCCCATTACTTTTTCTGTTTTCCAAGTCTTTTTCTCACGCTGTCGAGATCTCGTGCTCGTCCCGAGGGCCGCTCATTGATTTAAGATTAACGAGTCCTCGTGACTTTATATAGTGACTCTGAATATACTGAGGCATCACAAAGCCTCTCAGCCTCCCAGTGGTTCGTAATTGGCAGCAGTTAGAATTAATGTGCAACATAAAAAGTTACACGCAGACAAATCTTTCTATAGGCCTTCACCACCTCCTTTACTCCTGTGTCCGTCTGTCCACGCCTCGACTTGACAAGCTGGAAGTAGAAAGGAATTTATTTCTCGCCATCACAAAGATGCTTTAAAATAGGTGAAATAAATGAAGTTTAACGAGCTGCTCTCTGTGTGCTCCTCTTTTTCAGGCAGGCTCCTTGAAACCTTTGTGTCCTCATCCATCGTGCGATTCGTGTTTTGCTCAACAACCTCAAAGGGGAAAGTGTGAGTAAAGTGTGGGTGTCACTGCTCTCCAATATGAGCTGAACCCTTTTATTCTCAACATCTTCAGTAGGATGTGTGTTCTGACTGTATATCAGCATCAACAGTCAGCGATATCAACATAAGTCCAAAAAATTATGGTCCAAACCTACACAGTAGATGTTGAGGAATTTCGATATCAGTGCTGGACCAGACTACACAGTGTTTTGCTTCTTTGTAGATAAACAGTGTATAAAGCTGCCCTGTTACCTGTAAACAGTGTTTTCTAACAGGAGCGAGACCTGCCGCCCCCTCCACAGGCGCTCTGTGCCCCTGTTCATCACTTACCTCAGCAAATCTGAGGCTTGGGTAGGATTCTTAGGAGAGACAGTCTCCACCTGGCAGGCTGTTAATAAAGGTGACGGTGGGAGGGCAGACGGAAAGGGAGCTCCTGGTGTCAAACCCTGCTGACTGGAGGCACCGGAGCACCAAGCCTCACTTTACAGTCGACCAACACCTTCTCCAAACACTGACCTCCCCACACACAAGCTGCGGTGTTGTGTGCAAGTGTCAGGCCGAATATGTGTTTACATGTGGATCCCCCTTCATGTGGAACCACCCTTGTTTTTCTTCCCTGCACCCCCTACACCCCTGAAACTGCTCCATAAATCACTGTCCAGGCAGCAGCACCAGCAGTCATTTAGTATCCAGGGATGCTGGCATTCATTCGCAGTCGCTCCCTCCGTTTGTCTTCCGTTCAACCTCTAACATCTCCAACCTCCATGTTTGATCCTGAATCTGGATGATGCTGAGTTGATTCAATACACAAATGAATCAGCTGTTTCCACTTGTTACTTAGCAACAGATTGAAGGACCGTCGAGCGAACACGGCTGCAACCAAAACGTGTTTTCATATCTCATATCTTGTATTTTTTTTCTTGCAATTTCAAGCTGAGACGGAGCCGACAGAGAGAAGTGCAGGATATTGTGCTCAGCTGTTCTCGTGTCCCATGCATTTCACATGCAATTTTGTAGAAACAACAGCAGGCGCATTCACTCCGAACAACTGTTTCATTTACATATTGCATTAGCCTTGCTTGGTTTCATATACTTTATGCATCCTCTGCAGCCTCCATATCTGGCGGTCCGTGTGTGCCTTCTTATCACATCAGTGCTCCCTGGCAAGTCTCAGGCACGTCACAGGCAGGGTTTCATCATGCAGATACTGCTGCTACTTATTGCTCTTCCTTTTTGCACATTTCAGTACAGTGCTGTACTTCATTTTTGACAGTTTTGATCAACAATTTGTCATTGTATTTTTTTTTTTTTTTTTTTTAAATACCAACAATGGGGAGGGGGAAAATTTCTCTGAACCCCTGAATCACTGACTTTCTCTGCTGCATCTCTGGCTTTCATTCCCTGTTTCACAGTTTTTTCTTTTTTAATCTTGTTGCTCGAATTGTAACAGACATATAATTAAATAAAGTACAACAAGCTCTCTGTATTACCATGCAATGATATACCATTGTTGGAGGGTCTTGCATACCAAATGAGTTTGGAAGAGACCCAGTGAGATCTCAGGTCTAAATTTAGCTTCACATTTACAATCCAGATTCTAAAAGGATGTTCTCCATAGTGACGTTCTGCCTTTGCTTGTACCGCTTCATTTGGTGACACACTTTTATTACCACTGTCATGTACGTGTAATATTTTTGTAGGCGCAATATAACAGCTCTAACCTCAGGTTCATGTTGTATACATTTCTCTCCAGATCTAATTTCAGCCTTGTGCTGTCACAGAGCAATTTTAGTTCTGTTTTTTTAACTAAAACACATTATTCTTGGGGGAATTTTTCCATTCCCAACCGTGTGTTAACATCCATCGAGAGACATAAAAGTGATGTTTCAAGCCTTCATCTTGTTGCAGTGCAACAACTAATTGCTTTTTAGAGAAATGGTTGCTCAACACAAAAACAAGGATCTGTTTTGCTGTACCTGTTCAACTTCCATACATTTTGCTTTTGAATATGAGGTCGTATCGTGTGTCAGGGCCACCTCAGCCAAGTCCAGAGCCGGTGTTGCTGTGGAGATGCAGGTCTGGCAGTGAGAAATTGAAGCTCTGCAGTGAAGTGTTGAGTTACAGGATGCATGCAGCATTCATGTTGCACTGACTGACTGTGTTTGCATGCACACCTCTCTCATGTGGCTTTATCCCAGTTTTTTTGACCAGATTACACTATGTAAGGTTCACAATAATGTGTCAATGTCGTGTGACATATTACCAGGCACAAACAATAGTAACTGCTAGCAGTGTGGTATTCATGGTCCTGCTTGTGACTTTCTTAAGAAGAAGCTCAAATTTAGAAATGCTGTTACTTCATCTATCTTCTGCCCTGCTTTCGTAGCTCAGGCTTGAGGAACCCTGGAGTTGATCTCAGCTCACAATTTGAAAAGGAAAGGTAGACTGAACAGGTCACTTCTCCATCCCAGTGCAAACACAGAGACAAACACACATGTATACACACATATAAACCTGTATATCTATTGATGCCTTATGCATGTCCACAGGCAGAAAGTGCCGTCTCCACACGGAAAGGCCCTGCTTGTGTGCGAACCCTCAGAACTGTCTCTCTGAGGCGAGCTCTGACACTTCCACCAATGCAAATACCAGGAATCTTTATATTGGATTGGACAAAATTTGGTTTCTTCAACACGATCGAATCAACTCTTTCTGTTCCTTGGTTAAAGCTCAGTTTTAGACTTTACCTTGACAAAGTGGGAAATGATGTAATATGCGACAGTATTCCTGTTATATATTTGTCTTTTGTACATCTATGATTGCTAAAATTCCCACAAAAGGGAAATTTCAAAAATCCTGATGCTAACAGTGATACCCAGGAGCGCGTAAACATCCTCAGTGAGAACTGCAGCCTTCAGGCAGCGTTCGCTGCACCGGCTTGACAGATAACAGGTGGATGGTGACACACGTCGGCCGCTCGGTGACTAATTTGTGGGCTGACACAATAATCTGTGCGTGCACGCTTCTCACCTCTATATGCTCAGCTGATGTCCACACGCCTGCGCCTGTGGAGCGCTTCATGATATTGGTATGTGCTTGTGCATGGGAGAGAGGCAGAGCAAGAGTGAGACAGGAGAACAGTCCAAGGCTACAGATTTAATCTGGCTGCCGTGGTCATGTGATTAATCGTGGCCAGGGGCCAGGGGATAGTGTAATTTATGGTGAGGGGGGGATCAACACATTTGGATGGTTGCTGCTCCTGAGGGAAATCTCACTCTTAAACCAATCCAACATACTTCTCCATCTCTCTTTAACCCACCATCATATCAAAGCGGTGGCAGCTGGAATTTGGAAAGTTAGCCATTTTATCTGTGACTGTTAGAATGACGAAAAGGACTCCTGATGACGTTTTATAAAGAAGGTCTGAAGATGCATTCTGAAGGCATGTGTGGCAATCAAGGAAACATCAGGAAGATAAATGCATGGTTTCCTTTTTCAGGCCACAAATTTAAGACAGAAAAAGAGAGAGAGAGACCCATTTTAAATATTTAGGCTAATGAAGCCAGTAAATTTAGTTTTTTTCTTTTTTTTTTTTTTACTGGAGATTAAAGGGACTATCGAGGTGGACTCTGAGTCATTCACAGTCTTGGGTCCTTCTGGCTTGGAACCATATTGCTGCTGTGGCGACCTTACGCTCCTCAGTCTCCTTCAGGCCACTGGTGTGTCGGTTTGTGTGTGTGTTTGTGCGCTTGTGCTTACTTAATCCTCTTCCCAACCCGAAGTGTAAATAAACATCCACGGAGTTGGAGGGAAGGCGAGGTGGGTTGTGGCGAAAGTTTCTTTTTTTGGTCGGGGTTGAGTTTTTGTGTTGTTTTCAGAGCTGCCAATATCAAGCGGTGCTGATAACAGCAGTTTCCCCCTGACCTTGCCCACCAGCTGCTCAGCGGCTTGGCCCATCCAAGAGGAGCTACCAGCCTTTTCACTGGCGGTCTCATGTTTCTCCTTGGTCATTTTATTGTAGTGTTATTCATTCCTGATGGAGTTTATATCTAGATTTACTTTTTCCGGTGCATGGGCCGTCTCAGGAGGACCGTGGTTTATACACTGTCCTTCCCCCTTCCTTCATTCTATTTATTAGCCTGAACAAATATGTAAACACACTGACAGTGATGTGCTGTCCAACCTCAAGCTTCAGTTTCGTCGTAAGAAATGTGGGATATTCTCCAGCCTCACGGCCATATTGTTTAATGGCAATGGTGCTGCCCGAGGGTCCGCGCAGCCGGGTCTGCAAACTGTCTTTGTGGTTACATCATCCTCCATATTGCCATGAGAGTCCCAGAGGGAACATGCTTGTTTGACAGATGCCATACATATATAAACATACCAGCACACAGGGGATACTAGAACTTGGATCCCATGCACATGCTCTCCTGTGCGTCCCCCCCGTCCTTGAGCACTCACTAAAGACTCGTGTTTACTTGGCATTTAAATTTGACACGGAATCAATCTCTAAATTGATTAGCATCTGTATAAACTTTGCGAACTATCGGCCCCTGAAGGAGGAATAAAAGAAACCTGAGCCTCACATTTACTCTGGGTTGGCAGTAACGGATAGCACACATGTCAAGTACAAACCACATGTCATCACTGGAAAACCATAAAATACTAATAAAGAGATGCATGGAGTTAAAAACATCTTTCTGGTCACTGCGTATTCATAAAACTTACCATGAGTTACGATGAGAAACAGATACGCTTTTCAAAGTGTTCGGTGTTTGGAGAAGTCCTCTCAATGAAATATGATTCATTCAGGAGCACAAACTTGCTTGAGCAACAAGGAAAGTAATGGCATGAGACAGTAATGGAGAATTAACTTTATTCATTTGTTCAAGCTCTTGATGCACAATGTCAAATGAATGTTACACAACCAGTTGTATATTTCACTGACTTGAAGATAAAAGATACACTCAGTGAAGTCTAACATTTTGATAACTCAATAAATACTTTGTAAAAGCAAAGGCCTTTCCCCTCTTGAGTGTATTCTTCACAGGTATATTCATATTTCCAATCACATGCCCAACCATCCGTAAACCCTGAAAGCCCCCGCAGTGTCTCTGTGTGGTCGGCCAACGCGCTGAAACAGGGATGCCACCGTTAGCAAAACCCCACAGTGACACACGTGCACCGACCTCCTCAACCAGAACAAAGGTGACGGATTACTGGGTTGTGTTTGAGCTACAGGAGCTTTTGAGCTTGTTATGGTTTTTACTGGAAAACTTTTACTGCCGCCAGCAAACCAGGGGAAGCAAGACGGGTGTTGGACTACAGCGCCGCTTACAGGCCTGAGTTGCTAGTGTTTCTTGTGTTTTCGATGGTTTTGTGTGGACAGAAAATTTCCAAGAAAACACGTGGTTATGGGAAATTATAATCGTTGATAGAGGTGGTCTATGTTAGAAATCCAGTTGCTCAGGTGTGTGTGGGGGAGAGGGGTGTGTGTGAAACAATGAGGACTTTGGTTGTCTGGGAACAAGATTTGACAAGGCTTTATTGAACTTCACCATGTTTGATATTCCCCAGTTTCTCCCTGTCGTCTAATCTCTGCATGAATCCGTCTCTCTCACCGAAAACAACACTTAGAAAGTAAACAGACGCTTCTGGCTGAAGTTTCACAGTTCAGAGATGTCACTCAGCTCTCCTCTCTCTTAGACCATTACACAGCGCGCCCCCCCCCCCCCTCCCTCCCGCCTCTTCCTCCTCCTCCTCCTCCTCCTTTGTCACTCCCCTCCTCTCTCGCGCTCTCCCGTTCAACACACGCGCGCCGTCCTTCCTCCCTCGCAGACGCTCGGGTGCCGCCGCCGCTGCATCCCGTCTCTGTTTACCTCGCGTCCCTCGCCACTTTCTTTTTTTTCTTCTTCCTCCGCCGCCGAGACAAAGAGAGGCGGGAAAACAAAGAGAGACCCAAAGTGTCCGCCGCGAGGCGAACCACAACAATGACCCAGTCCTGACTAAAATTGAATGGATTAGCCAATCTATTCTGAGCTCTAATGAGATTAGAGAGTCAGCGCAGACATGGGTCGCGGCGGCGTGGTACCTTTCGTTGAGCTCTTCGGGGAACATCTTCCCTGTCAGCACTCCTCCCGGCGTGGAAATGGCGTTTTTGACACAGAGGATGTCGCGGATGCCAGGGGACAATAACAGACATTTGAATGCGCGCTCACCTGTGCCGCTTTTGTGGCGCACGGATTCCTCGAAGTAGTAGTAGTAGTGATAGTAGGAGACGAAGAAGAAGAAGAAGTGGCAGCGCGAGTCGCGGTGGCAGGAGTAGTAAAGGAGGACAAGATGAAGTACCAGAAATATATAACGGTGATGCAGATGGCCATGGGAGTGACAGCCTCCAACAAGGACTGCCTCCCCGCGAAGAGACAGCTGTGGTGAGTACAGAGGGAGAGGTGGAGGAGGAGGAGGAGGAGGAGGGAGAGGTGCGCGGACGGATGGGCGCGTGTGTCGGTGGTCGGAATGGCACAAGGCGCCGTGTGTGTGTCTTCTCATGTGTGGAAAGCAGCTTTAAAATTAGCCTCTTAGCCTCGGCTGTCATGAAAACAGCTTTCTCCTGCCGTCCTCTTTTGCCCGTTTTCTCGTGTGAAGTTAAAGCCAAACAGCTGTTGTCGGAAGTGGCTGCCTCCATCCGCTCTTCCTCCTCCGACAACTGTTTTATATCCACACCGGTGATCTCCACACACACACACACACACACACACACACACACACAC
>JAUESE010000001.1:15996785-16023161 GCA_032274725.1 Malacoctenus triangulatus
GACTCAGACTGACCTCTCTGACCTTCGGGGTTAAAGGTCACGTCAAACCCAAGAATTAGCTACAGTTTTTTGCTCCTTGTGTTTGAGCGGTCACGTCAAAGAGCTCTCTGAGTTGTTGCTGTGGCTTTATTCATCTTTCTTCTGTGTAATTTATTTATCAACACAAATCAAAGGCAGTAGAAAATGTGTTGATTCCTCCCTACTTAGCATAGCTTTCTTCCTTGTTTTTCCACTAAACATGTATTTTTGAGGCATTCGTGCAGTACATCTCTGCGGCCACTAACGGTGCTGTTGCTACACTGTGAGTGCAGACACAGTGGCTTCAGTCCAAAACCGTCTGAAAAGCGGGTCAGTGCGAGCTGTAGTCCTGCAGAGGGCAGAGTTTCACCACTAACCACCTTCACCCTGCTGCTCAGAGAAGAAGCACTGACCTCTCCAACACTGGGCTCCATTTTAACAACCTGACGAGGAGAAGGTGATAAATCCATAGAAGGACATGCTCTCTATGTCAGCCATCTGTCTTTTTAATCTCTTACACTCCTATATATCTCTTGCATATGTTTCAACCGCCTTCCAAACACCTTTTAAACTCGTGTTCAAGATGTGAAGAAGGAAGAGGAGAGAGGGTGTTAAAGAGAAGAAAACAATAGATCTTCAGCCTTCAGTTGAGAAGAACAAAAGTGATATTTTTATGATTTGACTTGGACTGTCATGATTACATTTTCTCATTTTCAGGAAAGAAAAACTTGTGGTTTGTGTTGGATGAATACGTTGAATGAATTAGTTAAAGGGAAGCCTGTGACAGATCTTCTACAGATGTCTGCACTGTTGTGGTTCCCTCTGTGACTTCATGGGCGAAGCAGATGCCAGAAAATTTAATTAACTGAAATCGACATTCCAGAAAGGCCCACTGGGGATCTGACTGCCAAGCAGAGTGGCTGTTCTGAGCAGCATCGGAGGGTGAAAACAAGAGAGATGGAGGAAGAGTGATGGGCACAAATTCATCTGCACATTAGTGCCATTAGCACATATTTGCCAGTGAAATCATTTCAACATTGCGGCTAATCTGCTGGCTTCTGGCATCCCAAAAATGTACTCACTTGGTGTCAGCGTTAAAATTGACAACATTTGGTTTTGTTGAATCTGAATGAGGCAGTCAGAGCCAAACAGTAGCCTGACACCCTCAAACGGAAGTGGTGTGATTGTGGTGGGGGCAGCTCTCCACTACAACGGCAAATTAAATCTTTAGTGAAAAAAAGGTTTATTTTGTCTCAAATCTGTTTAAATATTGAGTTTATAAAATGTTTTGTCGACAAAGATATGAAACGGTGCGTTTCGTGGTTGAGTGTTTTTTACTTGAAGAACCTTTTAGAGTAAAGAAAACATGCAGAAATGTGCCAGTTTAGCTCCAAACAAAAGTCACATATTGCTTCACAATTAAAGCATCCAAGCATATAAGCATATAAGAGTTGTGTTTTGTTTAAAAGTATCTTTATTTTACTTTTTCTCTTCTTTTTTCAGTCCTTGCTGATTGCATCTGTTTGCCAAACTATAGAAAGTTGTGAGGATGAGTGCAAAGTTTTGGGATGTTTGGTCCCCGTTGCTGACGCTGAGAGGGGAGACATGAACTCCCCAGGAAGCCAGCTCATGATATGAGCTGGTGTCGAGGCTTAGCTGGAGACATTTCATTAAAAGGGAGCGAGGGCACAGAGAGGAGAGCAGCCCGGGATGACTGATCAGTCAGGTGATAGGGATTTTATCATCCGTGGGTCAGCGGCTTCGCTCGGAGCTTTTCGAGGCCCTTTTTACCTTTCTGTTGCCTGCTTTGAACACTGAGAGCAGCCTGCCTGGTGCCGTCTGTTTTGGGCTGGAAGTGTGTCGGACTGCAAAAAATAAATGTGAAGTTTCGTGCTTTTTTTTTCCCAGTCTCAACCCAGCTATCTCCAAAGAGCGCTGTCAGAGAGTCACTGTTCAAACAGACACCTCACACAGGATATATTTCTGGCTTGTTGTCAGCGGAAGCTCCCTCGGAGCCTCAGTGACGCTGCCAGTAGATTAACTGTCCTCATATCCCTTCCATCTCTTGTTATTTCTCCCGCTTGTTTTCTTTTAATAATGCTCGATACCCTCCTTAGTCCTGGAGAGGGGGGGCGGGGGAGGGGGGTGCTTGCAGACTGACAGGCAGACAAGAATCCGAGCAGGTGGGAAGGGAACAAAAAAAAACAGGCAGGGGTGGTGTCACGCCAGAAAGCCTGGACAGGGAGGAAGGAGTGCGAGAAAAGGTCCGGGCGCTCTGAACCCGGCGCGGCCACAGTGAACATCACCACTCGGTGACGTTGTCGCCTCAGATCCTGTCGTGTTCGCGTGAAGAGCTGCATCCTTGTCAGACGGAGCGGCAGCCAGACACACATCCTCGTGCAAGCACACACTGTCAGTGGCAATGTCAGGAGCAAACCTGGTTGGAGGGGTAAACAGCGACTTTGTGCATTCAAATGGTCATACACTGGAGGAGAACAGAGGAAAATAAAACAACAAAACAAAACAACAGTTTTAGACTTTGAGAAACGTATTTGTCCAGTGAGTGTCACATGGAGATGATTAATGGCCTGCGTGGCTGCACCTTTTACAAATCCAGCCTGCAACCTCTTAGCTTGTTGCTCATTTGACTCCCGGGGGACGCAGAAGGATGGATTGATGAGACCTCCGCTGCCCCTCTGAGCTCCACCTCTCTGTAACAGCAACTCAGTCATCATAGCTGCTGATGGTTTGTCCCTAATGGTGACCCATAAATAAAGCAGCAACCAATGGAGTAAATTGATTTCCAGAAGCTCGGAGGAGTGGAGAAGATTTATGCTCCGAGTCGGACTCAGCTGCAGTGCTGTACATCACTCTTTCCGATATATTTTGCCCTTCATCTTTTTTTCCAGCCCATCACTCTGCCCCTGTGGTACAGACTGTTCCCACCTCTTTTTATTTTTTTTTTAAATTTCCCCTTTTTGCCAAAAGTGCTTCTCCTCTCCTGTTTGATCTTTTCTTGGTTTATCCCCTTTTTATTCGCCCATATGCGCGGCTCACCTGGCCTTCGGCAGCTTTGTTTTTCCCTCATTTTTATGTCTGTCTGTTTCTCTTTCTCTCGCTTGCTCGAGCGCACCTTTTAGTTGTTCAAGTGAAAATGTCCAGGCTCTAATAGACCGGGTTCTGATTTTCTGGAATTTGCTCGTTTTGCCGATTTTCTGTTTGAGTGGCTTCGTCTGCAGATCAGAGCCGAGCCACAACACAGATTTCAGCTCAGAAGTTTCGCATCTGCAACACAGTTGGAGCAACAATGCTTTTTGTTTTTTTCATTGCCTGAAAAAAGATCTTGAGAGGTCAGTCAGACAAAGCCTTAACATCACTTTCCAACAATGTATGACTGAAATTTCCATGTGAGCTGCTTCCCGTCCTGTAATCCAGCCCTCTAATTCACATCCATAGTTAATCCAACTACACAGCTACATATGGATTGACTTGCTCTAGATTTGCACATTGTATGGCAGATGTTCACTCTGCCTGTGTGTGTGTGTGTGTGTGTGTGTGTTTTGCATGTGCAGATGCACATGTGCTGGTCCCTCCTACTGTGGGCATCCCGGAGCTCGGAGCACCAGGAGCCATAACAGACCTGAGTTTATTAATGTTGTTCATTTCCTCTCGTCTGTGCGCCTCTGGCCGCCTGGCTGCTCGGCTCCTCAGTCTAACATTCCACACACTGGGCTGGAATTAAGGGAGAGGCCTGCAGCGAGGCAGAGAGCGAGCTCAGGAATGTCTCTGTTATCACAGAGCGAGAGGATGGAGGGAGGAAGGGAACAGGAGGTCAGACTCCAGGGCCCCACTGTGGTGAGGTTGACTTCGGTCAGGACTGCTGGAGTTTCGAGGGGTTTCCATTATCACAGCTTTGATCACTACACATGACCATGCGCTCATAGGCTCAAATTACCACAGAGGTGCATGCCTGTGGCCCAATCAGAACGCATAGGAATCTAATTTTAGAGCTGCTGCTTTTTAAATCAATATCTCCGCTCGTATCAGTGGCAGTGTCATGTAGATTATCTCACGGCTTTCACAGATGTCACACCAGGTTGGCTCTGCTCTCAGTCCACTGTGTGTGCTGCTGAGGATCGCACCACACTCACTCGCACGGGCACTGGCTTGCATGCTGCACGTGCATGTGGAGGGACGCGTACACGGGCGACAGCATCCCTCTGGGTGAGCCGTAGCCGGAGTCAGACTGTGTGCGGGCGTATCCACGTTTGTGTGGTAAGTGAATGTGAGCAACAGTTTGACGAGCACAAATCGAATCAAATGTCGTGATGTGAAAAAGTGGAGTTGAGGGCGGTGGGATCTTCGTTTGTCGTATTTTGCGTTTCAGGTTCACTTTCAGCTCCGACGGTCGTGTTTGAACGCGAACGTGCAACACGACTCGAACAGAGTGTTGACGTTAACTTTATGTTGTCTCTGTGCTGACTGATCTGCACCACCTTTCGCTCGTTGTGTTTGTGTTGTGGGCCTCGACGAGGAAGCGTGAAAACGGGCAAAGAATGAGTGAAGCTTGAGCTCATTAATGCTCGTGAATCACAATAACTCCTGTCGTGTGAGAGACCAGAATGTTTTCTCGGTGCCTCCAGATAAACAGATTGCGGTTTGTTGGCTTTTACAAAGATTTAATTGTGATTTATGAATATGATTTTCAAATAGCTCTCAACCACTGATTGCGAAAAGGCTTCAGTGTTTTAATGCCTCTCTTATTGGTTTGCAATGTTGACTCACAGCTTCCACCATGTTTCTCGCAGCTCATTTTGACATACATGTCAGACAGACACCCTGCACCGTTTTCTCCCTGATTTCTGCGACATATTTCCATGCAGGCCCTTCACTGTAGCTTTTCTCTTCATCCAGGATGAACAGGGTCGCTGAGCGAGTGCAGAGCATGAGCAGTGTTTTAAGTGATGGTTTTATGTCGGACTCTTTCTGCTGTTTTTCCTTTTTTCTTCTTTCTAAGCCAGAACAATGCACAGCTCAGCCCAAAAGATAATGTATAGGAGGCCGTTTTTCTCACAGGCTGTTCAGTCCTGCAAAGCTCCTTTTTTTACTGCCTTCAGATCAGTGTTTCCGTGTGAACTTTGAGTGAAAGGATTTCTGTGTGAAATCCATTTAATCTTGTCCATGCATAATGTCGCACAGCCTATATATAAACACAAAGGAGATTATTCTCATTCCTTTCCCATAGATTTGAGACAAGGCTTTAGCATGTAACATGTCAAAGGTTTTCAGACACTCCATCATTAAGTGCAGTTATAGTTTTCTTCAAAGCTGCTTATTTCGCTGAACATGAGACAAGAATATGGTTAAAATACACCGAAGTCACAAAGCTACAGATACGCACTATTGTTATTGTTTTATCCCTCCCAAAAAAAACACAGAGATATATTTTTAGAGCAAAGGTTAACTGCTGTGATTCAGACACTTTCTGGTCTAAACTGCTGCTGTCCCGTAGAGTCCTCATGTGTCATCCAGCGTGACCTTCCCGCGGGACTGCTGCCCCTGCACATTACACACTGACTAACAGCATGACAACAGAACTAATCACAGCCTTGTAGCTGTGCTCTGCATAATGTTCCTTCTGATACGCTCGCTGTAATTAAAGATATGCGTGTTCCATTAGTTACACACAGCAGCAATGAGGCCATTCAGAGAAAACCACAGGAAACAAAAGCAACGGAACAGAAACTGAGCTGCCAATTAAACGTCGGTGAGCATCGTATTGCTTTTCGTTCTTTTTCTTGTTTATTTTTACCAGTGTCACATTGATTCGAGGTTGATGTTGAAGTGGCATTCATCTTGTGTTTCTAGTTGTTGCAAAATGTGTTTTATTCGATCAGTTATTCTAATTATGTAAGGTGTAGTCTCGCAGTGTCATTGTGTGATCTATGTTCCCGCGTGTTGTTGCAGCAGTGCTGCTTCCATATGTTGTTTACTGTCCGTGTCACATGGTTAGACCAGTGGCGACTGGAGTGGAGCCGCAGGTGATATGAGAGCTGCAGGCAAACAGAGGAAGATAACATCATTACACAAAACTATTCCCTGTTCATGGCGCAGAAAAGTTAAACACAATGTCGGAGCTATATTTGGTCCCTGGTTTTCATTTGTTAACATGTGACACATGTGCAACACCTGCTCCTCAACGTTTCCATCATATTGAACATCTTGTGCCTTTTTCTCTCCTGATGTTTTACGACCCACCAACTCTTTTGCCCCCCTCGAAATGTCCTCATTCACCCCTGTCACTTTAAATTCAAACACACACACCCTTACTTCTCCCCCAGTGCGGCATGCCCAAAAAATCCGGATGTGCACATTCAGTCTCTCCTCACGTATGAGCTCACAGGAACTGTATATGCTGTAGAATAGGGCACTGTAAATCCCTGCCCAGCGCCCTGCTCATTTCTGACCCAGCCCAGGCCCCACAGTGGCCGCCACCAGAGAGGTGGCTTAGGCTGGCTTTTAGGTCCGCTCTCTTTGTGCTGAGTTCATCAGGCTGGTCCTTTGAGCTGGGAGACAGTCCGCTGCCTTGTGGCTCTTTCTTTCTTTTCAGGCAACAAATGTGCTAAAACAGCACTCCGTAATCACTTGGCATTAGGGGCCGTTGTGTTGGGCATTAGTGGTTAGAATTGACCAGTGGGACGTTATAAAAATGAGTCTGACAAGAGAACACCAAAGCTGATGAGTCTGGATCCTGGCACTGGACGGCTAGAGGATTAGTCAGCTAACGCACTGGCTGGGGCTTCTGCAGGGTCGGGTCCCATCGCATCTCATCACCAACAGGCCCGGAGCGGCCCTCGTGGCTGCCGTGTCTCCATCCACCTCCCCGGCTGGCTGGCTGGCTCTGCTACCCATCCTCCACTGTTTCCTCCCTGCCTTCCACCAAAAACACGACATCATGTCGTCTTGGAGGGCGGCGCTTTGAGTGGCAGAGCGAATTATGTCATGAACTTCGGACAGAAAGGGTCGAGTGGTCGTGGAAAGGGGGCTAATTCGGAGCAATTTCGAAGGAGATTATGAAAAATACACCCAAATAGTTCCAACCAAGCTGAATGTACACTGTCGGTCTCCTGAGACAAAGTGATGAGCTTAAAAAAGGTAGTTGAATGTATACACACACTGCTCTCTTCACTTCTTTTTTCCTTAAATCCACTCAATATCTAATGGAAGAGACAGAAAAGCACCAGTGGCGTTTTGAATAACTGAACCTCTTTATGGTGTAATCTCTGATAATATCTTACGTTTAGTACGACTGCCACTTGAAGTGATTTTACCTCATTATCACTGATCCATTAAATCAGATTTGCTGCACGGCAACTAACCGCCGCTCCCGCTTTTGGAGTTAATGCAGCTGAGGTTCCGCAGAATTACAGCAGCTTTTGTCTGACAGCCACTTCTCAGTGTTCAGCCTCTCCTGGAGCTCCAAGTGCCTGAGCCTGTTTCTCTGGAAGCTCCTGCTGTTTCCACTCCTTCGCCCAGTGAGAGCAGCTTCATACTGTTGGAATGTAACAGTAACAGGCAGTACCATGGGAAGAGTCACTGACTGGGGAGGGGGGGGGGGGGGGTTAGTGGGGTGAGCTGCTCGTCCTCTATTCAGGCCGATGCTGAGTTCACTGGACTTGAAACAGTCCTTCATTTGTTGCAGCTTTGTGGCATGTTGTAGTTTAGTTTGGCTCCAACCTCTCCTCTGTTAGCTCACCTACTGTTCTCTATCATCTCTGCTGGCATCCCACCAACTCTTGCTCCTTCAATTATACTCGTCTCTTGCTTTCCTCCTTTGAACAGACACTTTTGTTTTTTCTCTCTCTGTCCTCCACACATTATTTTTGTCCGCCCTTCTGTTTCCTCTCTCACACACCCTCCCATACACTTCCCTTCTTTTTTTTTTCTTTCGTGTATCTATTCCTTGTTCCCATCATCACGTCTTCATCATTTTGATCTGTTGCGATCAGAGACAGACTTCACTGAAGTTTCTCCCACACTCTTTCACTGTGGAGGATTCTGTATTTTACTCATCTCTGCTCTGCTGTTTATGCTTCAACTGCTCACTTACCTACTGTAAATTGTGACACCGTGGGAAAGATGAAGCTGAAATATTTGTGTGGCCAGCAGCAGACAGTGCAGATTATATTCAGTTATGAGGACAAAAACCCAAGAGGCATCGCGCAGCACTGGAAAATTGCATAAAATTTGTCACAATTTGAACAAAACTGAATCTATGAGGCCATCAGTGTGAGCATTTCAGAGTTTCTTTGTTTGTTTGTTTGATTTTTAAAGATCAATGTTAAAAATGGTGCAGCATGTGCAGCCATGCTGTACTTTCTAGGCGTCCCCTTTTCTGAACTTCAGGAGTCAAAGATACTTTCATGTTTCCAAACATGAGCACTCTGGATCATTTCATTTTTTTATCTGTTAATAAATAATCTGAGCTGTAATCACTTTCTCAGCACAAAACTCCTCACTGCACAAACAAAATGCGTGAAAAATGATTGTGTCAGCTGTTCCTACTTGTACGACTCGGTATCTGTTCATGTGATTGTGAGAAACAACCACAGAACAAAATGTGCCGAACCAGTTCGTTCCTGACTGTAGCTTTGTGAAAACGACAATGTTGTCCCGATAAAAAAAATGACTGTCTATTCAACATTGAGTGTCAACAGTTTAGATCTCCTAAAGTTCATCAATGGTTACAAATATCAAACCTCATGTCAGCTAATGAACCTGCACGCTCTCATAAAGCAGTCAAAAAACTGAAAGCATACTTGCAAAAACATTAGTGCAGATTAATCTTGGCAGAACAGGTTGTTGATTGTTTTTTGTTGCTGGCTTGTTTCCATTGTCTCACTGCTGTGTCTCACACGGTGTGGAGCTGTATAGGATTTCTTTTGTTTTGTTTGCTTCATGAAAACTTAATGTGACTCATGTTAAGCTGTTTGAGTGAATGGGCCTACACGCGTGGATCCACTCATGATAATAGACTTGAACGTAAGCTGATGTGTAAAACACTTGCAAAGAGAAGATTCTCTTGCCGGAGCGCAGAACAACCGAAAGTCTGAACAGAGACACTGGCGTCTTCAGGTACTGTGTGTTGCAGCTTAGAGAAAACGGGAAATGTCCTTGTACGACTTGTTCTTCCACTTCTTGGAAATGTCTCCTGGGATACGGAGAAGTTTAAAGTTATCTCTCAAATTCAAGCTGGAAGCAACCCGGATTATTAAAGTTCGAGTTGTGTTTTTGTTCCCAGTCCAGATGTTTGGTGAGTCTTCATCTTCTGTCATGTAATGATCTGCTTAGTGATCAAAATGCCCATTACATATGTTCATATCGTTCTTTCTCTGCCTCTTTTAATGTTTATGTGACACTTGACAAGTCAATCACATTTTTTACCATTTAGTTTTAAATAGGGGTGTTTATCAGTTTTCATTTGAAGAGCTTGTTTTTGCTGACCTCCGGTGGTTTACCTCCTCACCTTGCTGGCGTAGTGTCAATAAAAGTTCTACTGGTGTTGCAGTACACCCTGACATCACTGCCTGTTGTGGCCACAGGTGCATGAAGAAGTTATCGGACCACCCTGATGGGGGGGTGCGAGACAAAGAGAACCAGCGCTGTCCACCCTAGCTGAAATAAAGTCGATAAAAAGAACAAGATTAATCTTCTTTCCACTTCTTGAATGTGTAATTGAGTTTAAAAGTAAAAGTCAAAGAAACTCCACTTAGGCTTTGCCTGATATTGACGTTACGCCTTCTGTCTCCACGTGGCCTCAGCACCAGTGCGAAGTCTCAGGACCAGACTGGCGGCCGTGCCTGCTGGACGGCAGTGAAAATAAATCTTCACTCTGACAGAAGTTAATTGTGTTCCCACAGCGTGACAGCCTGAAATCTGCAGTTGCCTCCCGTATTAGACTTGTAAATCTTTACTCTTCCTTGAAAATCAATTACATGCCACTTACTGTATGTGTCAAATGGCATTTTAGTACTTGCTGCCTGCTGTCAACACAGCAACTTGAGCTGCAGCTGTTGGACTTAAGGAGACATAATTCTGTCTCTCAGTTTAAGTGGGGCAGCTTTGCAGTGCTTGTGTCTGTTGCCTATTTATTACACTGAGGGTTGACACCATGCTGGGCCATTCACATGGAACAGACACAGACAAATTGGCACTTTCACATGCACAAGATCAATGCTCTTAGGAGAAAATGCATCACTCTAATCCGCTCCCTGGTAATTCTGCTGCTCTGGAATATATTGCAATTAGAAAGCATGACAACAGTGTCACATTTGTGTTAGTTTTCAACATGTTGAGAATAAAATCTGGAAATTTAGAGCCCATAAAGGGGGAACTTTGAAGGACTCTTGACCCCATGTTGGACGGTTTGAAGTCAAGCAGTGTTATGATTCGCTGAAATGACGCGTCCAGCTGTTGTGTTGCATTAATGAGACAAAAAGTCTCCAGAGGTGGCTTCAGGGCACCAGGGAAGTAACCAGGTGTGTGTTGATGCCTGTTGGTACAGACGTGGCACTGACTCCAGCCTATAGACTACTTTATTTGCTCTCACAGCTTCAGGTGAACAACTGAGCTGCTACTTTTCAGACACTCTTTTCCTGCTCAATCTATGGTGAGTTTACAAACAGTGAGGATTGTTGCATTTTTCTGAGGTGCTTGTTAATCTAAATGTGTGTTCTTGACTTGTTTCCCTGAGATCTTTACATTGTGTCTGTTAAGCAAGACAGCAGACAGCAAAGGGCAGCGAAGAATATGATATTAAGTTTATTGTCCTGGTTTTATTTTCACCGTAACCACACTGCTGAATCATGACATCAACACAAATCCAAGTTGGGTGGAAATCTCCTATAGCATGCGAGTGAGTGTTTTTATACACTCACCTGCCACTTACTGCACATTGGTGTCAGGAAATTATAAAAATCACATACAAGTGCAGCCTGGGTGCAAGTTATTTAACATATCTGTGCCAAAAGAAGATTTTTTTTGCCTCCCATTTCCACCAGTTTACTGCAGCTTCCTCATTTTTTGGGATAATTCATGTTCATTTAGATAACAGCCTTCTTTCTGTTTTTTACAAAGCTGCAGTGTTTTGTTATCAGTCTGAATGTGGGCTATGATATGATAGGGAAAAAAAACACAATTATGCATAGATTATAATATCAAACTTCAGAGAACAGCCTGTTCTCTGTTTCTATGTCATCATTCAGAAGACGCTCTGACACAGCACAGACGCTCTTTAAAATATTCTCCTTATAAACAAATAAGATCGCAGGATAACATAATGCTTCTTAAAGTTACATGTTCATTGCACAGCGCAGCAACAATGAAGGGAAAAGGCAGGTTTGTTGAGCTGTGTGGGTTGTTGACTGTACCTGGAGGTTTGACGTATTTTTAATTTAGAGACTCATTCTGCAGCAAACAGTGGGGCTGTCACGTGGACGGGAAGCATGACGTAATGGCTTATTTTTCACCTCCAGGTTTATACAGCGTGTCGGGGGGGTCAATGGGTGTGGGCCGGACACTGTCGAGATCTGAAAGTCAGTATTCAGGTTAATTCAGAGCAGGAAAGTCACAGCATTTCTGTTTCCTCGGGGAGGAATAATCACTTTGTTGTACCTCTGCTCCAACACTCTGCAGCTCTGACCATTAGTCGGAGGTTATCTCTGAGAAGCAGATTCAGGTTCAACCAGGTTCACTGCAGCATAGCCTCTGTTCTCTGGCTATAAAAGGCTCAGCAAGCCATGTCTGCTGAGAGGGGAAACAGCAAGAACCAAGCACACCGAGAGGAAAATTTGAGATTTTTTGGTTGGTTGATCACAGGCTGCCTCTTGGAGTAAATGTCTTCAGAAGATTAAAAGTACCCGAGTTCACAACTATCAGCAACTGACCCACTGCGGTAAATTTAGTACTCCCAAAGCTTTTTTCTTCATCACAGGAACTAAGTGGACCAAGGCGCCCAAAATAACACCACTTCAGATGATTCATAAACAACTTTCTGGTTGTGAATAAATTTAAGAGGAACGTGTAGGGTTTGCACTTCAGCTTCTTTTAGCTCTTTTGGCCTTATTTTTAGTCAAACCATCATAAAAGTTCTTGGTAACGCTCAGTCTCATAAAACTACTGGAAACTGGTGTGTCCCCACGGCGTGGTCCGGGAGGGTGTGATTGATGAATCACAAGAGGGGGGTTGCATGACTGGAACCAGCTGACAGGTTTAGTGGACCACCACTTTTCGAGGCTCTCGTTTTATTAGGCTGTACACGCCTCTCAACCTGGTAGTCATATTTGCACCCTGTCAACACCCTCTCAGAGCAGCAATAGGCGACTGGCGTTACTTAAGTTCATATATATAGAAACTGTGTAAATGACAGCTTTCAGTTTTGATTATTTTTATGCTCTGTAATCCACCATGAACTCGAAGCAGCACACTTTACATAAATCTATAGATCAATGCATTTGACCTTGAAGTTTGAACCTTTTCTAATCACATGCAAATTGCATGTTTCCAGGACTCCTGAGAACAGATTTATATTCAGTGTTTAAGTCCCCGCGAAAGCTTCAACAATACTGACCTCGAAGGTCTGAGGCGGGGGTGCGTTTGTGAGATGCCTGCTAATCCTGTCATATGATACTAATCTGGTCACAAACAGTTGGCCTCTTAAGTAAGCAGAGATGCGATATTTGTATAGTGATCTTTACCGATTTACACCACAACCCTTCCCCCTTGTGGAATTACTGAACAGATTAGTGTTCTGTAGGTGAAAGCGAGCAAAACCCTCTCAAAGCACATCTATATTCACAGGTAGAAATGTAGTTTTTATCTGATGTAAATCAAACATGAAAACACCAAATGCTCCTTCTGGCACTGCGACGCCGTGCAGGACTTCAAGCACACTTTGATTTCTTGAATGTGAAAGTCAATGTTGTCCCACTTTTGACAGTTTTTTGAAAGAAAAAAATGCACATTGATATTGGCAACAAAAGAAAAAAGTATACATATATTGAGTTTCAGTTAATATTTGTATTTGCTGCAATCTGGAAATCTCTACGTTGCTAGAATGGACAGTCTCGTAGTAAGAGCTTGTGTTTTTAATGGGATGTTCTTGGCAATAAATTATAACTGTCACTTTCTTCCCATGTAAACATATTTTGTTGCCGTAAAACTCCAAATTGTCAAAAATAAATGTGCCTTGACTGTGAAATGGCCTCTTTAATGTAACTAGCTTACGTGGTCTACAGTATTTTGACATGGATTGATAGAGAGCTTCACTCGGTCATGTGTTTCCAGAAGGTTTTGATTAGCATGAAAAAACAAAGAGGCTTTGCTGGATCTGGAGGTCAGCCCTGAGTCAACAGGGCGCTGGAGGGATCAACCACTCTCCCTCAGACGCTAACTCAGGACAGATGAAAACGGGGTTGGAAGCTTTGTCCGGTGTCAAACAACCGCTTCACATCAAATATCACATTCTTCTTTGTTCACCGTCGTGTGACTGGGAGCTTACATAAATGCTTCTCTGTGCATCTGCTGTCGGCTTTACATTTCCAGGGTGCCCACATCGCACCGTTTCACTCTACATTAGTCTTTTTGCTGCGGGAGAAGCTGGGTTGAGTGAACCTTGTGATGTGCTCCAACCAAATGTGGCCCTTTGTTTTCCATGTGCTTGCTCTTCCATGAGCGCACCTGAGCTTTGAAGCTGCCTGTTGTCCAAAAGAGCGACATCTCTGTGATTGTGTATGTGTGTGTGCATTTGTGTATCAGAGAGAGATGGGAGCAGGGACGCATGCATAGAGGACAAAGATAGCTTTGATCACATTGAAGTGTCACTAATGTCCTCTCCATAGGACCATCTGAGGTACAGTCACAGTTGGAGATGAGCGTCGGATGTGAGCAGGAGAGAGAGAACGGTCGTGTTTTTATGATTTTAGGAGGACATCAGCATTTGGTTGGAGCTGAAGATTTGACACTTTTGATTGCACATTATTATTAGCTGACTGGTGAGCGATCATGTTGAACATCCTGTTATCTGCACTGATCGATCCGGACAGGCGTTTGAGAAGCTTCAGACGGAGTGAGCGACTCGCATCCATACTGGTAGGTATCAACATTTGAGCATGCGTTTTGTGCAGCTTATGCAATCTTGGAAGATTATGTGTGACCCTGTGTGAACAAAATGCACAATTCCAACACTATTTTCTTTTTTTTTTTTATATATATTTCTTGAGAGAAGATTGTGTGAATTTTGGTGAAAAACAGTTGTGATTTTCCACAAGTCGGTTTTCTGTGTTGATCTCTCTTCTCAGCATGACCTAGCCTTTCACAGAGGTCATGCTTTGCTTGCAACCCTCAAGACATGTCTGCTGCTCCTGGCTGGCAGCATTCTAGCTGTGGCAGATTGTGTCTGGTGGGAATTAACTCTTTAGACCACCTACACTGCTGCCAAACCCTCCTCCACAGTACAGGAAGGACAACAGAGGAAGTGATCATTAAAGGAGTAAGATTGGGGGAATTTGATTGCTCAGTTTACTTGGAAGAGACTGGGTGTGTCTGTGTCTGCAGTCCTATGCTCACGATCACATGCAATGTTGCACTGGACACTGAAAACTTCAGTATTGCTTCGTTGTGTTTCTCCGGGTCTTTCACAGTGCGTAGGCTTTATTGTTTTGCTGGAAACAGAAGTAAACTGTGAAACAATACAAGCTAAGACTGTTGCATCCTGTGGGTGGGGTTTGGTTCAGGAAGCCATAGGAACTCAAGTGAATGGCTTTTGGGGTTTCCTGTGAGGTGACTTATCAACCGCAAGCACTGCCAATTTATCCAAGGAGAGTTTTTTTTTTTTCTTCCTTTCCATGAAACACTCACTTCACTTTGAAGACCAGATTAACTACATGAAAGCAACCAATACAAAAACGATTGTCCAGGGAGAAAGCTCGTGTTATGCAACTAACTTTAACATATTCTGCTCACGTTGTTTGGATCCGGGGGTCGGGTTCCTCGAACGGTCTATTTTACACCCATTTGAGGTGGGTTTCGAGTTTGCTAGCAAAAAAAAAGTGCGTGATTTATTGTCGCCGAAAATAAGAAATTGAAATACTACTGTATTCCTTGTGTAACACAGCATTCACCATCATCACACAGTGAAAGTGAGCATTCAGCATCAGCAGGGACAGCGGCGTCGCTTCTCCCCGTTGAATCCCGGACTGCTTATCTTAACGGGATAACAGGGGCGGGATCTTTTCTGGCAGCAGTGCCAGGGGGTGCAAAAATGAATTTCAACGTAGAAAATAATGATGGCTTATATCGTCGAGTATATTTGGAAGTAATTTAGTCGGTAAAATTTACGTTCGTACGTGTGTAAAGGATGCCCCCGTTTCTCTCACTGCCCCGCACCCCTATTTGCGTGTAATGGTGCGGTCCGCACTGAGACGACACGGCCGTTGCTCGCAGAGCTGGGAGCTGGGAGAGGTTCAGTCAGCCTGCCATTGCTGCACACCGTCCGACTGATGCATACTCTTCCCAACTTTTCATCCCGAGGTTAGCGACGGCTCGCCACAGCTAAAGGCGGTCCTTACTTGTACCCTTGCCTTCCTCTCTTTCTCTCTCTTTTTTTAAAAAAACATTTTCAACCGGAGTTTCTTCCATGTCTCGCTACCTGGCCGGACTATCGTTCGCGTTTCGGTTAGCGAGGATAAGATAATGAACTTTGGACTTTTTCTCGGCGGCTTTTCGTGACATGTTCCCCGTCGTCCTGGATAAAATAAAATAACAACGCAGCCCGGCGTGGCGGCAGCTGGGCGAAAATTTAAACGAGAAGGGGGAAACATAGCGCACTCACCTTAAAGCTACGACCGGACCAACTTTTAACCTGCCACTTTTGAGGCGGAATAGCAGAGTAAAATGTCCTCCAAAGCCTCCAATAAGGTGGGTACCTGACCGGATGAAAATCGTGTGTAAACATTGTGCTGCTGGTTTATATAACGTGTGAGAAGTCGTGGAAGCCGACCAGAGAAAGGAAAAGTAGTGCATTTTACAGTGGATGGGCTCTGCAACTTGGTAGGGACTCCTAGAAGGCACTATGAGCACTGGTGGTGCAATACGTCTGCCTGATGTTGTTGGTGTTTGTGTGTGTGGCCCTGGAGTTATTTTGAAATCTACACCTTGCAGCAAAGCCCGCAAACAGCTATACGGTTTCCGATACATCACTTAAATTCAATCTCCCTTATGGTATGTGCTTCTGTTGGTACAATATCAATGTTTCCCAGCTACCTGTTGATCTGTAGACTCAGTTTTATTAAAACAGTGTCAGGATTCCCCATGGATCTCCAAAGTTTACTGAGCCTAGGGGGCAGAGCGACTGCCACAACACCCTCTTTTTACTTCCCAAAAACCACAAGCTTCATTTAATGAGCCTTGCTGCACAAAAAGCCCCCTTCTTTATTATTGCTATTCTTAACATTTTGTGTCTTGGGTTGTGTTTTCATGTTTTTCGAAAGACTTATGATTGCCTAATTATTTTTAGGATGGTGAGGCGTGGGAAAAAAAAACAAAGATCTACTCCAAAACATAAATACAGTTTATTGTTGCAATGACTGTACATTTTCCCTGTTGGGTGTATTTTTCATCTACGTATGAATTGTAAAGAGCTTTCAAAGTGTTTCTTTTTATGTTCTTTATTGCAACTCACCACAATAAAAAAAGTCCACAGAAATTGGAAAACATGGTCAGATCTGGTAAAGAGTCAGTGTTCAGTTTTCTAGATTTTTTATTTTTTGTAGTTATCATCAATATTTCTACACATGCACCTTATGACAGGACTCTCATATAAAAACAGCTTGAGTTATATTTTCTCTTTTAAATGTTTGTGATAAAAAAGAATTAAGTGGGTCAGTTCACGCACACCCTAAATTTGAGTGCATTTAGTAGTATTTTCTCTGAGGGTTTTATGTTTTTTCTTTTCTCTACTCTTTGACAAGGAGGAATGTGCTGTGTTTGTTTAACACAGGCAGTGAAATTCAGGTCTGAGTGGTTGTTCCAGTTAGACGAAACCATTTCGCCGGGTGACGTTATGCTGTACTGTACGTGGAGGCCGTGGTCACACCTTGACATTACACTCACAACGTGGAGTCCACTTACTAGCTGCTTGTAAATGTTATGCTAGTTATTAGGATATCTGTATACATTTTCTATGGTACATTTCTAATGAAGTTTCTATTCTGCTGCAGCAAGGAGGGCTCTCTCGAAGTTTCTCTATATATGAAGTGACACTGTGAGTCCAGGGTGACAGTTCTGTCTGCATTTTCTTTCTCAGCTTGCTGCTTATTTCATATTCAGTGCTGTATCATGAGCAAAACATTTCGGAGCCAGAAACGAGCCAAGACAGCACAGACTTATTTTTTTTTTAGGGCCAAACGATAATTAAACTCAACCATTACATGAAGTTTTGCTGCATTTACAAATAAGCACATCTGCTCTGCCTGGATGTGAGTAGTGGTGTGAAAGTTGGAAGAAATCTTGTCTGATTGTTGACTGGCTGGAGTGTTTTTGTTGTTAGTCATGAACAGTCAGCTCACTACTTTGCATGTTGAGTGAAACTCTGAAGCCTGATATGGCCTGTTTTAGGTAATGATTTGCCATTGGTTTTTGAAAGCTATTTTTTTAATCGATAGAAGCTATTTACACTGTGATGCAGGAGAAGCGTTAAGACACATGTTTCCCTATTCCATAAAGATAGAGTATTTACTTAGCTTATGCCCTTGTCAATGCCCAATACCACCTAAAGTAGTTTACCAATTTTTCTTGTAGCTCCATTCCCCCCCCCTCCCTTTTTTCATTCAAATAATGAGAAACCTAAAGACCGACTTTTTTGCTCTTGTATTGGGTTGGGCAGTAATCAAAGCAACATTTAGTAAGAAGTTATGAGAATGACTTGTTCTTCATTGTATTAGTCTTTGCTCAGTTGATTAGTCAATATTCGCACTTCTCCCATCACATGAGTAATGACACAATGGTTGCACCCCAGGACTTCCTACATACCATGTAGTTCTCCGGTTGATGATAAACTGCCAAAAAATGCAGTGCATTCTTTTGGGAAAGGAGTAACATCCTTTGGGTGTGTTTGCCTCATGTCTGACTGGTCAGCCATGTAACATTGTTAGTACTCTGCGCAGTAATACTGTGTCAGTAGGTTAATATGATGTTCTTTAAATATTTATCCTTTCTAAGGCTATTTCAGCATTGGCCAAAACTGTCGGAAGGAAAAGGAGGACTCTGATTTCAATCGAAGCAGCCCTCCAGATTTTCAAAGATGTACACTTTAAAACAACAGTTTGAGGACAATCTGTCTAAAAATGGAAATGGAACCATCTTCCTGTTTAGATGCCAGAGGATATCTTTCCGTGGTGCTTGTGTTTCCTAAATTGAATGCAAGACTTGTTTAAGACTTTTCAATCACAGGACACTGAATCAGTTCTTGAATTGTAATTGCTTTTTTCATCAAGAATATTGAGGTTCCCCCACTTACCTCACATTCATTATTTTTGTAAAAGTTAGTTTGAATCTTAATTTCAGTCTAAACTAAAATATTTCCAGAACAGTGCAACTCACTGAATTTGGTAAAACCTTTTTTTCAGCAGTCAGTCCTATCTTCATTGTTGGTGTTTGGCCTTCAGTCATTTTTAGTTACATATGAGAGTGGAACACTAAAAAGAAATGTAATTTAGAGCATCAGCATTGAGCATCACCCTCCAGCCTTTACACTGGTCTGTTTGGTGGAGGCAGACTGAAATAAGTGGAAAATGCATTTGGATGGCGGAGGCTGTATTAATTAGAGTTTCACAGCAAGCCAAGAACAGCCTCTATTTTGCTTTGATGATTACACATCTTCATTTACATCACTGAAGGAGGGAAATGCAATTAGAGAACCAAGTGCGAGTGAGAGAAAAGAGTCCTGACGGTGTTTTTGTTCTGTGTCCTAAGCTCCTCGTCCTTTTGGGAGAATCGAGGCTGATACGGCAAGTGATTAACAAAGTGGGGAACAGCTAATGTCTGGTGTCTTTGACACAGAGTTACACCATCACCTTCTGAATCATTTATCCAATCTTCTGTTGATCCAATTCAAAGAGAGCAGCACATATTTAATACCCACTTTTCTACAAACCATCACCTCCTGGACTGAAGTTATTTCAAACCTAGTGTGGATGTACAGCACATCAGGTGTTTATACCTGCATCCATGTTAACATATGTGTGTCAAAATGTAGAGCCTATAAGGTCATAAATGTGGGCTTGCATGGATGGTCACTCAAACAACATGTCACAGGAAACACTTGCAAAATAAATCTCCTTCAGAAACCATACTTTGGAAACGGTAGTGAGTGCAGCATGGGTCACTGGATGCAAGCGGCGAAGAAGGGTCAGAGGACTGATAATCTCTTCTAGATAGAGGCGAAGACCTGAATCACACTCACACTCACTTCTGCTCACACTAACAGTCTTCTCAACCCTTGAGCAGAGCAGGTGTAAGCTGTCTCTGCACAACATGAGAGGGATGCCAGTTGCACATATTGGAGACAGCAGCCAGGGGCATTCTGCTTCAGCTGGGCTGCAGTTTTTTTGAAGCGAGTGACCTAACATTCAGAGTCCTTTGTAATTTTTGCCCACAACAAATGTTTAGCCACAACTAACGTGAACAATTTTAAATCACACGCGCACTGGAAAGAGTAATCTTAGCAGATGATGTAAAGAGTATCAAGTAAAGTCTTATCCTCTGTCATAGTCTAGATAAAAACCTCACAGCTCTTTGTGTTGTTATAGTGACAGGGGATTTGAAAGTGTGACTACTATCAAGAATATCTGACCTGCTTCTACTTTCATCTCTGGAGGGAAATCCAGGGCAGATACACACAGCAGGATGCAGGTAGATAGCAGAGAGAGGAAGGGAAGGAAAAACACAAAATGCCTTCTGAGGGAGGAGGGGTTATTGAAGGGGTGAAAATGGAGAAAGGAAGGAGTGGGAGGGAGAGATGCACCGGCTATAATCTGAGTCACATGGCAGATCTTAAAAAGACTGCCTCTCTCTCCTATAATCACAGCATTATAGCTCTTGGGCCAGCGCATTAATATCTGTTTCAGTTTAATTCAGATGCAGCAGTACTATAGGGAGGATGAATTTGTCCCGTCTCGTGTGTGTTGAAGACTTCTTTGGACAAGACCAGCAGTAGTTCTACAGAACAATCCACACTTTTGTTTCCGACCATTGTGGTCTATGAGCGTGATGGGTGAATTATCTTGACATGGATGTAAGTGACAGTTCACTGCTTCACTCAGGCGTCAGCATGAATCCTTTTTACATTTTATTGGATGAGCTTACCTCCTCCTTGGCTGCTATTGGTTGTTGTTGCTGATTTTTGTGCAATAACATGGGTGGGGTTCAGAATTACAAGATTTGTCCTTTCACCAGAATCTGTTTCTAAAAATCAGCAGTGTGAGTGGGGCGTGTCACCAAAAATGATCGTAAATCCTCCCTAGGATTGGGAGTGCTTGGTTTGGGAGTTTTGTGAGTCAGACAATCTTGTTTTTATCGATATGTTTGGTGTTGTTGAATCAGACTGGGCTCACCAATTGTGTTGTCAATCTGTGAGTCTTAAAGGCAGCATGTTGCTGGTAGGATCTGGTCAGCCATTGGCGAGCTTGTTTTTTCATTGAGTTGCCTCAAGAAGGTCAGACTTGGATTCCTTCCTCCTTTAGTACCCACACTTTGACTTGCTGATGTGTAACAATTTGTCACAATCACTCACCTGCTGATGCTGTCGATTGAGTTCAATCTGAGGTGAACGGAATATTTTCAGTCAAATTATTTCAACCTTGACAGCAAAGTTTAAAAGTTCTATATCATTTTGACGGGTTGAATTCCCGAGGCAGATGTTCTGGAGTGCCTCTGTTTGTTAGAATAAGAGACAACAAAGTCTTGTGCAACATCTGTGTTGGATGAACAGATCGAATAACCTTGACTTGTGGTTAGCTCCTTCCCCCTTATCACACAGCCTGTGTAGCAAAGTGAGGACACTCCAAGCATCTTTTCTGGCAGGGCAGGGCAGGTCTCTGCAGGGATTTATCATTCCCACCACAGGCATAAGGGATTTGACATAGGGTGTTTTGTGTGTGTGAGACAGAGTGAGAGCAAGCGAGGGAGAGAAAGAGTGGAGCTACAAGAGAGTGCATGTGGCAGCCATGGCTCAGCTGGTTAGGGAGAGAGAGAAAGGACGAGAACAGATTCATCCCAAGGCTTGTTGTCCTACATGCTTTTACATACACACACTCCCACTGATGTCTCTTCATTTGTTTGTTGTTCACATTGTTGGCAGCATCGCGATGCTTTCACCCTGTGTGAGACGTTGTCTGCAGCTTAAGCTAAAATTAGAAAGAAAACTTACCATTGAAAGAATATAGGTTAGGTATGTGATTTTTTTTGGATGTTAGACTTCTTTCACAAGCTTTTCAGATCAGAGGTTTTTACCTCACTCATATGATGCTGCATTCAAAATATTGTGCCTGCTAACAAACAGTCATTTTCCTTTGCAATTGTAGAAACTACTACATTCACTGAGTCATCCTCAGCTGTTGTCACTCGTTGCTGCAGCCCATTTCACATTGTGTCATGTGAAATGTACATATAGTAAATGTGATGCGACTTAACCATGTAGGAACTCAGTCCCTACACCATCCTGTAGACACTACATTGTCTTTTATTGCTGGGTATTAGTTAGATGTGCTTCTTTAAGTAATTACCCCCGGGTATTTTTTGTCCATGCGTTTAAAAAAAAAGGTCTTTGCAGGATGAAACTGTTTTCATCTTTGCAAACCTTGGCATACAGGCAGTGTCTAAACGTTATCGCTTCAGTAGGCCTTCTTATTATGTGTAAAAGCCTTCAATTATGTTTGTTGATTGTTACTTGCAATAAATACTGAAATAGGGTTACAATAATTGATCAAATGAGCATCAGTTATGGGCCACAACTGATGTTGGTAACTTATGGCTGGAGAGTAGTGTTCACCACAGCTTCTCCTGCTGGCACAATCTTCCTGGGTTATCTGTCCTCCTGCTGCCATGACCACTCATTCATTGTCATCATTCACACCAGTCAGTCTGAGGCTTTCTGACAGCAAGTCGTAGCTGTATCTATGCTCCATGTGCTTTTTACTCTTTATTAGTGTGTTTTTTTAATGTTGATTCTGTGTTTTTACAATGAAATTCAATTTATTGGTCAACAACGCTCTTTACTGTAAAATCTGTTTTTTCCCCCCTTTTCTGAATCTCCCATAATGCAGTTGACCTAAATAGAAAATTGCAAGCACGCTTATCTTTGTGAATCATAAATAATCATTTTGAGTCAGACAGAACAGTTAGATGTGCATAGGGATTTTTAGGTTAATTGAGTTCCCTGATGTAAAAATCCAGATATATTTTCCATTGTGTTGTCTTTCATACAGACCAGTGATTTCACCAGCGTGTGCACCGTTAATATAACAGTGTTGCCTCATACAGGCATCTGTCACTTTTTCAGTTCTACACTCCTCCTGTGATTCAAAGCAGGCACACACACTTTAATTGTTACTTTGAATATGTATAAACTTGATTCATGTTTCATCCTCATTTGTTGCAATATTTTCTTTTGTGATTATTCAATCTGTAAATAAACTGCTGGCCTTAGAAGTTAGACTTGGACAAATGGATGGTTTTATCTTGTTTTTTTGTATTCCGAAGTGGACACAGTTGAGTCCTGCATCAGTTATGTTTGTGTACTTTATTTTTGTTGCTGACACAATCCAAATGTTTCAAGTGTTACCATAAGAATTATGGTCAGAAGCCAGTCGTCTTACTTCATAGCGGTGCAGCTCCAGAAACAACTTCTGACTTGGTTTCAAGGAATGTGATTCGAGGAGTATGGATTTGTTTCTGCCAACGCCAGCCATAGTAAAAGCAGCTTAATGATATTTACTCAGCTACTGTATGTACACAACTGAATAATGAGATAAGGTTCTGTTTTGCTGTTGCAGCAGTTGTTTTTGTGCACTGTAATTAGTATATTGGGTGCATCAGTGGGTGTTGCCTCCTTTTTTTGGAATCTGTTTTTGTTAATGTAGTTTTTTGGTGTTTGTTCTTCTTTTTTGTGCATCTTGTGAAGGAATGCATGCACCCCCTCCCTGTCTGTCATTGCTGGGCAAAATGGTAATTATGTTGCTAGTTAAGTGCTGGGAAAACAGACGATCCAACAGTAACTCATTAATTCACTATAGATTCTGCCCCACAACATGCCTATTGTAGCCAAGTCCTCAGAAAGCTTGGGAATGCTGTTGAGTGGGCTTGGCCCCTTGTTTTATGGAGCCATGTGACTCTGCAGACTGAGTTGTGGTTCAAAGCCACACAATTTGTTGTGCAATGTGAAAAGTGGAAAGTGTTATATCACTTGTGTGTCAGACACACTGCTTTAAGTTGATGTTTTGACTTTATGCGCTGTTCCTACTCAAAAGCATGTTGTAAGGTTTGGGACTCGTCTGGAGTCCGGACTACATTGTTACTGTTTCAAGTCAATGAAGACAGAAGCCATAGATTAAAATAAGGTGAAGAAAGTCTGTTTTCTTTTCAAAATATTGTGGTGTTGAATTGAACTGTAGGCCTCATGTTTTTTTCCTCCAATGACCTGTTTTGCCCACTGAGGGTATTATGTTCCTTGAAAACATTTGGTTTCGACATGACGCTTGTGCCAAGCCTGCGCATCATTTTATTTCAAAATAAAGGGTTAGCAAATATTTGGTGTTTATTACTTCAAGATGCTTTGTGGACAGTTTAGTTGGAGTTGTTGTTTTTCTCGAATTGTTTAATGTAACTTTTGGCCACGTTCATATTAAGTTTATTAGTTTTCTGCTTTAGGTCTGTGGTTGTCTGAGACATTTAATCATATGGGATTCATCATAGGTTTTTCTGGTCAGTAGCAGTTACATTATGTCAGTAATTAGTGCATTTTGAACTGTGACCTCAAAGCATTGTGCTTAAAAAAATGACTCAGTTACATTAAAATGTGTGACATCATGTGGTTTCTGGAAAACCGTGCAATCGTCCAGATGAATCTCTTTACTTTACAGTCAGTAATACTTGTTTGTTTTCTTTCTCTGGAATTCAATTTCCTCAGCCACATGTTGTTATCATATTATATCCAGCTGTGTTGATTTGTGGCCATGCTGTCATTTTTATGCTCATTTGTACTGAACTGGAAAAACACGTGAGTAGAAACGGAGGTTTCAGCAGCTTGTAGTGGGAAAAGAACTGGAATTAGAAACAAACCAGGGAGAGAGAGGTGGGCCTGAGCTTCTTATCTGCACATTCCTGTGGAGAGTGTGTGTGTGTGAAGGGAGGGTTAGGGTGGGAATACTGATAGTTGTATGCACACTGATTGGCTGAATCCAGTTTCAGGGCTGGATCTGGTTATCATGTTCACTGTTTTTCCACAGACAAAAATAAAACAGAGTTGTGATGTGTATGTATTTGGAGAGTAAGTCCACCCCAAAGAACAGGGGTAAACAAAGAGGTCATCTGTGTATCCTTTAAGCATGCAGTACTTTACCCTCTCGTTTGGACTCCTTTAGACCATTCTGATACCTGTAATGGAAGTGTGATAAAACAGTAAACATAGATAACACTGCCTGTTTGCTTTCCTAGTTGGGGTCCATATTTTCTTTTCAGGATTCCTCAGATAATTAGTGTCAGATGTTTCACAGTATGTGAAGCATAACATGCATTAATTAGCACAAGGAGTGTTTTTAAGGCCATAGGCACCTTCATCCACTCACCCCAAAGAAGAAAAGCTTGGGACACTATGACTTTTTTCTGTTGAGCTATCGTGTAACTTCATTGTGAGATCCAGAAAGCTTAAAAAACACCAGTGTGTAGGATTATTATAAAAATAGAGAGAGTTAGAATCTCACCAGAAGTTACTGCTCTCCTCTCTGACCTCAACACTTCCTCTCTCTCCAGGCAGAAAACAATTAGTGTGGTTGAGCTGGGATGACTTTGCTGCTGGTTAGGCTGCACATGAGATGTTAGCCCCCACCTAGCAGTGTGCTTGGGTCAGTGGAGAGCAGTGAACAGCTCATTGCACATCAGCCTGCACCTGACCCTGAGCTGTCTGTGGAATTCTGTATTGAAATTGAAATTACACTCTTGGTTTCTGAGATGTGGGCATGTTGCAAAAAGCCATGAAATGGTGTATAGTAAAACTGGGCAGAGCACCAATTAAATAGCCTTCACTTCCCTGAAAGATGTGGGTGTTCTCATATAAAACTCAGCTTTTCAACTTTGTATTGATGTTATTGGAACATCCTGCTTTTTGATATTTACATTCAACTCACACAGAGATGGACAAAACTCTACAAAAAGTTGTAGCTTACAGCATTCTCTCTCTGTGGTCCCCTTCTGTGTGCTCTATCCATTTTGCCAAGCACACATTCTTATTTTGTATTTGATTTTAAGTAATTGTGCTGGTAGATTCTGGTCATCACCACACTGTAGGTCAGTAGTATTTCAAGTTTTCTGTCATTTCATGAGCCTCATTTTACCATCAGGTTTAATTTTGGGTTGTTGTAAGTAACTTGGTTGGCTCATCCCTTTGGGAGGGCTATCATTACATCAGCTGGAGAGAGTTTCACTCACAAAATCTCTTAGCTATCTCTGTTGATCTATCTTCACATTAATGAGGCTTTCGGCTTAGATCCTGAATTGGTCTACAGAAGATTGTTGAAATCCGCAGTTTTAGCTAGCTGTCCTTAGACGTTCTTTCGCCTCTTAAAGCGACAGCACTCCATGTGGTTAAAGGTCAGTCAAGAGACAAACTAGCCATGTGCTAGTTGGCAAGCTGCTGTCACAGTAAACTGAAAGCAAAAGCCTGGATTGTCCTCAGTACTTTATTTTTACTTTCATCCGTCTCTGAATGGTTTTGCTGTATACGTCTAGAGCTATTCTTGCTGACATGACTGTGCACTCCAGTTCTGCATCCTGCTATCCATTTATCTATCCATCCACCCTTCTATCCATTTCACTCTGTCTGCTTTCATGAGACAGCAGTAGCAGACTTCAGAGGGAAGCATGGCTCAGATTAACGTTTTAATCCAAAAGCCCTGGATTATAGGTTTTGTATTTTATTCCTACCCTCACTATCCGAGCGGGGACTCTGTGTCAGATAATTTTCAGTCAGAGGTGTGTGTGTGTGTGTGTGTGTGTGTGTGTGTGTGTGTGTGTGTGTGTGTGTGTGTG
>JAUESE010000001.1:16023798-16050464 GCA_032274725.1 Malacoctenus triangulatus
CAGATAATTTTCAGTCAGAGGTGTGTGTGTGTGTGTGTGTGTGTGTGTGTGTGTGTGTGTGTGTGTGTGTGTGTGTGCGCCTGCGTGCGCACGCACGTGTTGTATGTGGTGTTAAGGAGAATCCAAATAGAGATGGGGAGTTTTCCTTAGAGCTGTGTGACAGAGCAGAGCTGCTTTTTGAAACTAATTAACTCAAGCACATTTGAACATGTCAGCACAACAGTACATCATTGCTGACTGAAGCTCTGCATCATTATTGTCATCATCATCATGGACGACGTCGTCATCTGCCTATTGGCTATTTGCCCTCTTCTGCACACCCATATGTGCATGTGCTTTCTGCCCTCTTCCTAATCATAGGGACAACCCTCCCTAAAAATGGTTACCTCCTAACTCATCTATTTCATACAGGAAGTGGCATCAGTTTTAATGTTGAAGATGTTTTTAAGTGCCTACTTAACTGGATTGCATTTTATGCTCTAATCTGAAAGATTAAATATAGCTTCTTACATTTGTGCCTTAAACATTACATGTGTTTGCAGTTGAGAGCTTGCCCTCAAGAAACAGTGTTTGTGCGTGTTTAATTGTGTTTTGTTTGAGTATACTGCTGCCACACTTTATCCTTTGGGTCCGGTAAGAGGGCAGATATGGTTACCGGGGAAACAATTGCCCCAGTGATGGGCTTGGTTGCTCCTCTAGCTGATGATTGTGTTAGTCTTGCCAGTCTGAAGAGTGAGAGTCAATTTAGACCCTTTTCTGTCCTCTTTTCATCTTTGCACTTTAAGGTTTCGGTTACTTGCAAGTCAGTCTGCTTTTTTATTATTATTATTGAACCCAAGAGCAACAAGGTTTGCCCAGATTTTATGTTGTTTCGAACATTTGTTTCTGTGATGCTAGTTTGAGGAAAATGTGTCTGCAATATAGACAGCCCCTGTTTTTTTTTTTAATGTTTTGACCCATCATCCTTGTTCCCGTTAAAAAATAGCAGTAAGAATGTCCTCTGCTGCAAGTAGCATGAAAGGTTGCGTGAGCCACACAAGGAGAAATTTCCAGTAGTTTCTGCAGGGATTTCTCGAGGAGCTGCTGCTATTTCCTGCAAACAGGAAGTGGAATGTTTTCCTGTGGGTGCTGCGACGGAGCTTGCTTACATCCTGCCACAGGCTATCAGAGAAGAGCAGACACACTGACCTAAAGCTTGGTCAGGATTTTGCCTCACAGTTGTCATCATGTCGAGCTCACTGCTGCCACATTGGTGGTCAGTATTTCTCTCTACACCTTTGAATTACTTGATGTGGGAAAAGAATTGTTGTCACTCAGCGAAAGAAAGGTCACTAACCAACCTGGTCTTTCATCTTTTTCTATGCACCTCCCCCACATTTTCATCCTGTGTGTGTTTCTGTAAAACACAAAGTTCTTGGACCTTGTATTTGATATACCCACTCAATTCAGAATTTCTCTGGTTCAGATAAAGGACAGAAGAAAAAAGGGAGGGGGTGGTGAGTAATGGACTTCTGAGTTTTATCAGTGAGGTAGTGATAAAGAGGTTGTGTGTCCTCTGAAATGCCTCTCAGGCCATAACGTTACTCATACTGTGACCTCGATGCCACCTGCCTCGTTTTCAGCTTAATTTGTTTGTCATTTGTTATTTGGATTGGACAAGAAAGCGATTGGTATCTGTGCTTGTTGTGGTGGGCCACAACACACAAGATGCTATTTCTGGCTTTTCCCACTTCAAGCTGACTTATTTGTTTACACACAATGGATAAATGAAGCCTTAACAAAAGTTAAAAAATAATACATATTGTTACAACTTCAGGCACATTGTAGATGTGGCCATTGTCTCAAATAACGTGGTACTGCCGTTCTTGCCATGCGCATGTCACCTGTTTGATGTGAAACCTTTTGCTTCACACCGCAGTAAACATTCTGCTGACATCAGCTCCTCACAGACTTCTTTTATATGGTTATCTACTTCATCTGGCAAGGTTGGTGGCAAATGAGAAGCACTTTAAGTTACTGTCAGCAGTTTCATTGCTGTTAAACAAGGGGCTTCCTTTAGGGCAAGCCAAACAGAGGAGACAAAAAAGCCTTCTTCATCATTTGGTGAACTGAAAGTTGATGCAAACAGTTGAAATGTAAAAAATGTTTTTATTTCATCTATGTGTTAAATAAGCTCTTTGAAGTAGAAAATAATAAATGACCATTGGCCAACCTTGAAGCTGCTGCATAATATGAGACTCTGTACATACTTGAACGTGCTCGAAGGCGAGAGACTGAGGTGCATGTGTTCAAGACATGCATGCCTGTCCTCAGCCTATTTATCTTTTCTTTCTGCAGCAGGATATTATTGTCCATTTCATCATTCATTTCATTCCAGACAGTTCATCAGTATGCCCCAAAGAACTGGATTAGTCTGTGCCTTTGAAGAGCCTAAGTGAGCCGTTATCATCTGTACTGGACTGTGTGTTATGGTGGGCCAGGCAGGGCCAAGCCAGGCTGGCTGCAGCTTGAACAAAGAGGCCCTGTTGTGTTAGATCATTGTGTGTGTGTGTGTGTGTGTGTGTGTGTGTGTGTGTGTGTGTGTGTTGTGTGTTGTGTGTTGTGCGTTGTGCGTTGTACGTTGTGTGTGCGTGTGTGTGTGCGGTCAGAGAAGTACACGTGTGTGATTTGATGGCTGCTCTTTGTTTCCCAGCCGAGGGCCTCGCTGGCCAAAGCTCAAGCCTGACTAATATGGATATATAAATACACTAGGCTGCCGTCACTTTGTGCAACATCAAGCGCACCATTGTTTCCCACAACTCTGTGACTTCAGAGATAAACCTCATCCTTTGTTCCCGTCAGCATTCTTATTATTGTTTCCCTCTGCAAAATGAGACACACTTGTGTTTGTGTTTGCCTTGGCTCAACACAGGCTGTGATCTTTGCTCCTGCACGAAGTGAAAACATGACTGTAATAGAATATAGCATGTTTCTCTTTGAATTGCTTGTTTCAAATGACGTTTTTGTCACTCTTTTGATGTCCCTCCATAAATCTTTGGAATGTATCTGTTTGATGGTTTCACACTGAGAGAGCTTTCACTTGGGTTTTTCCCGCCTCCCTGATTCAAGCCCTATTTCTCTGCTTTTAATCCTGCTGATATCTCAAACTCAATCAGCCAGCTTGTTAATCATCACTTCTCATTGCAGTGATTAATTACTACAATAATCTCATCGGAGAGACATAGCTGGAGTCCCAGTAGAGTAAATATTCTAAGCAGCCTAAAAGAAAGTCAGCTTCCTTCTCTGTAACAATCCTCAGGGGTTTAAGTTCTTTGTTGGAACAATGGATTTCCACCAATTGGATTCCAGGGAGTTCATGTAGGTTAAGGACATGCCCTGTGTACATCTTTTTTCTCAGCTCTGTCCACTTTTGTCTTTCCTTCTTTAAAAAACAAATTAAGGATTTACGGTAATTGATGGCTTGTATTTCCACACTCATTACATAACTCGGAAAAAAATACAAGGTGAATGTTGAGGATTAAAAACAAGGAATACATCCAACATTTTACAAAAACAAATTAGAAAATGTACAAGTTGAAATAATCACGAATAACTACGAGTTATGTATCTCTCATTTATTCTTGTTGCTAATGGTCTTTTGGGGCAAATCAACGTCGTTTTTTTCCTGTCATTTTGATAGTTTTTTTGTGAACTTGCTGCCAACAGAAAAGTGCACGGAACAGCCTGTTTTGCTCACAACATTGAGAAAGTAGTTAGCTGAACTAATCCTTGCCATATTTTCCCTCATAACCTTTTGCCTCTTACTGGTACAAGCATGTTATCTACTTACAGCTGATACAATCACCACTTACTGTAAGCCCTCCTTAGCGTGGCTCATGGTCAGTGTGTGGGTGTATGAGTGTGATCTTTGGGATATTTCAGTAATTGCTGGATTCAGGATTCAGGGAAGCAAAATGTGTTTTTCACGGCAAGATTTTCCCTTCGATTGCTTTTGAATATTTTGGTGGTTACAAATTTAAATAATTTTTGTCAGGTTTAAAAATAACAGAGCAGGGAATAAAAGGGACTTCATTCACTTGTCACTATGCAGTATTGTGTCCCTTGTCTGTTGGTATTGTATATTTAGGTTGTGTAAGCAGAATACAGCCTTACTCCCCCTGCTCTGTTCCCTGCCAATCAGTGCAGCCCACAGTTCAAGGACAAGGCCACCTGCCTGACCGCCCGGTCACATGACCAGCCCACTGTTGTTTCTCATAGCGTAGCCCCTCTTCGTTTGCTTGAACTGTTGGATGAATGAATGGATGAACGGATGGATGAGTATATCACAAAACGCTTCAGAGGAATAGTTGTTTTTGGGAATGTTGAGGGGAGCTGTGGTTAAATGGGTCAGGTCCCCTCACACAATAGTAGCGTTACTGTGGGAGTTGTAGCGGCAGACAGTAGGAGGGGAGCGGGGGGACACCCAAGCCCTCTGCACCAATTATAGACATAAATAACATCCACACAGAGCTGGCATGGAAATGAGGGTCAAAGGGTTAAATGTGTTTTCTCGGGTACAGGCCGACTGATTCATTGTCATACAGTGAGAGGAGAGAAAGGACAAGCCTGACCACAAATTCGAATTAGAAGACCTACAGGAAGGGCAGCATAGGTTTTAGCTGTATATAGCATTTACAAAAAACGTATCTAATCAAGCACTGTCGCTGGCAGATCCATAGCCATTGACATAAAAATTGGCAGCACCTTGCCCAAAACTTCTCTCAGAATTGGTGTCAATTGGTAAACAAATCCGTAACGTCTTCCAATGATTTTCTGTGAAGTCCCACCTGCAAAATCAAATATAAGTTCAGGTCAGATTTAAATCATTTTTCACTTTGTTTTTGTAGTGATTGGTTGGGTCCTTCCTCAACACCCCTGCTGTCTTGTCTGTTTTAGCATGTCAAGAAACACCAGACACTCTAATCGGCTGGCTCGTGGTCACGAAGCCCTGCAGTGTTAACTTACTGTAAACTGTATATTTAGGGTATGGGAAGGTGATGACACTAATGACCATAATGATGTTAAAGATGATGGGTGAGATGCTTTGGGGATTAGGTGATGATGAAGGGGTAAGGCAGTGAGATTATCACGATGACAGGGTGGACAGATGACACAGTGTGTTATTTTAAATGGCTGATTATAGAAGACATAGTAAATGAGCACTCTGCCACGTGTGGTGGTGTTTATGTCTTTTCCTTCCCCTTCCACGACGAACTGTACTCAGCACTCTGCCACAGACAGCTGGACCACTACTCCCTGCAGGCAGGCAGGCAGGCAGACAGACAGACAGACAGACAGGACAGTAGTGTTGCTTCATCAGCTACAGGGAAAGCTGTAATTTAAAACTGGACACATAGCACTCTGGGAGTTTGAATAAACAGTGTGCTTTGATAAACAGTTTGAAGAGTATCCACTTGACCTGATAACAGTAACATTATTACTGTCTCCTCTTCCGTATGTGAAGGCTAATATTTTCCATGCTTCAGTCAGGGGAACAAAAACAGGGAAATTCATGAGAAAATTCATGAGAAAAGGGAAACAAAATGCAAAATTCAGCAGAAAGATTGCACAGGATGAGAGGTGTTTATATTGATAAAGCCAAATGAGAGAATAAGAAAGACAAAAAATATTGTTGCCAAAATCATAATAACCCAATGTAGTCAGATGGCAGAGCAGTTAGTTATTTTCATTGCCCCAGCTCTCCGCCAGGAATAATAAGGGTATGTTCACTCTGACTTCAAGGCCTCAGTCCATCGCTGCTGCGCCGCTTTACAAATGCTGCTGTCATTCATAATCTTTTCACACGCAGACGCTTTGTGCTCAGTCATGCAAATGAGCAGGTGAGATTAGGTTGCTCATAACCAAACAAAGACTTCTGAGAATGAATTAAATAATATAGTACATAGTTTTCCCAATAGAAAATCTTCTGGGGAATACTTGGTGCACAAACTGTGTCAAAATCTGGTTAGGGGAAAAAAAGGCCTGTTCTTGTGAGAGTGAGGAAACAAAGTGTTTGTTTACATCATAGCGAGCACCTCATGATACTTGAAGAAAGGAAAAGAGATGATTTAACCTGCATTTATCTGCATCCTGCCTCCCTCCACCCACCTTCAAATGTAATACAAGGCATGTTGTTATTCCTGAAAACCACAACGGTAGAAACTATTGATTGATTGATGTGAAAATGATCAAATCTCAATGTACATATGTAGCAGTTAAACTAGCTTCAGGATTCTGATCATTTCCCTCTTGTATCTTGTGTTGCAGAGTGCAGCGATGGAGGAAACGGTCATATGGGAACAGCACACAGTAACCCTTCACAGAGTAAGTGTTTACAGTCTTTAATCCACACTTGGCATTCATTCCCAGTTTGTCTTCTCCCTGCTCCGACATGCCAGTCCTGCACTACATCATGTCTATTCTTCACCTTCCCTTCCATGTTCCTTTCTGTCTTCTGCCCATCCATGTCTCCTCTCTCTCCCTCTCTTTCCTGGTGGTAAGAGGCCCAGCTGTAGCAGCAGGATGTGTGCGCACGAAACAATAGTCAGGGAACCCAGATGGCAGGAAACAAGGCAAAGGAAGACAGAAATCAGCATTTACTTCCCTACTACTTCATTTCACTTCCTTCCCGTTGGCAGCATCCTCATCTCCTCAGTGCAAGAGAAAGACGTTCATTGTTTGGGTGCATGTTGTTTTCGTCTTGTGATAATGATAGATTATACCTTCCATACCACTGACGACTATATCTGTATCCACTGTATCTGGTCACATCACATCAACAATTCAAATTATTTGAAGCCTTAATGTTTCCAATGCAAGGGATCCTATTCATTTACACAGCAAAGTGTAGTGAATTTTTGAATGTACTTTCTCTTGATGCGGTGAACTCGAGTTAGTTGATGCCTCTGTGTCATAGGATTGTGTAGAGCACCTGTCTAGACTGCTCTGCTTGCTGTAATCTAATTAGCAGCGGCTTTATTGGGGCTAAAGTAGCGGCTCCTATGACCTGCGGCACTCAGCTCTCCTGTATTGTTGTGGTTGTAAGATTAGCCATTCACATCACATGGTGTGCTCTCTCAGTACTGGCTTTGTTTTGTTGTTTTTTTGCAAGCATCTCTCAAAATCTCCATGAAAGCCTTTTTGAAAAAAAATCAAACTTGATAGTTAACTTTCCCCCAGAGGAAAAAAATGCTCCTCACAGCAGTTTTTGCTGCTAGGTAGACTGAAGAAGCCTTATTTTATCTAAACTGTTTATGAGTTTACTGCAAACCCTTGCACAACTCTAATGTCTTTGCGATATTTGCTGTACCAGTCAGTGTGTATTTCTGTGTATATAGGCTCCAGGATTTGGGTTTGGCATTGCCATCTCAGGTGGAAGAGACAACCCTCATTTCCAGAGCGGAGAAACATCCATCGTGATATCCGATGTGTTAAAGGGGGGTCCTGCAGAGGGGTTGCTACAGTAAGTGTCACACTTTTTCAACAGTATTTCAGGGTAATGCTGTTTGCAGGAGAAGCGAGTTGGAATATTCCTGAAAAGGAAGCAGTAGACAAATGTCACTAACACGAGATTCTTGTAAATGTTGGATCAGTTACCGATTGGTCAACGGGTTGAAATGTCCTCACTGTGTGGGTTGGTGGGTCTGTGTGTGGGTGTTCACTTTATTGATATGAGACATACAAACACAATAGTGTTGATAATCATTTTATTCTCTCCAGGGAAAATGATCGTGTGGTGATGGTCAATGCAGTCTCGATGGATAATGTAGAACATTCCTATGCTGTACAGCAACTTCGCAAGAGTGGCAAAAATGCAAAGATAGTAAGTCCAATACAGCACATATTTAACAGAACTGAACAATTCGATATAAGCTTTTGGAGTTCCTGAATTTGGGGATTTCTCCTGAATGCCGGCAACATCTTCGGATATGTTGTATACAAATATCAGGTTGTCCTCTTTAAGATTGTAAACTTTACTTTTTACTCCAGACGATTCGAAGGAAAAGGAAAGTCCAAATCCCGGTTTCACGGCCGGGCGACAGAGAGACAATGTCTGAGCACGAGGAAGACAGTGATGAGGAAGATGGTTACGAGCACCACAGCGGCCGTGGTGGCCAAAGTGCCTATGGAGGCGCAAGCGGAGGCCCGGGCACTGGCAGGCGCCAAGATCGGGAGCGGAGCAGCAGCGGGCGGCGGGATCACAGTGCCTCGCGGGAGAGGAGCATCTCACCGCGCTCTGATCGCCGATCACAAGCCTCCTCTGCTCAACTAAGGCCTTCCAAGGTCACACTTGTTAAGTCTCGCAAAAATGAAGGTGAGCAACACAATGTCCAAGCATCTGCAGAAGCAGAAATCAATCTTAATGTCTTGATTTTCAGGGAGCTCACCAGAACATCATCAGGACTCAAATACAAATTTTTTCAATAAATTCTGAGTGTAAGCTGAATTTTAATGTTGTTTTTGCTGTGTCTTTTTAAGTAGAATATGGACTGCGACTGGCCAGCCACATCTTTGTGAAGGACATTTCTCCCGAGAGTCTCGCAGCCAGAGATGGAAACATCCAGGAAGGAGATGTTGTACTAAAGGTGAGAGAGATTGAAAGAGAGAGAGATATTTGCATTAGGTTGACAGGAGCTTGCTTTGAAAAAAATGCATTGAATACCGTTAATGATGATTAATTGATAAATCACATTGTGGTTAAAATCTTTGATTTGCTGGAAGTGGTTTCCAAAGGGAGGTTGCCGTCCTTCAGTGTTTAGCTTAGTTTAGCTTTTTTAATAGCTACATTTTATTGACAGATCAAAAGCCGATATAAAACAAGATGCATTGTAATTTATAAATAATGGTTTAGCACACACTAGTACACACTAAAAATATTTGAAGTAAAAAGATCTCTCTTCTAAAAGCATTCTTTCAGTGTTTAGGTCACAGTGAGATGCATAATTTCACTCTCAAATTGTGACAATTTTAGCATTAAGTTTCCATTTACATTATCGATATCAATTTTTTTTTTGTCTTGTCTTTTTTCAAGTCATAAAAAACCTGCTTTTTCCCCACATTTCTCTTGGTAGATCAACGGCACAGTTACAGAGAACCTTTCACTGATAGATGCCAAGAAGCTGATTGAGAGGTCAAAGGGCAAGTTGAAAATGGTGGTGCAAAGAGATGAACGGGCCACGCTGCTCAACATTCCTGATCTTGATGACAGCATCCCATCAGCCAATAACTCTGACAGAGATGGTAAGATAACAATATTGTGCCACATTTTTCCCCTTAGAGACATATTTTAATGTTTTTTTAAAATTGTATTTTAATGAGGTAATTGGATATTTTAGTTCAAGTAATATCCTGTTGTCACTTTAACTTTCGTTTATTTATGTTATTGATTTGATGCTAATATGTCTCTAAATCAATTTTCACAGACATTTCAGAGATACATTCACTGACATCTGATCATTCCAATCGATCCCACGGGAGAGGAAGTCGATCGCGGTCACCTGACAGGCCTGAAACATCAGACCATCTCCGTCATTCCCCTCGACAGATTAGCAATGGAAGGTATGTGAAGTGCACATATATACGCTGCTGACAGCAAATCAGGTGGTGATGGGACCCTGCTGTTACACACGATGCAGTCATACATTCGCACCCAGCATCAACTCCATACATCATGCGCACACCCACAGGTGAGTGGGTGCTGAGTAAGCACCTCGCACTTCTAGTGCATAAATCAATAGATGAGGACATAACATGCATAAACCATCACGCTCCCTGCGGAGCCATAAACGAGTTCAAATAATGACTTTCGCCACAAGAGAACTGGGAAGGAGACGACAGATTGATCCATCTCCCCCTGCATTAAGTTCTCCTTTAAAACTTTACCAGAATGTAAAGTGAGAGACATTTAAAGCTGTCCACAGACATGTTTTGCCCTTGTTTCCATCATCCACATAAAAGACATTCCAGGAACGCTATCTGCAGTTCTTCTGTGTATTTCCAAAGCTGATCCTTCAATTCAGTGTAATCTCTGTGTGTTTTGTTTTTTTGTCTCCCTCTTTTTTATGGCCAGTTGGAGCTTCCAGTGAGTTGCTGTTGTAGTTTAGAAGCTGCTTGGCTTCTTGTAGTTGCTACATAGATGGAAAAAGAAAGTGTGCTGAGTGCAAAGAAGGGGTTTTCTCTCCAGAGAGAAGATTGAGTGTTGAATTTTGTTGAATTAAATCAATTAATTACACAGGACTGGGCTCTGAAATTGGTTAGCCTCTTTAGGAAACACAATCACAGTGTTTCTGTGTTTAGCTGCAATGATAAAAGATGGGACAGACAGTAAATAGTTCTTTTGATACAGCAAATTAAATGAAAGTACTGAATCAGGGCATTTAACTTCTCTTGGCTGGTGCAGCCAGGATCCCTTTTTTTCTACAGAGCAACAGCACCGTCACATAACCAACCCTCCACTCGGTCATGCTCTACACTCAGGGACACACTCCAAGAGAAACAACTCAAATCCAGGCACCATGTTTTTAACCAGACTGTAAACTAAATCAAAATGCTGCTTTAGGAAATAATTATCAAACTAATTTTCGAAAACAAAGTAAAATTTGAATTTGAAGATTGGCTGTGTGAGACGTGTGCCTTTCCTAAAGGGCAAACATCTCACTGAAGCAGAAAAACTCAAAATAAGTGATCAATAAAACCTGAACAGTCTTCTTCAGATTAAGATGAACTACACACAGCTGTTGTAGCTGCAATATTTTAATCTCAATGCTGCTGCTTGTTATCTAACTCATTAGTTGCTTGTCAGTCAAATAGTTGAAGATTAACCTTAAGCACTGCCATCTCATTAGCTAGTACAGTATATTATGTCAGATTGTAATGTAACCATGCTTGTTTCGATGCAGGATGAGGGCAAGTTCACTGTTGCACAGATTTCTTCCAATGTAAGTGAATGGAACCCTCTGACAACAGGACTGAATGACTTTGTCCTAAGCATTTATCTTTGCAAGTACTGAAATTGCTCTTCACTGATTCTCCCCCTTAATTTTCTGAGCTAAATGTATGTTCCAGCAGAGCTCAGAACCAGGGATGTTTGGTTGTTCTGTGAAAGCATTTATAGTTTGCTAATCTGTTCAGCACATGATTCATCAAGATGGGAGTTGCACCTGTTTCTAATGTGGTGTGGTTGAGCAAGGTTTTGAATTGAACTGTCACTCGTCTGTGATGTAAGGGAATGTTTTCACTATCTCATGGTTTAGGTGGAGTCACAGGAATTTGACATACTTCCCACAGTTCTTTTCCCCAAGCCAGATGGTTCGTTGAATTTGATTGGGTGCAGGGCTTTGCAGCATAATATTAGTCCAGGACACAATGCTGGTTTAGGTTTTTCAATACAACAGCTCATCACAACTCTTCATTCAGTATCTCTCACTGATCGTGGGTGTTTGTTATATGAAGGCAAATCCTTTTACTAAGCATCATGGTTCATTTGACAGACTCGTTTATGTGAGTAGTTCCTTTTTATTCACTTTTTGCATAGTTTTACTATTCATATCAGTAGTTGTATGTTTTTAACAGATGCAAAAGTCTAATGTTGATGTTTTCTTCAGTTCCTTAAAAGCTGCTAGAAACTCAGTGACCAAGTCATTTGTATTTGCTCTGTAAATCTGATGAAGTGAGGAAAAAGGATTGTGATGGGTGCTAGATTTGCATTGCATTTGTTGTTTCTCATCTGGTTTTGTGATTTCCTCTCCTCTGCACCTTCATCTTTTCTAGTGTCTCATTTACTTGGTCTGTTTTTCCTTTGCTGATATTGCAAGACAAGGATTGAACAGAGGGTTCTGTCAAATGGCATTTGTCAGAGTGACATCATTTTCAGCGCCATTCTGCGACAAGGAGCAGCAGATTAAGGCCATACCAATCACTCCCTTTCGGTCTCCTGCTCCTTTCGTTTCACCCTTTTATACTGTCATTCATCCAACGCGCACACACGTCTTCTCCCCTAGCAGAGCTTCTCTCGACAACAGCCTTCTAAAACAGGTCACTTCAGCTCTGATACTGCATACAGTTATACAAACCGGTTTCATTTGTAAAAGTCAGTCGTATTGAGAGCTGCAGCATTAGTTCAGGGACCCTAAAAAGCAGAGAAAAGTATGATAGTTCTGCAGCTGCAGCTCCAGTGTACCAGTCATTTGCATGTGAAAGAATCTTGTATTGTCTCTCATGTCTGGCTTTTTTCAGTGTCCGTACCCTGTATTTTTCCTGCATTGTATGTTTTCTCACTGCATGAGCAGAAATGGTGGGTAGGTCCTGAGAGAAACTGTGCAGTCTGATCCTGTGGCACAGTCTGCACCTTCACGGTCTTGTACAAAAGCTTCTGAATACGGCTCAAGTACTGTGCCAGCAGGCAGTCATGTGATCAGATTGGAATTCCACCATTGTTTTAAGCAGCAGAGCCCTTTCTGCCCTATTCGACATAACTTGCAACATGCGTGCTCTCTTTTTCTCTTTCAACCCCCCCTCTTTCCCTCTCTGTACTCTCTGTACTCTCCCTCCCAATCTATTTTATCTATGTTAAACAGGAACTTGGATTGTAAAGCATCCCAACTCAAGAGTTTATGCTGGGAGCCTTAGTCTGATTTTTCTTTTTCTTCTTGTGTGCTTGTACTGGTAGGGTTACTGTATAGCCTGTAAAACATGAGTGGACAGTTTATGAAACATAAACTCTGTCCACTCTCATTGAATTTGATCAGATCTGGTTAGATTATGGTTTGTCTCTGACTCACTGCATCAACCCTACAGTTCTAAAAGACAGAAAATTCTCCACCATCAAGAACTCTGAACAATGAATGTGCTGAGAGCACATCCTTTTTTTAATTGCTCATTGTCTTTTCATTCAAATTCTTTGCCCATGTGCCTTCATGACGTAGACCTCCCTTCATACCGTTTCCTGTTAGGTTTACGTTGTCGTGGTAATGTCGGCACAGGACACGGCGACTAAAAACATGCAACGCGTCACGTCTTCTGCACACTGCAAGTATTGCAGTCACTTAGGGAATGTTTGAATATAAACATCCAGCTTTGAATGTTTATTGTTCACAGATTTGACAGCCTACTAAATTGTTTTCTGTTTTCTTTTTGTTTTGCTTTGTTTTGTTTTTTTTATTCCAGCCATCGAGGCCGAGAGGAGGAACGCAGTTCCAAACCAGGGGTCATGTCCACACCAGTGAAAAGCTCTGACGATGGGGTTTTGTCACAAGCCAGCGACCAGGCTAGCTCCAGAGATGATAAACAGTTGCCTCCGCTGCCTGGTAAAGAAACATCTACCTATTATTACTTGTACCAAAAACACACAATCATCCATATCAACCCTGAACAAATAACACATGTATACAATCCATTACAAATGATGCACATCAGACGTGGATTCCTTCAAGTATTTTTTGCTTCTCAAAGGTGGGATCACGTTTTCACGGACACCGACTCTGCTTTCTTTCTTTGTCATATAAAAAGCCACATGTGGTGCAGTCTTAAGTGGTGGTACATCTGTGTCAGTGTGTCACTCTGTGTGATGTATTTGTGTTTATGGCAGAACCAAAGCCAGTTTATGCACAGCCTGGTCAGCCTGATGTGGACCTGCCTGTCAGCCCATCAGACGCCCCTGTCCCCAGCGCTGCTCATGATGACAGCATTCTCAGGTAAATGTTTTTGATGCTGCTGCTGCTGCTGCAGCAAATATTGTTTTAGTTCATCCTTCTAGACTGCCAGAGGTGCTGCTCAAAGCACCACCTCTGGCGGTCTTCAAGGATTCATGGAACTGTCGTTACATCCGTAACTTTTTATACAGAACTTTATGAAATGTTTAAAATGTTTAACAGACTCACCGAGAATGACACACTGCCTGTCAGGATTGTTATCACAGCAGTAATTCGCTGACATTTTTGTTCTCCTCTTATCTGTGTCACCTGTGTTTGTCCTGCAGGCCCAGTATGAAGCTGGTCAAGTTCAAGAAGGGAGAGAGTGTTGGTCTGCGGTTAGCAGGAGGGAATGACGTGGGAATATTTGTGGCAGGAGTTTTGGAAGACAGCCCTGCAGCCAAGGAGGGGCTTGAAGAGGGAGACCAGATTCTCAGGGTATGTTGCACTCTGTCACTTCAACAACACCCGTGTTGTTTCATTCCCGACTATCTTCGTATGACTGGGATTTATGAATCAGTTGAAGTAGTTACCTGAGAAATAGGGAAGGCCTGTTTCCCATAAATACCTAAGTGAGGTTTCAGAGGGGGTATTTACATTTCTAATACAGTTCTGATCTATTTTTTTTATGAGATGATGCTTGGGTTTTGTTAAATCATATCGGGTCTCATTATGTTGTGAAAATATTAAGTCTTGCTGTTTTTCTCTTGTGTTACATGTGTGAAAGTGGGAGAAACATCTGGTGTTGTCGAGATAGGGAAGCCAGAGCAGCCCACACTCTCTTAGCTAATGAGTAGTGAAACTATGCAATCCATGGCCACACAAGATTGAGCTCCATATAAAGAGATCTTGGGAATTTAGTACAATGTATCTATCAGTCAGTGAGTCATTCCCTGGTCTCTGCTTCATGTCAAAACTCTCCTTGTTTCTAGTGTGAACACACAATAGGAGTCGTTCTGGCTCCTTGTCTTTGGAACAATTGACTGTCTGTTCCACTGGACACCACAGTTACATTGTTGATGGGATTGTGGAGACCCTCCTGATGTCACAGTTGGATCTGTTCTGTCATGTTTACACAGCAGCATCACACCTGATGTGACTTTGTGTCTCACTTTGCAACAAGTACTTGGCTGCACTCTTTCTTTCCATGAAATGAACAACTGCAGTCTGTGTTTGAAAAATAAATCATCACTTTAGCAGATCATCTCTGATCCAAATGATTATTCAGTGCCTTATTTCTGAGCTATTTCACACTGACTCCTTCTGTCAGTGCCTGTGTGCGTCCTCCACACTGTTCAAACACATATCAGAGACTTCCAGGACATTGTTTTCCATCTTTAGGTGGTTTCCCTTTGGTCACGGTGTGTTAACGGAGATAAAGACGTCAAGCCCTTGTGTTTCTGGAAAGGATAAAGGTGTCTTTCTCTGGTTGAGTGACTCAGTCCATGTGTTTCTTGTTCCCCTGCTGCTCCTCAAGCAGAGTCAATAAACAGTAGTTATTGTGTTTAGGACAGCAGCAGGAGATCGAAGACGGCTGCTCTGTACTCTGCACTGCAATGCTTCTGTTGAGACATTTTTTAAAAAACTTTTTCAACTCCCTCTTAATCCATGACATGAGCTCAGTGTTAGCAGCTTTTAGTTTTTTTGCACATAAAATGATTTTAGACAATCAGAGCAGTGTTCACTTTAACCTTCAATTCATATCTTGTCACTGCTGGCAGAATTTTGCTTGCCTGCTTCTCATTGCCACACTGTTTAAGATGTCCAGAAAACTCAAGAAAACAGATGAAATTTCTCACGCACACACGCGCATTCAGGTTGCCTCCAATTCATTCAGTGTTGGACAAGATTCATTAACTTGTCACAATGTAAAGCCAAAACACAGAGGTGTTTAATATCCTTAAATAATGTAAGAAGATATCTTAAATTAAGGGTCAAAGAAGCTCAATCATTGCATATTTTCTGACAACACTGTTGTCCTAAAAATCAAAATGCCAGCAGCTGGATTATAATTACAGTCAAGAGATGGGTCAACTTTTGGCTTTCAGTGATTCTTTAAAGCACTTTGATATTGAAAAATGAGGGTCAACTACACACATTACACAAATCTTTCAGTGGTGCCAGAAATAATATTGTCTCTCTCTCTGCTTGTGTAGGTGAACAATGTGGACTTTGCCAACATCATCCGAGAGGAGGCTGTCCTGTTTCTGCTGGATCTCCCGAGAGGAGAAGAAGTTACTATTCTGGCTCAGAAGAAAAAGGATGGTGAGGGAGGACATGTCAAAAAAGACTGCTGTAAACACACCAAAATTTCACCTAAAAAAGTTCATCTTGAAGATGTTTGTCATTTTCTTCTTCGCTTTCAGTGTATCGGAGGATAGTGGAATCAGACGTGGGAGACTCCTTCTACATTCGGACGCATTTTGAGTATGAGAAAGAGTCACCGTATGGACTGAGCTTCAACAAGGGAGAGGTTTTCCGCGTCGTAGATACACTCTACAATGGCAAATTGGGATCTTGGCTCGCAATTCGTATTGGCAAGAATCACCAGGAAGTGGAAAGAGGCATCATCCCAAACAAGAACAGGTAAAAAATGTCTTTGGTCACATGCTTCTTTACCTGCACAGCTTGTTCTGGCACCTTGTAAATGAGAAAAGGTGGAGAAGGCAAGAGAATGAAAAGTTGTGGTCTTGTGTGAATGACCAGCAAAGACTGGAGTGTAGCTCATTTTCTTTCAGTTACTTACTGAGTTACTTTTTTATGCTGTCATTTGCAGTTCTAATGATCTATCCAGCTCATTTTTTGTTGGTTTGTTTAAAAACAAAACAATCTTAATTCTGTTTTGGAGAGTTTTCAGAACTGGATATATTTTGAAAGTAAGACACTTAAACACTTCCTCTGTTGTCAGATATGATCCATTGTGTGAATATCTGAGGACTTTTAGGAAGACAGCATTTATAAAGGTCTTCCTCTCTGCCTCCTGGCAGAAAACACATCACCTCACACGTGCTGCATCCGTTTCTATCACCTGCATCACATTATATATTCTGTATATCTCAACTACCAGCAAAGTGGACTTTGCAGAGCACAACTCGAATATGATTTAACAGTTCAAACTCAAAAGGGCATTTAGTTGTCTTTTTTAATGCCACCTATTTGTTAACAAAAATATCTAAGCCTGCCGCCGAAATCATGTTTATTTTCATCTTCAGCATCTCTTCAGTCAGTCGTGTAAATGACCTTTTAATCATAGTGCCACATTTTCAAAACACGAGGTTTTAGATGCTGTAGCTGCTATCATGTCTCAGCTCTTCACACAGTGGAAAGTCCAACACTTGATGACTGTTTTGGAATGAAATACTTTCCAGTTGACTGTACACCTGCCTACTCTTTCCTTATTCAGAGCGGAACAGCTGTCCAGCGTGCAGTACACACTCCCTAAAACACCGGGTGGGGACAGAGCAGACTTCTGGAGGTTCAGAGGCCTGCGGAGCTCGAAGAGGAATTTGCGGAAAAGCAGGGAGGACCTGTCAGCCCAGCCAGTTCAGACCAAGTTCCCTGCCTACGAGAGGGTGGTGCTGAGGGAAGGTGAGAGTCCAGAGGCCAAAGCAGTTACGGCTCCCAAAATGTTATGAGTATTTTCCTTACAATCACAGAAAAGTAGTAAAAAGATTCATTTGAGGTTGTAAAAACACAATAAATACTTTACCTTTTTTGCATTGTGCCTTTATATTTGACCCTATGCTGACCTAATCTCCATGATGTTGTCTTATTGCACCTCAGCTGGGTTCCTGAGGCCAGTGGTCATCTTTGGGCCGATTGCTGATGTAGCCAGAGAGAAACTGGCCAGGGAGGAGCCGGAAGTTTTTGAATTAGCAAGTAAGTAATAATTCCCTATTTGTTTCATTCTTTTTGTGAAATCAGACAATTGAAAATACACATTGCAACAGCTGATGATTGTGTTCTCTGAGTATTCATAGGACTGAGTTAGTGAGTAGTTGGACTCCTTTTTGGGCCTCTAAAGTTCAAAAATTCACTGCACACATCTGTGAGCCTCCTTCCAATGTTCTCTAAAAAGCACTGGGCTGAACAGGGAAACTCCTTCGAGGAAGTTTTAATAATTCATTTTAATAATTCATTAATTTGGTTTCAATGTATTTGATCGGTTTTCACGGAAAGATAATTGTGTCTTGTATTGCTGTCATTTTTTTTGTCTCAGAACAAATTGATCTCGTCCATGGAACATTAGATCCTTTTGACTGGTTTTTGCCCTGAAGTTAAATAGTCGCTCATTCGGGATCACTGATTCTTGTGACTCATAAAAAGTCAGCTGTAACTTATAATTGTTTGATCAGGGTGCAGTGTTTACAGAACAATGACAGAGGTTTTCTTTTAGTTGTTTTTTAATGGATAGGATTCAGTCTTTTTTTAGACTTTAATTTATAACAAAATGGGAACATCAAACAATGTGGAGTCTTAATTTTTCTCCTGCTCTTTGCTGCCGTTTTTTTTCTCTTTCTCCATTTATCTTTCACTTGCAGGCTTCAAGTAGAGCTCAACACTCATTTTAATTTCAGTCCTTATCCCCACCTCCACTTACTTCTTGAAATTACAAGCTTCTTTAATGTGGGGTTTTCATTTAACACTTGGTGTTGAATTTCAATTACCCCAAGTGCATCACCCCTCATGCCAGTGCAACCAAACACACATATTAAGATCACGCCCACACCAAAAAGTGTCTCCTTTCAATGATGTTTATTTGCACATCTCCAGTGATGTTTGTATAACTGTATTTTCTTTTCAGAAACACAGCAACCACAAGGAGGGGAAAGTATGTCACTTAGTGCATCAAATTTTTATTTGTTTTCATTTGATTCAATGAATGGCAGATTATTTATAAATTGGTGTGTGATGGCTAGCTCCCCCTATTCTAAGTATTAGAGCAGCAGCCATTGCCTGGCAATGCATACAGGGGAATAACACTTAATTTGATTTTGCTTAGTGAGTAACTCTTATAATTAGAATTTAGCAATGACACAAGGTCATGCGAAAATCCAAACAGGAGTCTTGAGACTAAAGAAATCAGATTATCCTACTGACACACAGCTCATTTTGGACACTGTGATGAACTGAAGTGTTCAAGTTGTGGGAAGAGAGCTCACTTCTGACTTTGCACTTTACTGTCAAAAAAACTTAACCAATTACATTGAATAAAGTCTTTGTTGCCATTAGTCCCAGTTCAGATGCTGCAGATTGGGAAAGAGGTCTGCATTGATGAACAGGCTCTTTGTCTGGGACATGTGCATGTTTCAGATTTAGTTAAGATGTGACTAATTTTCTGAAGGAACATTTGTTGACTGTCCGACACTTCAAGTCTCTGTGGAGCTGTATGTCATTATGATATATTATTGTTGTTAGTTACATATGAACAAAAAAGATTAAAAAATGTTCCTGTATGTGTTCTGCAGCGACTTCTTTGCATGCTGAAATAATGTTCCTATTGAATTCAGTGGTATTCCCCTCCTTAATGATGTGACTTTATCTCATAGAATGACAACAGCTGGGTTGCATGACGAGCTGTGCATTTTAACCCACAGTGCAGACTCAGAAGTGTGTAGGGTTTTGTTGAATGTTTGACGGACCCTGCGCACCTTTAATGACACGAGTGATAACCACAAAGTTACCAAAGAACAATTGTGAATGTATTCACAACATTTTGAGGATTTCAGGGACACACTCCTCTGCAGTTTACTCCTCATTCCATCACACTGGAAATGATAGATTCTTGGAAGCATGTCAATATGGCATGATTAAAAGTGATGTTGCTTAAATATTTAAGGCTTTATATCATGTTGTTTACTTCTGTTTTGTAAACATCGGAGACCCCATTTATGTTCTGCATATATTGGTAATCTATTTTTTATGGTTATAGAAATATTACCATTTGTCCAACTCAGCTGATAAAAGGAACTGAAACAAAACTCGGATGCCTTTGAATTTTATATAAATCCTAAGAGTTGTGTCACTATGTTTTCTGAATATCTCTGTGTGTCTGCAACAAATAGTGAAACTGGGTTCAAGTAAGTGCAGAACCAAAAGTTAATGGGCTGAAATTGTGATGATATCGTGTCATTTAATGGTGCAAAGTTTAGCCTGAGGTGGAAAGTGGGCACACGCTATAACTGTGGCGATGTTGACGCTGGAAGTGTCAGATTATGTCCAAAGTGTCATGTTGGTGTCTGCAGCAGTTTCAAAAGGAAGCGGATTTTTATCTCTATCGGAAATCACCTCTCAAACTGAGTACAGTTATTGTTGCAGTTAGGTCCTGTCCTCTCAAACATCAGTGCATATGCTTGAACCTGTGCATGTATGGCTTTTGGATTTGCTGTTTATATAACTCAAAAAATGTCCACTAGCTTTGAACAGTGTTTGCAGACGATAGATCGCGTTAGAAATTAAGCCTGGTGTGTTTGAGTCCTTGGTGACATGTGGTGAGAAGACTTCCCTCTCCCTCTTTTGAACCTTGTTCCTCTGGTCAGGAAACCATTGCTTATCTTTGTTTGAATCATAAACCCTTCTCCACATCCTTGCTTAAATCCCCAAGGCTTACAATGACACTGTTGTCTCATTAATCCCAAATGACCCTCCCGCTCTTGTATGTGCATATTTAATGTCAGTGTTGCTCACATAACACATTTGCTGCATCACATTTTTTACTGCTCCCTTGCACTTGCACACACATATTTATAAAACACTGAATTTTGTTCTCTAAACCTGCCCAAAATACCTAATGACTGTTGCATGAATTGGCTGCTGTCCTTGTTTTATGCCTTTTCTATCCAGCTGGTTGGTTGGTTTTTTCGGTTTTCTTTTGTTTTTCTTAATGTAGTAAACTTGTCCTCTCCTGTATGAAGATTGTTGTTCTGTATTTAAGTGATCTATTTATGGGAGTCGACAACTGCACGCTACTAGGATGTCTAATTAGGGCACAGCCTGGCTTTATTGTTGTTGGTCTCTTGTTATGATGTGATGCCGTAACTGTCCATTTGTCTTTTGCAGAGAGTGAGCCGAGGGATGCTGGAACCGATCAGAAAAGCTCTGGCATCATTCGACTGCACACCATAAAACAGATCATCGACCGAGTGAGTGACACTAAATATGCACATATGCTGATGTTGAATTTCAAAAGCTACAGATCCAAGAATCCTTTGACAGATTTGTTTTGGGTACAAGAAATATGTTAAGGATCCATAATAGTAGGCACAGCTCACTACTGCCCTCTGGTGTCGTGTATTCCATACTGCTTTTCAGTGTGAGCAACAAAGGCATTTAAAATGAAAAGCAAAACAGTCGCATTGAAATTGAACTGGTAAGCTGACAGATGAGCTGCATTTAAGAATGTGTGTGATAGAAATATAGTAAAAGAGAATTCTACTTTATTGATATTTTCTTTCACCAAATTCAACATCAAGTGTAGTATGAAGCTGAGAAAATACTCATACAAATACAATCAATACACATATACTTGCACTAATACAGTCATTGCACATATATGTTTATTGGTTTTGTGTATTTGAAGGACAAGCATGCAGTGCTGGACATCACCCCTAACGCAGTGGACCGTCTGAACTACGCCCAGTGGTATCCAATTGTGGTGTTTCTGAATCCGGACACAAAGCAGGGCGTGAAGAACATGAGGACTCGCCTTTGCCCCGAGTCCAGGAAGAGTGCCAGGAAGCTTTATGAAAGAGCTCTCAAATTGAGGAAGAACAACCACCACCTCTTCACCAGTGAGTCCAGCTGAGGGGAGGAAAGAGATGTGACATCCAGGACGTTTGAGTGGGGGCCATGTTGAGCTAGAGAGATTTCACATGGGGCAAGGACACATTTCACACACAGTTGACAGCTGAGAGCTGCAGTGTTGGAAGCTGTCGCAGCACTCCACTTGTTATGCTTGGCCCCGTTCTGGTAAAAAAAATCCTTACAAAAGCTTGTTGTGCACTGCCACACAAGAATGCCCCCAGGGCTCTTTGTCAGTGTGCATGCTCCCTGTCAAGGGATGAGCATCTGTTGCAGATAAACTGAAATCCCCGAGAAAAACTTCTCTCAGTTCAGTCACTCTTTATGGCATATACATCACCTTTGACTTCTGATACCTGCTACACGGTGAGCTTCAGCAGTGCTCCCAGTGTTTGTTTATCAGACTTATTCTTTAAAGCTGAAATGTTGCTTTATAGAAGGGCGAAACATTCAGTAACATCATACTTACAAAAATCACATTTCAAGTGACTTTCATGAACATCAACGTAAGATACGTGTTGAGAGAACAACTCGTATAGTTATTCAAACCATCTCCTACTAGTAAGACGGTGGTCTGTGCAATTTATTCAAAACTAGTACATTGTACTGCAGGCAACATTTTTACCTGGATCCCGGATTGGTGAGTTCCCCGAACAGCTTGATCAGTTAAATGATGCAAAGTCTCTGTGTTTTCTCAGTGTGTCTGCTCTCAATTCTATTGAATGTTGGTGTTTTTATTATCAGTTTTTTTGTGAATGATTGTTTACAAGCTTTTGGCTACGGCTGTTTCTTTTGTCCCTCTTCAGCTACGATTAACTTGAACAGCATGAACGACGGGTGGTTTGGAGCACTGAAGGAAAATATTCAGCAGCAACAAAACCAGTTGGTGTGGGTTTCAGAGGGCAAGGTAATAAACATACACATGCAAACAATCATCTCCATGAAAACCTTGACTTCTCACTCTCCTCCCTCTTTGACTCCTATTTTTCCCCTATAGGCTGATGGGGCAGCTGAAGATGACCTGGACATTCATGACGACCGACTGTCCTACCTGTCGGCGCCAGGCAGCGAGTACTCCATGTACAGCACGGACAGCCGCCACACCTCCGACTACGAGGACACCGACACAGAGGGAGGAGCCTACACCGACCAGGAGCTGGATGAAACCCTGAATGACGATGTAGGCCCACCAACAGAGCCCGCCATAACCCGGTCCTCCGAGCCTGTCCGCGAGGACCCGCCCGTCATCCAGGAGCCCCCTGGCTACGCTGTCTATCCTCACACAGTGCAGCCGGACCCCCTGAACCGCATCGACCCAGCTGGGTTCAAGGCACCGGCGCCGCAGCAGGTAGCGTTTCTGAGAGCTGTACGCCTCCCCTGTTGTCTGGAGGACGTGGTGTGCGTTAGAAGGGTTTTCTGGAGGCGTTATTGAAGGCGCTTTTTTATTTTTACAGTTACTCTACTGTTACAAAACCATGTCAGTGACAAGTGAATCTTTTGTGGTCAGGTATTTATCGCAACATATATAAATATTATATATTATATAAAGTATATATCTATATTTATGATATTATTTATTTTATCTAATTGCCTCTATGTGTTTGTGGTTTGTTTGTGAGAGTTTTTTATTTATTATTTTTTAAAGGAGAAGAACTTGATAAGTTTTACTGTTAACACTTATACTCTGTATTACCACAAGCTGTCTTATCAGTGTGACTGTTGCTAATATCAATTGGGTGAAAAACTGTTGTCAAAGTGTGTGTGTACCACTAATCACCTATGTGCACTTCCTGCCTTTGTTTTACCTAAGATTGGGACTGTTATTACATTACGACACCTGAAAGTATCATGTGCATGTTGCAAATGCCAGTGTTAATCCAGTGTACCTGTGAAATGTATTAATCAATACCCGATTGGCAGTTGTGGTCGCCAGATCTAAGAGTTTGTCGTCTCATGTGATAATGGAGTTTAAAAGGTTAAAGAGAAACTTACTGTACTGTAACCATAGCATTAAATCAAGCTAGTACTCTCTGAAGATGAAAACTTGTCCTGCTGCTAATTCCTAACTCTCACATGCTATCGGTTGGTGCACAGTTACTGTTAAATGTTTAGGCGGCTAAGATCTGCAGGTACAATTCAGGAACAGAACATTGTAGAGGGGCTGACAGGCATGTAACACTTGTTAGTACTGTAGTTTGTCAGCGCGTGTTATTAAACATTTCTGAACCACTTCACAGAAAGCAGAGGCCGCTGCCGTCCCTAGCATCTCCAATCATCCCGAGCCCCTTGCTGAGACAGTGCCCCCTGCTGTCGACGTTACTGTAAAAACTGTAGGGGCTCTGAGCCCTGATGAGGCTCCCACTGCTCCGTACAGCCAGCCAAGCCCCATCCCTGAGGCTGGCTCAGTTAGGAGGCCTACCCCTGAGCTAGTCCCTCAGAGCACCACACCAGAGCCTCTACAGCCCGGACTGGCCGGTTCAGAACCAAAGGTATCCCATCTGATCGTCACTGGGCGCTCCGTGACCTGGCCTGGCTCAGCTCAGCTCGGTCTGATCTTCTGTGCTGCTGCTGCCTGTCTACCTACCTACATACCTCCTGCTGCCACGCTTCTCTCTCTCTCCTTCTGCCCTGCATGTTTGCTGACCACAATGCTGCCCAGAAGAGACAGAGATATGTGTGTGTGTATGAGTGGAAGTGCATTTGTGAAGCTAGGAAGAGTATGTGTGTGTGAGTGCCAGAGTTTAAGTAAATGCTGGTAAACAACAGTGGGCTTGGAGGTGATGGCTGCGCTGTTGTGCCTACGTGTAATTGAGCAGTGGAACTCCTGCAGCTGTCACTGTTGCTTATCTTCTCTGCATGGCTACAACATGTTTGCATCATCTGCTGTTAACTACTAGAGGTAGATCGTTTGTGCTGTATTTATCGGGGCAGATCGAATGGATTGTTTCTTTGTAAAAGTATCCATTAATTGTCTAGCCAATCCAACTACATATTGTCTTCTGTGTAGCCACAGGCAGGCAACATTTGGTTTTGCAACACATGAACTGAAAAGTGATTTGGATAGATGATTAATGGTTACTTCACATATGTTAAGAGAATAAATGGGTTTGTGCATTTATTTACTTTTGTACAACCGATATGTGCTTGAATTGTCAAAAATGATCTTTGTGTTGCTCTTCAATTGCACCAAGACAGTGGGACATTGTTGTCTTTGTTCCTTCATTAGAATGAAAACTTACTAATAGTCAATCGATCAAGTGAGCGGCTTTTATCTGATTAACATGGGAGTAAAATTAACATTTTTCAGACTGGCAACAAGGACAACTAAAATCAATCCCACAGTTTTGTTGCATTAATCACCTACTTTGTTATTCCTTATTTCATTTCAGAGTTATTTTGCTGTGGTATATTGTGCTGTTAAGATGTGATACTTGGCTGTGCTGCATCTTATTTTCAATCTAATATGTGATCTGACTAGTAACCCCTCCCTCTCAGTTTCTCTATTGCAGGTCTTTCCCTTATCGTTTCCTTCTCTGCAATTAATTTCACGGACTTGTTTGAATGTTTTCCTTTTTTTTAAATTTTATTAACAAATCTCTATCTGTGTTCAATTCTCATATTACATTTGAATCTATGGAGCAAATTGCACTTTCTAACCTTTTCTCTCTGTTGTGTATTTGTTGGGTAGATGTTTCAGAAGGATCCATACAGCACAGACGGCACGGCGAGAGTTGGTCACGGTATGAAGTCGGCGGCCTACACCCCTCAGCAGGGCTACCACCCTGAGCAGCCCCCATACAGAGATTACGACCACCCACCCAGTCGGTATGATGTCAGCAGCAGTGGCGTGAGCAGTGGAGGTGGTTACCAAGAACCAAAGTACCGTAACTTTGACTCGAACCCGCCCTACGAGAACAGTGTGCCTCACTATGACCAGCAACAGTGGAACCCCTACAACCAGCCACTATCTACTGCCAACTCCCAGGCCTATGATCCCCGTTTGCCTTACAGTGACGGCCCTGACTCCCAGTACACTCCCCCCATACGCTTTGACGAACCCCCGCCTCAGTACGGATTTGATGGACGGCCTCGTTACGGCAAGCCGACAGGTTCGGGACCCGTGCGCTACGATGACCCTCCACCTCCGGCTCCGTTGTCTGATATGCGCTACGACCCGGATTCTCACCTGAACACGTATCCCACAGCCGGTCGCTCCCCTGAACCCGCTGCCCAGCGGCCTGCCTATAACCAGGGACCATCGCAGCCAAAGGGCTACAAACCTCAGCAGTATGACCCCGCTTCTGTGAACTCTGAAACCAGCCCCACACCTCCCTCTAAAGCGGACGCCCCGTCGCCTTCCCATATGGACTTTTCGAAACCTGTGCCCACCAAAAATGAGCAGCAGGAGGATGACCCCGCCATGCGACCTCAGTCGGTCCTTACAAGGGTCAAGATGTTCGAGAACAAGCGCTCTGTGTCTGTGGACAGAGCCAGAGATACTGGGGATTTATCTGGAAACAGGGTGAGTGGCACATCTGCACCGTTTTGTTAAAGTTCTTCAGAAAAAAAATGCGATCAAAAACTGTCGTATTGTGTCGTTCTGATGAGTCTCTTTGTTTTCCTGACCTCAGGCAGCTGATTTACCCTTGAAAACAGGTGGAGTAATCCCTAAAGCAAATTCCCTGAGCAACCTGGATCAGGAGAAGACCTTCAAGTAAGGCTTGTGATGTGCTTGTGGTTTCAATACTATGGAAATACATTAAACCCTTTCATTTTTCTCGCGCTCTTCTGTCTTGCATTTATTCCTGTAACGAACCCTATTATTTGACATTTGGATTTTATCGATTCTGCTGTTTTTTTTCACCTTCCCAGAGCACCAGAGCCTCAAAAGCCTCAGTCTAAGGTAGCTGACGACATTGTGCGCTCCAACCATTACGACCCTGACGAGGACGAGGATTACTACAGAAAACAGCTGTCTTACTTCGACAGACTTCAGACAGGCCCCAATAAACCTCAGCCGCAAGCACAAGGAAGCCACAACTACCCCAGGTAAAGCTCCGTGACTCTCTTGCTTTTGATTGAATGTTTTATTCGATGTTTTAGACTCTTTCACTTGATAAGGTCTTACCAGTCTGATTA
>JAUESE010000001.1:16133875-16145122 GCA_032274725.1 Malacoctenus triangulatus
TGCTAAATGATGTGATGATGACACGCAGTGTAAATCTGCCTCGGCTGCTGCGGCGACCAAGTGGCGCGCGCGCGTGTAAGTGTGTGTGTGTGTGTGCGCGTGTGCGTGTGCGTGTGCGTGTGCGTGTGCGTGCTTTCCTCTTTGGCATGCAGAGGGCAGCTCAGCAGTAATTAATGACTAGCTGCTAAATGGTGCTATGTGATCCCACATGGTAATGAGGAGGCATCAGTGTGGGGCCAGGCATGACAATCAGCTCGGCAGAAAGAGAGCAGCGGGGGTGCACAGGTGACTCAGTGGTCTCACCGAGCTGAGGAGGACAAATCAAAAGGATTTATTTTTCAAACTTTTCATTATTTTTCTACATGAACGCACGGAAGCACAGTCATTCAGAACTGGCTGTTGTGTTTGCCCCGGCTGTTGTTTTATGTTTGTTTTTTTTAATTGTCCACATTTTGTACCCTCCTTTTTCACCTAACGTGACATTTATTGAGTAGTTTTCATTCAAACAAAACTGCTAAATATGTGGCACATTTGGCAAGTTGTTGGAAACTACAAAAAGGTTGATCTTAAATGTTCAATTATTGTACTGCTTCTTGCTTGATTTAAATTGGACCTCGGCTTTTTCATACACGTCCTCCCAAACAATAAAACCACTAACTTCTTGATAATTCATGACCGCAAATGAGTTATCATTTGAAAAAAATGTATTTTCCTGTGGCTCAGCTGGCAAAGCAGGTTCGCCTTCAATTTGCCAGTTCATTAAACAATCTCTAAAGTCCTTGAAGAACTGCATTAAGAAGTGACCACGGCCACTCTGACAACTAAACTTGCGATCCTCTAACATACCGACCTGAAGGTCTTTTATAATTTCCACTCTCGAATCTTGTCAAAAACATTTTTTTAAGACAATCACGATTATCAAATTTATATCCCCGGTGAAGATTTTGACACTGATTCAAATAATTAAGAGCAATTATGCAAATGCACGCGACTACAAATAAACTAATCATTTTTAAAGCAGCCTGATATGATGGGAGCTCGCTGCAGCAGTCAGTGGAGCCTTGATGAAGGGAAAACGTTTGCTCCTCTGTCGAAAGTGCAGCCAGTAATTGTCTGAGGCGCAGCATTGTATGTGACTGGCTCAGCAGGCAACAAGGAAACCCCGGAGAGGTTTCATTAAAGTACAACTCATGGCCTGTGTGTCAGGGAAGGAGCTTTTACTGTCAGTGGTCCGCGTGTTACAATATCTCCAACGTGATAGTTATTGTCAAGACATCATTCAACTTAAACGTCCCTGCAGTCCCCGGTGCGCAAATCCAGGCGCGTTGCTTCTTGCTGCAGAATGGCTCCCTGGAAATGTTAAGCACAAGTGTCACACATATCAGCGGCGTATGAACCCGTCTGCATGTTGTGACAAACGTCTGTCTCTCCTACTCTTGAGAGACATAAGAATGCGCATGAGTGAACCTCATTTTGAAAACCCAACTAATTCCTCACGCTGATGGTGAGTTTGTTACTTCAACAAGAAACAAGCGACAGCAGAGACATATTGCCTGAATATAAAGCGTGGGCCGGCCTCGCCTGAGGGTTACTGCTCCTGCTTGTCACAAATCTCAATCAGCCGGTTTCGAACCACTTGTCACAATGAATGAAGAGAAACACTGTTCATTAATTTAAGTGGGGCCATGTTGTTGTTTTTTTTTCCCAAACAGCAGCAGGCGGATCCCATCAGTCTGAGTGAGGAATGTCTGTCCTGCACATAGAAAAACACCTCCAAACCTCATCAAGCCTGCAAGAATCTGTCATAGTTTTTTTTATTTACAGAAGCCTCTTATTATTATAATGAGACTCATGTTCTCTTGAGGTGAGAATTCATCAAATTTTCCTGGAGTTTTCCTGTTTTCATATGCAAATAAAATGGACATGATGAAGCTGTGTGCGTCTGCAGCTGCCTCTGTTTTTTCTATCATAGATCAGTTTGTGTGTATTTTGAAAAAGTGAAATATAACACCTAAACTGATAATAGACAGATAAATTAACATAAAGGTGTGAGAAAAAAGCAAAGTGATTATTTTTAGACCTGCATCTGTTTCAACCCGCAGCTACTTGCATGTAAAATATCAGAAGGAGCGTCTCAGAATTGCAGTCTGTGCAGCATTTACAAGACAGTCTCTATGGACGCAGTGTTGGATACGCAATGATATTGATTCTCCCGAATGGAGTGTCCTGTGATGCAGTCAGATGGTGTTCTGACAATATTATACATAAAGTGAGCAGTAAGTTCACATCGACATGCTAAGTCATGACTTTCACAAACAGAAAAGATCCACCGTGTTGAATTCATCAGTGGCTCCGTTCTGTTTGGCTAAAATATTGCATCCACTGTATCTTCGTCCTTGTTTCAAGTGGTATTAGGAGAAAGTGTCTTTCGAGGTAACTCTTTAATCAACTCTGGATGATGACCTTGTATTTTGAGACATTTTTATCCTTGTAGTAAAGTGGAGCGTACATTAATTTAGCTGTCTTCAGCTCCTCAGCGGTGAATAAATGTTGTTTTTTTCTAGTTTAGGTATAAAAGTTGTGATGCTGTGTCTGTTAAGACTAAATTGCTGGGTGGATTGTTTGCCTTCAGCCGACCCAGACAGCTGATATCACATTGAGATGAAATACTAATTAACCAGATCTCCACATCATTACCAGCAGTGCACCATGGGACCATGGAGTCATGTTCTGTCTGTCTCCTGTTTCTGTCACCGTCTATTAACATCTGTCTTTTTTTTTTTCCTTTTTTCTCAGCCCTGTGCTTTCTCCATCGTCTGCTTTTTCTTTCTTTTTTTTTAAGCAGTCCCTCCTCAGACTCACCCATCACACTCTCCATCTTTCAATTTTCAGCCATGGTGAAAAGCACTTAAACCTATCGCTCCATCTGTTTATTACATGCCACCTCCACTTTCTTCCGTCTCCACCCCCTTGTCCCTTCTCCCTCCTCTCCATCTGCTTATGTTTGTTCTCAATAACCTTTAAATCCGACAAACTCCTCCCTGAGAGGGCCCTTTTTGTCCTCCACCAGCTCCATTTGAAGACTCCAACACGTTCAAGGAACTAATCTTTATATTAAAAAGGCCTTTATTGTGGATATTTCATTAACCTGGTTAATTATAAGGTCACAAAACTCTACTGTTGTCACCAAGTTTCTCCAAAAATCAGAGCTGCCTGAGTCAGCTCAGACGCGGGGGGCCCGCTTTGCAATTAGCCGGGCAGAAAGGGCTGCTTGTCAATTTTAGATCTCCTTCCATTACGCTTGACCTGCAATTTAAAGCATCAGTGGAAGTGGCCATATTTCTGCTAACAGGATTGATGTCTGTGGGCCTGTCAGTTAAGAAATTAAGTGGAGGCTTTGGAAAAGGACTTTAATGGGATGTGGTCTCCGTTGTCTTAGAAAGCGCTGATGTATCGGCTCTGTCGGGATGGATGCCTGTGTGTTTTTGTTTTAAACTGACTGAGAGAAAGTGGCTGCTTCACAAAATGCTCAGGTGACGAGGGAGGCAGGAACAGCTGGGAGTTTATACTTTCCACCCATCGATAGGTTGTTTATCCCGTCGCTCCGTGAAAAGCTCTTCAGTAATTATGATTTCTCTCACCTTCAGACTGGAGGTCTGTGGAGGAACAGGTTATTGATTCTGCTTGACATCGGCGCTAATTTCCTCTTTGTACCGCCTCCAGCGGCACAGTGACTTTCAAACACAATATCAGAGATTTAAGTGTTGAATCCGAGTTTGCGGTGACAAGCAGACACACTTTAACGTTGAGCTGTCTTCTTCCTCCCTCTCCCGCTCTTCTGTTTCTGTCACAGATCACATTCTTCATGCTGCTGTCGGCGGTCTGCGTGATGCTCAACCTGGCGGGCTCCATCCTCTCCTGCCAGAACGCTCAGCTCGTCAACTCTCTGGAGGACTGTCAGCTGGTGAGACCGACTAAACCTCCAACCTCCAACCCTCCAGATTCGTCATCCACCCTTTGAAACGGATGGATGAAAAAGATGTCCATAACAAGTCGTCTCTTCTGACCGACTGTCACTTTTTATGGGATTGAAAACTTTTTTTTTTTCATATCGACAGTGAAAACACAGTGATTCAGGTTCAATGTGACCGGTTGCTTTGTTCAAACATGCATTCGAGATTTATCGCTCACTCACTCAAATAGTTCACATCATTTTGCAATATTCAAAGACATTTAGCTTTACAGTCTGAAAATTACAAATACGGTTTTTCAAGATATAAAACTATATGGGATTTGTTGTTTTTGTAAGTAACTACTAATTAATTACCCACTTAGTACCTTTTCAAAGTACATTAATGCTGATTCTGGTGAAATGCAGAGTTAATGTGAGTCATGTAAAATTTAAATGATCATATCTTCAATAACACAATCTAAAACTTAGTAACACTCATTCTTAAGACTTGTGTTATTGTGTAAGTTTGTACAAAAGAGTGAAATTTCTGCAGAAGTGAAAGTGTTTCATGGCTGGTACAAGTTTACACACATTTGACTGTGTGTAAGCTTGTTTTTGATTTCAAAGCTGATAACTTTGACATAATTGAGTAAGAGACGTGTCCCTTGTTCTCTGCACTCTTGAATGTCAGTGCATGTTGGGCTGACAGGCAGCACTTCTCTGAACAGCCTGGGAGGCTGAGTCAGTATCGGGAGTGAAATGAACTATTTGTCTGCTGGTGACTAAGCAGCCATGATTATCACGTCCATCTTTGCCAGAATCAGAGAATGTGAAAATACTGGCAAACAACTTTGGAGAAGTCGTCCGGAGATTTGATGTTTCGCTCAGATAAGGCCAGGAAATGAGGCTCACTGTAAAAAGAGTGGTCAAAACTGAGGCAGCGTATCCTGAGATGCCCTGACTTTAACAGTGCATCCAGACATACTGATATATCAGAGGGGCTGTGCGACTTACTAGCAGTGCTTGTCAGCTCCTGTTTGAAAGCAGCCCTCCGCAAACTGCCCTCATGTCAGAACTGGGGAGAGCCTGTCATTAACAATACGTGTAACTTTCTGAAACTGGCAATCCGACGTACTCATTTACTCCATGCGGCGAGAGTCTGACTGTGCAGAGGTGGTACTGATGAACTGAGACGAACCGAGATGAACTCATGGTCTCCAGTTTGCAGACCACCACAGCAGAGCCCGCCCCCCTAACTCACTGAAAGACATGCAAAGTGGAAAATTATTCTGCACCATTTTCACACAAAGATATCTGTTTTTTTGGCAGACATTTGTCAACGCCTGTCTCAGTGTTTAGCATAACCATCTGATACAGTCTTGTGTGCTGTGCCTATATAATGCTTTCCCCTCAACATTGTGAATGGCTAAAAAAGGATGATCAGTTGAAACTTTGTGAGGTCACTGCTCTATAAATTCCCTCTGTCTGCTCCCGTCTCTGAGTTTCCCTTTGTTAGACTTGTTCTCTTTGATTTTCTTCTGATGAATCCTCGTTATTCCTACTTACTCAAACATTCACTACCAGCTACATCTTACAGACATTGATCACCGATCAGACTGCCTCCAGCCTCTCCTCTCGTTCTGTCAGTGAGCTGCTGCTTCACTGGATCCAGCCACTCAAATTGACACCGTGCGACCACCGCAGTCCTTCACCTCACTAATGCCCGCTTCAGGGGGGTTCTGGAGGGCAAAAATCTTTTACCTAAAAGGCAGAGGTGTCATTCTCCTTTTGTCTGGCATGGAGACACCACTGAGCAACTCCTGCCCACCCGCATCACACATTGATGCCTGCTCTTTGCCCGCTGTGTTCCCCACCATGACCTCCCCTCAACCACTCCTCTCACTTCCATGTCCAATCTTTGGCATTTTTCACAATTGAGCAGTGGGCAGACTTACCTGAGGGCACAGTTGCACTTTGAAAACCCTCTGGAGTGTCAGACTCTGTGCAGCCGTATATTAGATTTCAACTTAATCCTGTTTCCCCCTTATACAGCTTTTTTCTATCACTTTTCAATCGTACTGCTCAGTGTGAGACTTCAAATACCTTCCAGGAAAGTGTTTGCAAGTGTGCACTGGTTTCTACTTTTTTGAACAATACAGCATCTACTTTGTCTCTGTTTTTGACCTCAACCAGCCTCTAGTATGTTCCTCTTGAAATACTAATATTTAGATTGAGATAGTACTTTTACAGAGTACAAAACTCAAATTTGACAATGTAATCTACCTCTCAATTCCAAACTTTTGATGATGAAATCTCCCTGTTTCATGTCTGAGGAATCCCAAGTGATTTATCCAGCACCCAACCCACTAACCCGACCACGTCCATATTATAAGCAGCTTTTCTCCTTATGCAAGTGGGACTCACCAAACACACCAACTTTCCTCCACTCTGTGGTTCCCTGGAGACCCTCCCCCAGCCGTGACTGAAATATTAACGTTTCTCATCTCGTCTCCCCAATGTAATTAACCCATACTTGTTGGGTTCATGTCCTGCTTTCTCTCAATCTGGGACACATAGCAGAGGTATTCTCTACCTCCATTTCTCCCTGAGTAACTGCAGCTCTTTGTCTAGCGCTGCACGTGGAGCTGCTTTCCTCACACGCAGCGTCTTCTATTTCCTGTGTGTGCAGTCAAACCCTCTGATTGCATGCTGTAATTGAAAATATAGTTCCTGTCAGGATTAAGTTGTAAATGTTTCAGGATAGATCGCTGGAGAACACCAAGCGTAGGTCTGATTTGTGCGTGTATGTGTGTGGTGTGTGTGTGTGTTTGTGTGTGTGTGTTTGTGTGTGTGTGGTGTGTGCGTGTGCGTGCGTGTGTGTCATTGTGTATGTGCGTACGTGCACGAGTGTGGATGTGTGTTCTCTCCTCCTCACCCCCAGCTCAAGTTTGACAGCGACGGAGTGTGTGTGTGCTGCGAGCTACAGAAGCAGAGCTCAAGCTGCAACAACCTGGGAGAGACTCTGAAGCTGAATCCACTGAGGGACTGCAACACCATACGCCTCCGTCTCAAGGTGGGTGGGAGGCAGCCAGTTTGTGTTCCTATAGCACGATGTGACAGCCGTGATATTCCAGCACATGAGTTCGACTACGATCAGATTGGTGGTGAATTATGGGAAAATTGCATTTTCGTCAAACTACATTTTGGATTTGTGGTGATACTGCTTACTTGGGTGCTATCTGGAGGCACAGTGCACGTAACGCAGCCTCTGTTTATATGAGTTCATGAATCCCTGCATCAATCCGTCCTTGTACTTCCTACTTTGCTTCTTTCAACCACTTTGAATGTTGGAACTCTTACAGACTCGATTCACAGAGCTGCTGTTTGGGTCACAGGATGTCACTGTGGGTCAGCCAGTTGTACCACGAGTTTATTTAAGAGTCAATAACCTTCAAAAAATGTAGCATGCATTGGAAAAATGACGTTTTTTTTATATTGATATCCTCAGGCTAGAGTTGATTTCTTTATTCATCCAATGTAAAAATGATGTCGATGTTCAAACAACTTTAAAAACCTGCAACACATTTTGAGGTTTTAAATCACATTTCTTACTGGCGGCATCGTTTGTGGAACTGTCCTAATGTCAAGACATTCATTTGGGCCTCTTGGTTGAAAGCATTGTGTTTAATTCATCCATTCATCCATCCTTCTACGATCCCATCCTTTTCCCTACGAACTGTTTTTTTAATGGTTTAAGCCAATTGGCTGAATTGTACCACAAGCTGAAGTCTCCCGGCTTCTCTTGCTGCTCACATTTTCACATGAGCAGGAAGTAACATCAGCATCTGACTTTTCCCACCGTGTAAACCTCTTGGTATGCAGTGTGTTTCCAGCCTGATCTGGCACTAGTTTGCAAGTGCACGCTCTCTATAGATTATCTTGACTTTGAGCATATGCGGGAATGATATACAGTGTGTCCTACCGCACCATTATTGGATAACGACAATCATATCCATTCATTTTATGTCCTTGATTGATTATAAAACATTGATAACCGAATAAAAGACTTCTTAGGATGAAGCATGCGTATGAAAAGAGGAAAGATCACACACATTTGTCATTGTGATCATAACTCATTAAGAAGAGACGGGGAATCGGTGCAATAAACCTTTATTAAGTGCCAAAGAAGTCAGATATATTGAGTTATGGCTCAGAGTCAACTGTCATACCCAAGTCCCCAGAGTCCTTTAGTCATTTCAGAAGACTGTAGCTAATCCCAATGAACCCATGATACATAGTATGCGTCCTGTAGATATGACTGTATGGATTTTATACTGCATATGGAAAGTACTGGATTATCGATGCACTTATGGCAACAGAAATTTCCTACTCATTTGTCTTTCACCGGTTATTTTCTCTGTTTCAAGTAAAATATACATTGGCTGAAAAAAGAACAATTCACCCTCTGTGAATAATCTAATTTCTATTCAGTTTTTCTATTCAGCCCGGGGATGTAAATCATCAGTGAAAGGGAGTATCTGTGTAATTTGTGATTTCTTGCAAAGGCACGGATGTGTGACCTTGCTGCGTAATTCACTAACCTGACCAACCCAGGGCAAAGTGTCTCTCAGAGGTTAAATATCTAGTGAAGCAGCCTTGTTAAAGAGCTCATGTAGAGGTGTTATTATACTTCACCCTGCAGGATTTATTGCATCGTTATGTACTTTTGGAATCTCAGGGGAAATCAGAGAACGGATCTTCTCACATCTGTGTAGCTCATTAATTTCCATGACAAAAACATGCCCACGTGAAGCCGTCTTATGCAATTCTTGATTTACTTTAAAGTTGAATCAATAAGGATCTAAGTTAGTCAGGTCGCAATTACCCTGAATTGCACTGCATGTACACGCAAAGAGATTTCACTCTCAACGTGTAAATATTGTACGGATGATCAGCAATGTACAACAGCACAAATGCAATACGCATAAACAGAAGGATCTACTTAATAGTTTTGCATTCTTTGTGTTTTCTGTGGTATGACTGGTTGGACTCTGACTGTCTGCAAGCGTGGAATGAATTGTGAATAGCTGTCGTCGGAAGTGTTGGTGGAGGAAGTGATCAAACACAGTGGCTAGTTCGGTTTGATACACCAAATAAATGCACTGAATTAATATTGCGCTGATTTTTTTTTTCTTTTTGCGTGCCTGGCAGTCGAAGTCCTTGCTGTGCCCCATAAGGAAGCTTCCTTGTTTCTTTTTCCTGTCATAACAAGTTGGCACATGTTTTCTTCAGAGCCAGAGAATGTCACCAGCTTCATGTGCACTGCTGTTGGCAACATTCACCACAAAGAGATGGAAACTCTTTTTATCTTTCCGGAAGGAGTTTTTACAGGCAAAGCTGCACCACAGGACACATTAATGATCAACAGTGAACATGATTCAGCCAGCCCACTCATGTGGAACGTCTTCATTATGTGACTACAATAAAGGTAACGATCTACATCTCATCGCTCCCTGCAGAGAGTCACAGCGGACAAGCCTTTTTTTTTTATCAGTACGCTATTTGTTGCCTGATGGCTTTGAATTTTTTGTGCCATGTTTGCTCTACTTTCGCTAAATCTGCTTACGTCTTTTGTCACCTTTTTCTCTTCCCTAAGTACACCACTTACGGCTTCCATGGTGAATCAAGGCCATATTTACACAGGTTCAAATTAAGTTTCTCCTTTGAGGAAATAAAGACGCCATGAGAGACTTTTTCCCTCTCGCCACTTATAAGTAGGAACCAAAAGCAAAAGATCTGCCTCCAGTTGTCGAGATGCAAGCTAATTCCAACCACCACCTGCATTCTGCTAGAGAAAATCAAAGCTGTGAGCAGAATCTTGTGTGTTGTGCATAATGTGTGTGGATGTATTCAAACACACTCTAAACAGGGGGAAATATCCAGTAGTGAGGGGGCATTTAGAGTGATAGCCCCCCCCTTTAGTCTTGCAAATAGCACTTCGGGTTTCTTCTGTTGTCTTTGCTGCTCACGTTTAGGATGAGAGACTCCACATTGCTGCTTACTGTATCTTCTCTCTGCGAATGGGAACCACACATCCATGTCAGCAGCCCGTCCGTGGTCATTTGCAGTCTTTCTAGTTTCAAACCTTTGACGTGAGGTCATGGGCGCCATCCGTCTGTCTTTGGCGGCTCTGTCGTGATGCCCCGACGATCTGTCAGCGCCGAGAGAGACTGATGAGACTGAAGCTTTATCTCGCTGGAAATGTGTCCTGAATTTTGAGCAAAACCTGGGAAGGAGAATTACTTAAGATTTAAATGTTTCGAGGTGAGTTTGATTTTATAGATCGCTGTAGAAATTAGAAATTGTTCAATGAAGATGCAGAAACACCTTAAAGACCAGATGATGGTTAAATTTAACACTTTTACCCTCCAGTAAGAAGACCAGATGTGTTTGTGATTGTCGTTCTCCTTGTTTTGCACACTGTCCCTAGAGCGATGTTTGCTGGGATGTTTGCTCCTTTCAACACTAACTTACAGAAAAAAGGATTGGATCGATAACGCCATCGTTTTTATTTCAAACTTCAGCACATGGAATTCCTTTTGAAAGCACAATAGATTCTGACTCCTGGTTCAGCTTCACATATTCTAACATTGTCTATGGGTTCATTTGTCATGCACGCCACATTGCAGGCAGCCATTGGTTTTTATGATATTCATCTGCTCTGACATCCAAATTCCAGCTAATGGCCTCTCTGCCAGCCTCCACTTCAGATCAATATTGGTTGTAACATCATTCGATATTTTCCCCCAGTACAGTTGGCCCTTGTGTCATGTCTGCAAAAATGGTTAAGCAACCTTTTTCTTTACCAAATTATGTGTTCCTTTGGGAAATCTTTCTGAAACTTTTGATGCACATTGTTCTTGTGGAGATAATTCAGCATAATAAAGCCATCACAGCTCTCATTGTCTGAAGGATTTTACAACAACAGGTTGCTGATACTTGCTGCTGTTCGAAGGAGAACATTTTTTATCCTGCAGCCTCAGATTCACATTATGTTGTCAGCCAACAAAAACAAATTTCATTTAAAATTGAAACAGCCGGAGACAGCGGACCTCAGGCACAGTGTAACTTGAACAGAGCCCATAATTTACAAGTAATTGCCTTGCGTTTAATGTACATTGATAACTGAAAGATGAATCAAATCAGTGGAACTAAAAATACATGCCTCCAAGTATCTTTGTTCCTGTTGGATTTAAACTCAATTATTGGATGGAAACCTTTTATCTTACACATGA
>JAUESE010000001.1:16199622-16217962 GCA_032274725.1 Malacoctenus triangulatus
ATAATCAATATTATTGTTGTCTGGACAGAAACGGTGTCTGATTCTGGAGCTCAAGCAGCACGAGTTTTTTCCTTCGCTACTGGAGGATTTGGGAGCAGAGATTGCTCTGTCCATCCCGTAAGTCCAACAAGTGCTGGGAAGTCAGTCATCTCATCAGATGTGTTGATAAGAAACACATCTACAAAACAGCCTCCCTAAAAACGATGTCCGTGATGGTGTCTGGAAATCTGAGTGTTCCTCTGATGTGGCCTGTATACTTTCTGATTTTAGTGTCTTTGTGTTTGTATTTTTCCATTCAGAGTGAGCTTGATTAAAAAATTTCCCCAAATGGACCCCCTGAGGAAGATGATTGTGGAAGACCCTCGTCACTTTCTCCTACTGTCCAGAAAGAAGCAAGAGCTGCTGGTGGCTAAAATAATGTCGGGGCTGGTGAGTGATATACCCAATACTCTCACCTGTGTTGTTTTTTTAACCTCATTGTGAAAGGACAAAACAGTGAGTGGATGAGCATCTATTATTCACATCATGAGATTCTGTCTCAAACAAACAATTGTGGCTTAAGAAGAAAAAACATAATTCTTCAAAGCTGTGATGGAATCACAAAGCGATCCAGAGGTGCAGAGACGTTTCAGACCAGTAAAGGGAAAAAAAGTGGCTATAAATAGATACAGCTTGGTGCTCTCCCCAGAAACAGGGGCTCAGTGAAGATAACTGCAGAAGAAAAACACACCAACATTGAATAAAACATTGTAAATGGAGATATTGTAAAGTTCTGAGTGATGGAGGTAGACAATAACCCCAAATGTAAAGAAAACTTCACAAGGAAAAAGGCTTCTATCAAAAAAACAGGTCTCAAATACCTGTTTTGTGGAATAATCTCAAGACACACTCACACAATTTTGACACAATTCTTAAAGACGCTTTGTAAGGAGGACTGAAAAATATGTTTCATTATATGAGTTAAAATTTCATTTGCCCTTTGCTATTGAAAAAAAGTGTCAGGCAACATTTGTCACCCTTTTTTCCACTTTTTCTCCTCATTTACATTTTGTCGTGTTTTGCAAAGTACTGAATGTGTCTAAATTGTTACACTTGGATACTGCTTATGATATTTTTACTCTTTATTATCTCCTCCTACCAGGCCTGTTTATTGATTATTATTGAGATAACGGCTTTGTCTCAAACTGATACCGTCCACAACTATTGACTGTTGTTTGCTTATTTATTCAAACAGATAAAACATTAGCAATTTTCAACTCTCAGGGTCGGTCCATTTTTGCTAACTGTAACTTCATAACTGATTTACCAAGTTGGTTTTCATAATTATAACTAGTTAATAAATTCTTAATGCCCAAACTCCAGTAAGTTACATTCACATGAAGAAACCGGTAATTTTCATTTGCTGTTTAGTTTGTGGTCGCCTACTGACCGGTTTTGCTGGCGTCCTCTCTGCAGGACATGTACACGGGTTTGTTCACTGAGGAGGAGTTTCGTTCTCTCGGCGTCATGGCATCATTTGTGGAGGACGAGGTTTTTGACAGGGTGGACCGCAGGTTCTTCGTTGAGAAGTTGGACCTCCTGAGGAAGCTCTGCTACAGCCGCACTAAGATGGAAGTTGTTGCTCGGATCCTGCAAGAACCGGCGGTCTTTGGGTGAGAAAAAGGAAACTAGTCGACTGTCTCGTAGCAGAAGAAACATCTTTTCTTGTTTTATTTTATGAACAAACAACAAGGTCTTATAACCACTTGTTTCAAAACTTTAAAAGTGGTCTTTGAAATTCAAGAAATGACAAACACGTTGAAACTAAGCAAGTATAGATTGTGAACTTTTTCTACATTAGTTTTTCCAAATCTTAGAAGTCACTCTTGTAACAATGGACTTTTTTTAGAGTTTGTTATGTGACCAACTAATTATCCAGAGCTCATTGTGTAACACCAATTCATACAAGTGGTAATAGTGGACGGAGGACAAGGTGTTCTCATGTTTCCTTACAGTTCAGTGAAGGACTGGAACCAGACGACGCTCAGCCAGGTGGACCGATTTCTCTTTTTCCTGCCGAAAAACAAACTGGAACTAATTTCCCCGGTGAGTTTATGCCCTGTCACTGACTCCAAGGTGGACGCGTTGGCTCTCCAGGTTAGAAAAAAGTGATGATTTTTTTCATGACGGAGCCAATGTACATAAATCTATAAGTGAGGCTTTGTGATTGGAACATGATCCCATGACAGCTCAGACCAGCAGAGGCTGTAAAGAAAACCCTCAGGTGTCACATCACCAGCAGGTGTCAGGATCAGATGCCGAGGCTCCTCTTTTCCTGTAAACTTCAATCATCTGTGTTGTTTTGCTGTCTTCAAAGGCACTGATGACTGTGGGACGCATAGAGAAGTTGTTCATGAGCCAGCGTCAGTGGGAGCAAGACGATATGGGGATGTACTGTTTGGACGACGACGAGAGACGATACTTGTTTGAAAAACAGCAGTATGTGCTGCAGTTCTACCTGGGCTTCCTCAAAATCTATCCCAACTCAGGTGAGCTGCAAACGCAGATGTTTCAGTCTGAATCCCTCTCTTTCTGAGAAAAAACAATTCTGCATCATACTTATACAATGGACACCCGCTGGTCAGTTTACTCACATCAACACAAACACTGAAAACAAGAATGTTTGTCCAAATATTTTGTTTATACAACACAGAAACAAAATCCTTTTTGGCTGATCTTCTAAATTTATATAAAACAAAAAGGTTTTACAGAAAGTTGTGTGCAGAGCTACTTATTGGTGCATTGTAAATACTTCCTATGTTACTTTCCTCTAAGGTTGCCTGGCAACAGTGAACCATTCACTATCTTGTATGACAAGAGTCAAAATGAGTAAAACATGGAAATAACACAATAATGTGTCAAAAGCACCATATACATTTTTTTCTATGTGTGGAGTCAACAATCAGTGAATCAGCTGGTCTTTTTCTGTGGTTATAAAAACACTCTAAACGTCAATCATCAATACATTTCTGTTCCCATTCATAGATTTTTTGAAATACTTTTGTGCAAATCCTCACAATAAATAGTTTGCTTTTGATAATTGCAATAATCAGAATTTTGCAGCAAAACTAAATCAGTGAATTGTCAAAGGACAGGCCACTGTTCCATTCTGGATGTGTCGCCTAATTAAAATTGTGAGTTCGGATGTGTTTTTACGATGAATTTGCTCACGACCTTAACAATAACACGGCGCTGTCAAGGAAAAATAATGTGCTCTACGCTGAAATCCCAGATTGATTCATTTACGAAGGCAGAAAGTTCTCCAATATTATGAATGAGAAAACTTTGGACGAAAGGGTCATTAAGCACCAACCAAACAGAGGTATGTGGTGTGATATCAGACTGTGTCGTCTGACAGCGCCTCCCATGAACGCCACCTGTGAGATCCTGCATACAACCTTCCCCTCTGCCTGGACCTCCGAAAGCCTCTACAACATGTCCACATCGGCCTTCTCCAGCTGCCTGGAGCTGATTGGCCGTGACCCGTTTCTGGCCTCCCACCAACGCATCGAGGTTCTCAAGAGAGTCAAAGAGGTGGGATCCATCTATAGTCTGATTCACCTTCACAGGTTTGGCTGCTCTGAGACTGCGAATCGCTGCTCCTGAGTTCAAGTCCTAAAACTCTCTCTCCCTCTGTTTTCCTTTTATTGGGTTCCTGTTGAATAACCTGCACCGATGAAGATACACGGCTCCGTCTCCTCCTTCTCCCAGTCTGTGATCTCTCAGTTGGGTACAATAGCGACAGAGCTGTCGCTGGAAGAGCTGAGCGCTCTCAGATTGACTGAGCGAAGGACCATTGCTGCTATGGGGGCCATCAGCACCTGGAACAACAGACAGGTAGCTTCGACCAACCTGGTTTGGTCATCTTAGGCAACATATAAACACTGAGGATGCCAGTGGACAGACTTGAGGGGCCAGAAAGAAGTTCAGACACGACTCTGATCTCTGTCAGTAGCTGTCACCCATCAAAGATAATATACAGTTGTGAAGATGAATAATCAAATTAGGATTTATTTTAGCCTTTCTTAATAAAATACTAAGCACTTGAGACCAGATCAACATTTTTTCAAATGAATACAATAAAGGAGTCAAGTTCTGTCAACAAAAGTTTGACATTTTGATGTTTTCAACTGACTGTGACCTGCTCCCCCTGCAGCTGACCGCCCTGTTTGGTGCCTTGTTGAAATCCACCAGGCAGAGCCCCAGCCAGCTGGACTCCAGCACTCTGGTGGCGATGGGGCACATCGTGTGCGGCGCCAACATCACGGAGATGAAATCCTTCAACCTGATTGAGTTTGGGTGAGGCAAACAAACCAGACAGATGCTCTAAAGAAGTGACCGACCTGCCGTGGTCACCGACTCACTTGTACTGTGTCTCCCCCTGCTGGTTGCAGTAAGGCAGTGCTGTGGCTGGGTCGTCTGAGGTTGTCCTGCTCTGAGGAACAGCTGACGGCGCTGGTTGAGCTATTTGCTCATTTCTTTGCTTTTGGAACAATGAGCTCATGGGGAACTGATGTGTTCATTGAAATTGGAATCCTGGCAGGTATTTTACTTATTGTCTTCTCTGTGTGACTTTATAAAGCAAAAGATAACTTAAAAAAGTGTATGATAACATTTACTCATTGGCTGACTGCTCTGGAAAATGGCTCCCTCCCCTTTTTTCTCTTGAGCACCCCCCCCCCCCCCCTTAAATCTGTGGCATACTCCCAATGGAATATAGAAAATCCTGTAAATTACAATACTAAACTACATGAGGCTTTGATAAAAGTTTTGAACTGTGGCATCTGACCTGTGCTTTCTGGTTTACCTGCATCTCCCTCTGAGCTGTATTCTGCCAACATCTTTTAGTACCCTCAGGTTTCTGACTCAAAAACATGTGACATTGTATTTTCCAGCCGGCCTTCCAGACATGGCCATGTCAGCCTTGGTGAAGGAGCAAATTGAAGGAATTACACCTTTGGCTATCTCAACTATATCACCTAAAAAGTTCTCTGTAAGCAAAGGGAGTACTGTACTTGATTTCACTTCTTTAATCAAATCTGTGTATGGCGTCAAATCGCTGCCATAAATCGGGAGTGCGTAAACAACTGTCTTTACTTTCACCTCATCTCTGTTTTTCCTGTCATTTTTCCAAGGTCGTGTTCGACCAGCAGCAGATCAACATGCTATCCTACGAGCAGGCTGCCGCTGTGACTCCAGAGCAAATCGACTCTCTGACAGATGTGGAGAGGACGGCTTTGGATATGGTGCTGACACCCTGGGAGGACAGAAATGTGAACTTCAGAGGTAAGTCAGACATCCATTGGATTTCTCTTGTTCTCTTTTAATAATGGTAAAGTGTTTATAGCTATTATCTTGCCAACAGATAACTAACACTGCTAGAAGTATATAATTGCAGACGATTGCTTTTTAGTTTGAGATTTAAATGCAGTTTCAACTGAAAACAAGTTTGTTGAGCTCTGAGCTGATGTCCTGCACAAGAAGCTCTCGTGGATTTCCACAATTACTAAAACTACTGAAGAAAGAGAGCTGATGTATGCTACAGTTTTTTTTTTTATAAATTCAAAATACTTTATTGTTTTGAAAAAATGTGATTATTCAGACCATCTGAAGTGTCACATGCTTGCTGTACTGGTTTGTCTGTGTTCCTGCAGGGAGGTCGGTGGCGCTGGCTCTGAGCCACAGTCCTCTGTGTCTCACACTGGGGCTGCTGATGCTGCTGACCGTCCTGATTCGCCCCGGCACATGACCCCACTCACCCCGGATGGGTCAGGAGGCCTCCTGCAATTTTATTCAACTGTGCAATATCACAATAGCACTTCAGGATTTACATGTTGTGTTTTAAGAGAATTTGATTTATTTTTATGCAAAAGTCACTTTGAAATAAAAGAAAAGTAACACGTGAAACAGTATATCTCAACAGTAGGTGTATCTATGCAATACCCACCATCTTTCTGTGATCACATCTGGCTTATTATTCAATTTTTTGTTTCTTAGGAGTCATCACTGTCCTGTCGCATCTTGGAATGTCAAGCCATACCACAAATAACACCAAACATTAAATATAGTATTTACAAAGTCACTATGTGCAAATTCAGTTGCAGACTTATATAATATATTTTTGTGAAATTGTGTATTTGTTTAAATTGTATTTCCTATATTTGTATATCTATACCAAGTTATATTATTGTCATAAAATGTTCTGCTCTACCTGACTGTATTTGTATTGATCAGCTTCAATCTCTTGTTGCAGTGAATTTTGTATTGTTGTGTGCCCCTAAATAAATTGACTTCCTGGTTTCAGTGAATTGTGATTTTTTGGGGTCTTTTTTCATAATGACTGTAATCATCAGCTTACTCCTGTACATCCCCACACAATGACCAGTTCCTCACTGATTTCCTGTGAATGACTGTTTTTCCTCGATTAACATGCATAAACACAGATTAAAAAAACAACAACATAATTTTAGGATGTTTATTTTAGAAACTAGGTGAGAATAGAAACAGAAAAAATGGAAAAGTGTATGATATCCACTTTTGAAATAATTTGGATTCAAAGCTTTCCCTTGCGTGAACTGTGTAGTATTTTTTTCAAATCTTCATAATTCTTTTTAAAATTATTTTTGCCATTTACTGACTTAAATGTTTGTTAATGTCTATTATCATTGTGTGTCTAGGTTTATTTTACTTTTTTGTCTTTCTTTAAATTTGGATGTGCCTGATATCTACATATTTTTAAAAATCCTCGACAATTTTCTGCTGTGCGTTTATTCTCGTTTGGATGCGGGAGGCCGTCCGTCCGTCCGTCCACTGGACGTTAGATAAGCCGGAGTGACGTCCAGAAGGTGGGAGCCGCTTCTCAACGTGGCCAACGAGCTGCAGCAGTGACTCCGCTGCGAGCCTGTCAAACACAACCAACACAGCTAACATGGCGGACTGGGGTGAGAAACTAAGTTAGGAGACCGATAGCCTACCTGTACATCAAATTCGCGCGCCGCGAGCCTCACTTCGACGAGTCTAGCGATCCGTTTTTTTGCCAGACTCGGCGGTTAAATGTGGATTGGACTAACGAATCTCATGTTGTCGTTTTTACAGACGCTGACAACTTCGAGCCGGACGAGCCGATTAAAAAGGCGGCAGTGCAGGACAAATGGGAAGGCGAGGACGAAGAAGAAGACGTTAAGGTAAACCTCCTTTACCCCAGCTCAGTTCGTGTGTTCGGAGCTGGTGCCTCTGGGGTCCGTCGGACACCTTGTTGGAACTCGCAGTGACCGGCTGTGTTGCCAGACATCGCCGCGGTCTCTGTCCGCCTGTCAAGCCTCCGACCCTTGGTTAGCTACATGCTAACTCATGTGGCCCCGACAGGCAGCCTGTTGTAACGCACAACCCGCTAACCGCGTACTAGCGCCTTTGAACGGTCACAGTGTGGCGTTTATACTTTAAATACGAGCGTGCCAGTCGATATATATTGTTTTGAGTAACCATACGAACCCAGAATGAGCTGAATTTTACGTTGATGTCTGTGTTTATGGTGTTAAATATGGGTTAGCCGGGCTAAAATCGTAAGCTAACTCTTAACGGGCCACTTAGCTTAAGACTCGCTCGCTCCCCATGTTGTCACGACTCTGAAGTTAGACTCCTGATCGTAGTTTCCTTTTGATAGGATGTTTTAGGCCACGCTAAAGTTATAGGGAAGATCGGTCACTGAATTGACACCTGAATTATTCCAGACAGTTCCCTTGGAAGGATTGTAATATTGCTGCTTTTTGACGTTCCTGTCCAACATCGCTCGGAAGTTATTGGACTGTAGTGTGGTGGGTGTTGGTTGGCTGCATTATCAACATGTGTCACATTAATCGGAGCGTATTCAACAGTTAATCGTTAGCAAAAAACAAATTTATTATGTCTTTGTCTTTACATCATTAATGGATCGTCGTTCCCGGTTGTTTGTGTTGAGACACCTCATTTTCACTTTACATTCCTGATCGGGTTATAGTTCACTTTTTTGTGAGGCAAGGGGTGCTTTATTGTCCTTATTGGAAAGATTTTAATTTTATTTTTTCTCACGTTACACGAAAATACCGTAGTGTGATATTGACATGCAGCATTGTGAACGCTTTAAACAGCTGTCAAAGTTTTTCCATCGTTTCTGTGTATCAGCAACGCGACGAATAGGAGGCTAACTTCACCTTACACCAGCTCTTAAACGAGCTTTAATCTTCGGTATATTCATCGCTCTCCTTAAACTTGAGCGTCTCTCTAAATGTGCCGCTGGTGCTCGGAGTTGGTTAAGTAATTATAAGGCGGTTCGTATTGGTGTCCCGAGGTTTGGATTCCCACACGCTTGCAACATGAGGCGGCGTGGTTGCGCTAGCTTGCTAAGCAACTTTAGCCTCGATCAGATGAAATCATCATCTGGGCTGATGACTCAACTCGGGTGAGGAGCAGGCCTGGAACTTTCTGAGTTCACAGAAGGAAACTACCGCTGCTGTCGCTGCTGCTAACACCGAGTTCATACAGTGGCACAGGTGGATCATATGTGTGAATGTGGACTCCACATCTGTCCAGAAAACTCAGATTATTGACCTGTGGAAAGTGCTGGCAGAGGCCTCCTCTATGGTCCCCTTCTGTCACATATGGTGCCCAAAGTAAAGGGGCACAGGGGGTCATGTCCCATAGAGCTATTAAAGTTTATTAAATCAGGGACTCTTGTATTTTTTTTGTTTGGTCTGAGTAAGTTTGTTGCTGTAAGTTCATAAAATTGACTGTACTGCAGCATTGTAGCAATGATTAGCTTACTGATGTGCTGATAACAGAAACCATACCCAAGTTACAGGTCATATCAACACTTGTTCATTTGCTTTTTATTTTTGAACCAACATATTATTTCCTTTTGTACCTGAAGATAAACATCAAAATCTGATAACAAATATTTTGTGTGTGTTGTATTTAAAGCTTGTTTCTTTGGAGTTTATTGAATTCACAATTAAAAGAAAACTTTTTGGTGCAATGCCTGTGGGGGGTCCTGTTCACGTTAATGTTATTAAACTTTATGTATCAGCTCACCAATAGTTTATTTTAGAGCCCCTTACTCCTTTTGTTGGTTGTAATTACATATTTTCAAGAGTAAGTGTCTTTTATTGTTAAACATTCACGAACGTCAGTGTTACTAAGAGCAATTTTTATTTTTACTTCTATGTTTGTTTTTTTGACCTATTGGGGCACCTCCTCGGAGTCGGTCACTCTTTATCATTCACTGCTGAATACGATTTGTGTTTGAGAAAGTGTCAGAAATAACCAGACAAATGACTGATACACACAACCGCAAAGAGGAAAATCAAAAGCAATGTATTGATTACACGTTCAAAATCATTCCATGACGGATATTTATTGATTAAAGTAGAATTATAAGATAACAATTATTACTTTGCTTGTCCACCTGTGTAAGATGATGAGATGATGCTAAAAATGTCATGCTTAGTGGTTGTAGTTTTTAATGAGGAAAAAACTATCACAGCTTATTCATTTACTAGGATTATTGTTTGTGAAAGGGCCTTTACTATTGATATCAAACTGGTTACAATACTTGGAACAAAAACCAAACTTTTGAATGTTTTTGTGTGTGAGTCACATTGTCAGTTTGTGTTTTTAAAATCAAAATAACATTATTTAGAAAGGTTGTTTACCCTGCTCCATAAATGTGTTCTTACTTTTAGGACAATTGGGATGATGAGGAAGAAGATGAAGAGAAAAAAGCAGAGGGGAAGAAAACAGGTGTGTGTTTACCTGATGGTGGTTTTTTTCTCTTTGCACATTGGAATTTGTGTGCTTTTTGTTGTCTACAGGTCTTTTCACGCTAACATTTGTTCTGTTTTTTTAATCTGCAGAGGCAAAAGTCTCTGAAAAGAAAAGGTTGAGTGAAAAGATCAAAGAGAAAGAAAACAGACTAAAGAAGAAACAACAGGAGCAGAAAGAGAAGGAGTTGGAAGTGAGTTTGTTTTTGTATGACTTCCATATTTTCTTTCTGAATACATCTGCTAGCTGTTCTCCTCAACCCATGTATTGTTCATGTTCTTGCCTCCTTTCTCAGGCTGAAAATCTCAGTCCTGAAGAACAACTCGCAGAGAAGTTGAGAGTGAAGAAATTACAGGAAGATGCCGATTTGGAGCTAGCAAAAGAGGCATTTGGTAAGTTCAGATTTGAAAAGCTTGGTTGATTGTTTTTGATTTTGACCCCAGCAACATTTCAGATTGATATCAATTGTCTGCACTGGCCAATACACACAATATTATAGATATAGTGTTTCTATTTTCCATTGTCGTGTTTGTTCAGAGCTGCTAATTTGCACAATAGCAGCTCGGGTCATTTGTTTGAATGGAGCATCTCTTGCCTGTTACTGAGTGTCCTGATAATGGATGTCAAACTGTCTTTGCAGGAGTCAGCACCTCGTCAAACAGTGTCACTGGGATTGATGCCATGTGTCCATCTTCCAAAGAAGACTTTACAGAGTTTGAGAAATTGCTGAAAGAAAAGATATCACAGTCTGAAAAATCTGTGCACTATTCGAGTTTCTTGGAGTCATTGTTTCGGGAACTTTGTATTTCATGTAAGAATCGGTTTTGTTTTTCAATACTCTTCCATAAAATGTCAGTCACTTTCTCACTGCGTCAGTTGGTAAAACTCGCTTCCCCTTTTCTCTTCACAGTGGAAGTAGACGACTTGAAGAAAGTCAGTAATTCCTTGTCAGTTCTACTTAGTGAAAAACAGAAACAAGAAAAAGTAAGTGAATCTATTACTTTCCGCCTCCTGTAATTTCAGCCAGTAGAGGGCGCCATTCACCTGGTCCAGTGTTTAGGCATTGCACTTGATGAAAATCATGTTTTTAAAATTTCACACAGGTGAGATTAATAGCTGAATAGTTATGGCTGGTTACAAAATGAAGCTGAAGTAGTTTGTTCAAATTCAAGAAAAGGAAAAAAAAAAACTTCTTTGCTGTAGATATTGGTGAATATTAAATATTGATCGCTTCCTTTTGCCTTTACAGCAAAACAAAGGAAAGAAGAAGAAGAAAGGAGTTGTTCCTGGAGGCGGTTTGAAAGCACAGCTGAGAGACGACCTCGACTATGCAGAGTTCGATGGCGGCTACGCCCAAGACTATGAGGACTTCATGTGACACTGGCTCCATCACCACTGCCCTTACCCCTTCCTGACCCTCAGAAACGCAGCTGTACCTTCTCATGCTGTCCAGTGCCATTCTGGAAGATCTGAACTATGTGTTGCCCCCTTCATTTTGCTTCAATGACCAGAGGGACTCTACCAGGGAGCATCCAATCTCACTACTCTTTATGTTCATACATAATGGAATTGCCTTTTCTCTGTCTCATTCAGCCTCGACTCTCACACACACAATTGTTGTATCTGTTGGGTGACCCAGCTTCAATGGAGAATACATTGTAACTGCTGTTGTCTGAGTTTTGTGGGGCTCATTTTTATTGAAGTGATGCTCCTGTCAACAAGACGGATACAGTATTGCAGTTATAAGTGTAGTGACATAGAAACCAAGGTTCTATGCAAATTCTTTTAACCGGAATGTCATGTGTATATATTATAGGTCTCACTTACCTGTGGATGGTCCTCTGACAGGAAAGTGTATATAGTATCTATAACTTCGGTTGCCAAATGCAGAATAATTGAGTACATCATTCATCTTACTCTGATAAAGTTGCATTGTAGGTGATTGGAGACTGATGCAACGTGTAAGTACTAGTTGTAATTTTAAAGAGTGCACATGACATTCACTGTAAGATAAAAGGGATAGACAACTATAATAAATGTGACTTTAAAACCTCAGCCATTCTCAATACATCTCTGGAATATCCTTGAAGAAGACAAAAAAACAAACGGAGCAAGAGTGCTTTTAGGTATTTTTTGTGCATGACAAAAATGTAATTTACTAATTTGATTTCTACTAATGAAGAAAAAGTGGACCAGGCAAGTGGACTAACTTGCTTCAACTGGTCTCCTGATCATTGCTTCTGCAGGCTTGTATCAAGTGTGATGAGGAGCGGAGGCTTTCCAGGCTTCACCCCACCATGTCTTCATATGGGCTACAGTTAGTCGAAAGGGGCATACTTCTCTTTTTTTCTAGCGATTGACCAGTTTCAATGTTACATGGACAATTGGATACGTACAATATGGAAGATACAGCATTCTGCAGTGTTTTATAAGCATCTAATTTAATAAATCACTGGTCGAAAATGGGTTGTTTCTGTTTGTTTACATCAGCAAAAAAAATTTCAATAAAAACTCAAATGATTACAGAACTTCAAGGCCTCTGTAATAAATACTCTATTTACAGTTCAAGTAAATATTTACCACAGTAACGTTTAAAAATGTAACATAATAAAATCAAATGTTCCTCAGGAGGAAGATGCATGAAATAGGCCTAACTTTGTTTACATAGTCAATCTTAAAAAAAAAAGTCACCATAAAATGGACCAGAACATAAGGTAAACATCTGTGTGTAGGAATTCATTTGGTCTCCATGTAAATCTTTAGGTTTCAGTGTCGTTTAGCTTCTGCCGTTTGTGCGCTTTCCTTCAGGATTTCTGGTGCTGCGTCGCCGACTGCTGCGCAGCGCGTTGGCCCTCTGCCGGCGCCGGTTCTGCCGTCCCTCCCCTCTCACCACGCTCGTCACCGTCTGACCTTGGGGACTCTGTACGGACTGGAAGACGCTCTGTCGCGTCACCTCGCGGTCCCCGCAGGTGAACGTCAGTGCCACGCCCTCGTTGCTCTTCATGACCCGAGACGTGCCGTCGGATGTGCCGTCGAAGCAGCGTCCCAGTGCGATTTCTTTGGCTGTGCGGGGATCCTGGTCCGTCACGGTGTAAATCCCGTAGTTGTGGCCCAGAGGGTCGAGGGGGGCCAACATGGTGAACTCATTGGTGTCATTGTTGACCGCCAGGGGCAGGTGATTGACCAGGTACTCCTGAAGCATTGTGTTGACCAGATCTCTCTTGCAGCTCCCTTGCGGGATCACCTTCACCAGGGTGCGATCGACTCGTTCTTGATCATACAGCATCCCGCTGCACTTGAACTCCAGGCACACTGCCGAAATAGTAGCCTGGTCCTTGTCCCGGATGCTGCGCGTGTCTCGGAGGCCGTAGAGCTGGCCTACGGTCTTGGGGTGGGTGCCGCCCATGTTGCGGGACCGCACGTTGATCTCATGCGGGCTGTTGATTTTGATCTTGATGTAGCAGGCTCTGTATTCCATCGGCTTCGGCCACCAGCTCAGGTAGTCCTCCGTCCAGCTCATGGGGTCGTCTTCGTTGAACGGCACCGTGTTGTAGTCGTAGCCGTCTCCCTCCACCCTTGAGAAGCGGAAATGTGCTGCGCTGAACGGGGCCTCCTCGCATTCCTTTAAGTTCTCGAACGCGTACACCGGTCCGTTGCCTTCCTCGGCTGTGTTGGGACTCGGTTTTGCCACGTTGATGCTGAACGCCGTCTTCTTTATCCTGGGGTTCTCGTGGTCGGACCGCCTGTAGTTCAGTTTGCTCAGGTAAGGCTGGGGCACTCCGATGAGGTTGGGGTTCAGTTTTGGTGCGGAAGGCACGGCTTCCAGCTCCTCTCCCCCGAGGTTGGCCATGACGTAGGCAGAGTAGGCATCGGCTTTCTGATCGTCGCAGAAGGCCGGGAGACAGGCTCCGTTGGAGCCGGTGATCACACTGTCGAAGCGACCCCACGCTCGTGGATTGGAGGAATAACCAGCTGTGGGCTCCATGTTGATGAGACTCACCACAACGCCCTCCACTTGGTCGGTGGCTGAGAAGCGCTCGCCCCTGAAGGCCCTCACTTTCACATAGCACCGGCGATTCTCCGGGACGTCCAGGTTGAACAGGCGTCGCTCTCTGATTTCCATGTTTCCGATCAAAAAAGTTCTCTCCTCCCTTTTGCCTCGCTTTTTCTTCTCCATCTGCAGACTGCCCTCCTCCTCCCACAGGCCAGTTTCGGGGTTCAGCGACCACAACTTCATAGTGTCGAGATGCTCAGTCATAGTCACCTGAGCTGAGTCCAGAAATATCTTCACCTCGCCTGCATTCAGGGGTTCGTTATCCTCCTCGCTCCTGAAGTCAACTGAAAACATCCCGTATGTTCTCAGCGGCAGCGTGTCACCTTCATTCCCCACAAAGTTGAGATCGCTCTGAGCTGCGGCAGCCGTGGAGACGTCTCGCGGGTCGAGGAATGTTACGCTGGCGTTGACGTTACCCGTGAAGACTTCTCCGTTCTCCTTGTAGAAGGATTGGGGGGGGATCTGGATTTGAACCATGGCCTCTTGGCCTTCCACCTCCCCGAGCTCCAGAGTGTTGGTTTCCATGGCGCTGATGGTGACTGGAGCTTTCTTTCGGAGCAGCTTGATCTCGTGGTAAACAGCGCCTCCTTTGATGTTAAATGGAAGCACCTTTGTGGTGTTGACGAACTTCTGCATGTTGTCCATGAAAGTGAGCACCAGTCTCTCTGTGTCTGGTGGAACCTGGATGGAGAAGGTTCCTTTGTAGCCTGTGCGGCTGATCCGTACCCCGTTCATAAAGATGTGGCCGAACCTCATTGGCTCCCCGTTATCTGCGGCCACGGCGCGACCGTACACGATGGCCTTGGTCTCCACACATTTCTGGCAGCCACACTCAGTCACCACCATGGTTGGCAGTTGGTAGCCTTGGCATGTTAATTGCTTCTCCTCCATCTTCGCCACGCCACAGCAGTAAGCCACTTTGTCTTTGCACCTGATGCCGTTATCCAACTGACCGGCACATGTGCTGGAGGGGCACTTGCCCACGTCGAAGTAGAACGAGTCTGTGCTGTTTTGGTAGCAGTCGTGTGGAAGACGGATGAGGTTGGATTCAGGCTTGGGGTTGCACGAGGGCTCATCTTTCCCTGTTTGAGATGCAGAAATGTTTATTGAGGTTACTTAGACACACTTTGAAGGTGCAATGGTGATTGTGACATAATCAGCATTTTTTATTTGCCACGTATTTTAAACAGACCTAATACTCTGAGAGTAGCTGGTTTGGTCTTGATGGTCCCAGTTGGACCAGCAGCTCTGCAGTAGTACTCCCCCGCATGCTCAGGAAGCAGATGTCTTAGGACCAATGTGCTGTCAGCCTGCGTCTCCATCAGACTGTTGTTATGAAACCTGTTTGTTCACAGACACATAAAACAGTAACAGCTGATGAGTTATTAGATCAAATCATTAAATGGCTCTAATGAACACGCACGTCTGTTGTCAAGTGACCTGAAATCACCAATCTGGTTCCCTTTAATCAAAGGTTTTTGCTAAGCTAGAAATGACATAAATGTGTTGTTGGTGCAATGATTTGGTGAATTTGAGTCTTTCTGAAGCAAAAGACTTTTAGGGCTATCACTGAATGTATTCAATCCACCCTGAAAGGTTTTACGGCGGTTGCAGAAGAGTGGTGATGAGATGAGATGAAGTGGTTCACACATGGCACAAAAAGGCTTTGAAAAACCATACAGTTGCCTGGTTTTCTTACATTAAGTTACACAAAAGATGAAATACTCTGGTGAGTTCTGCATGAATTCAACTGGCAGGTCCTTAAAGAAACACCAGCCGTCTTTATCCAGTCTTACCACTGGTATTGGTCTGGCTGTGGACTTCCTGCCACGTTGCAGCAGAAGGCAGCACTCTGTCCCTCCCTCCTGACCTTGTTTACTGGGCTGCTCAACACATGGAGCTTCTCTGATAACAGACATTAAAAGGACACATTACATGCAAGCAGACCGACATCCAAACAAACATGTGAATCTGTAAATATGCAGTTTATCTGATTGTGATTCACGACGCCGCTACCATACCAGCTCTCTTGAGTTGGACGGTGAGGACCGAGGTGTGTTCAGCACTGCTCGGCACCACAACGTTTTGGGCGATGTGACCCTGCAGGTTGACCGTCAGGCTGGTGTTGCCATCTGGGCAGATCCCAGGTATGCGGAAATGTCCGTTGTGGTCTGTGAGGGTGAGAAGCTTCCCTGAGCGGAGGATGGCGGCCCCCTCTGCAGTGAGACCACCGGCACTGCGCACGGCTCCCAGCAGGACGTGCTGCTCACACATGCACGCGTCGCAGTCAGCATTCACCTTTCCCATTGTGCACTGCAGTGAGCAGTCTGTGGAGCGAAGCAAACAAAACAACAAAGGTTAGTGAACAGAGAGTGATGTAGGACTGAGAAGACCCCGTGACGCCTGACTGAGGGGGGCTCACCTGCCCTTGGGCATTCAGGCCCCTTGCATGCTTTCCCTTCGACTTTATTTCCAATGCAGGGCGTGGAGCGAGACTGGCAGTTTCGATGGCGAAGCTGCACCCCCACTTGTCCACAGAGGGCGGGACACGAGCTCCAGTCAGACCAAGGACCCCAGGTACCCTGAAGGTTCGCACTGATATCTGATGGAGGAAACAGCAGCACGAGTATTCAGCAATGTTCACTCTACAAGGGTGGAGCTTCACACCCAAGCAGGACGATATCTGGGCTAACCTTTGGGGCAGAGGAAGCGGACCGCGTAGTTGGAGCAGTTGCGGTCGGGCCCCTGCTCCTCGTTGAGGCACCAGAAGCCCACCGTTAGGTCCGCGTGGACCGTCTCCCCCGTTTCTCGAGCGGGGATCCAGTTGGTGGTCCTGGCTTCGATGGCCCGCGGAGTGTCGCACACTCGTGAACGGTAGTAGAAGCGAATGGCGTCCAGCTGTTCATAGTCTCCACGGCCACCAGGGTGGTCCACGTTGAACCATGTGGTCCACTCGTAGTGCTCTAGACGTATAAAGAGCACAGAGACCTGATTAACAGCCTGTATTTGCTGCATTAAAAGTGCTGTACAAGTAGAAGTACAAAAACACAGTTTCAGAAATTTGTGCATATATTGCATGAACATTCAAAACACAAGTTACCTGAGGAGCCGGAGTCTGCGCTGTCTCTTCTCCATGATCCTGGAACAAACAACCACAGCGTGTGACCGACTGTGTCTCAAATAATTTACTGATGAAGGCAATTATTTTCAATTCTTTATATTTTGCAACTTGCAATTGTTACGACTTCAAATGTTATTTAAAAAAAAACTGCATTTGTCATCTCGTGACAAAACAAATCCAATTTTATTTTAAATATGCATGTTGGGTTAAAGGTACACAAAACAGTTTTCAATAAGATGGTGAACAATTTTCTTTTCATCTCGAGCTCATTCAAACTTTACAGTAATAAAAAATATGCAGCTGAGGTTGTTCACTAAATGTGAGTGTTCAGTTTGGAGAGACATAAAGATACTTTTTTTTAAATGAAGTTTTCTGCTGCAGTTTTTAGCAGATAGCATAGAAAAATAAGTAGTTACTATAACAATAACGTCATGAATAGTGTTGTAGTTTGAACAAATTTTTAATGAGGCTACGAAGAGATGAAACAGCAGTCAAACTTTTTTCTTGACTTTGAATTATTCTTCCCTGATTTGAGGTCTTTTTTATTAGCTTGTGTCTTTCAGTTTGCTTGTTGTCGGCATTCCTGAATTACAACCAGTCGTCTGTGTCAAAACAGGTCGTCAGAAAAAATGCAGGTGCCTCTTGTGAATATATTCAGCTTGTTAGTTGTGTCAGTGAAGTAATGTTGACCAATAATGACAACAACACTGTGAAGACAGTTTTTGTCTACCTTGCGCTTTAATGACAGAGGCTGCAGCGATTCCCAGCAGGAGAAGAAGAGGTCGCGGTGACATTTTCACACTCAGCTGCCACGACTGACCCTTGAACTTTGACCTTTGCTAATTCCAGAAAATTAGGTCCTGCGTCAGAAACTCCTGGAGGGAAGATGAAGTTAAATTATGTTTGGCGCATACCGTACATACCTGCACAAAATCATCGGAACGAACCAACCCACACGTATACTGATTCGAAAATGCAGATATTCTGAAAGAATTGAGTCAACAATCAGGTCATCCAATTAAAAGAGTCTTCAAGATTTTTCTCCATGTTTTTTGGCTTTGAGGTTTTTCTGGTGAAGAAAACACTGCAGGACGAAGCCCCCCACTCAGATTACACATCTGTGTTAGCAATCACCATTCGTCAGGGGAACGCTCAAGCATTTCTGCATTCACTGTCGAAACACTGGATACCCAGTCCAAACACCCACCCACACACACACGGTTCACATTTGTGCAAACTGAACTCATGAAAATGGAAAAGTTGTACATGACAGACCAATTTAACACCACTGCCTCAAGTTTAAATGATTGTTGAGAAAAATTAGTTGAACA
>JAUESE010000001.1:16225562-16238062 GCA_032274725.1 Malacoctenus triangulatus
CCCTGTGAAACATGACTCACAAATGTGAAGACTCTGAACACTGACAGTCAGATATTTTCCCACAGAATGAGTTGAAGAATTAGTTACTTTCTGTCACCACGGACATCTCTCTCTTTCTTTTCTTCTTTGTTACCACATAAATATGTAAATTTGTAGTACTGCTCAAGAAAAAAACAAACCTTCCCTCAGCCGAGTCTGCAGCTGGAGGTGCAGCATGGAAAAAATGTTTTTTTTAAAACGTAATCACTGTTTTTTTTCAATGTAATCCCTGTTTGTTTTTTTTGTTTCAGTGAAACAAAAGTTTTATAATTAGACTGCAGTTTAATTTCTGTTATGTTGGTCGACACTAATAAGGTTATCATTGGACAGAGACAAGGACAGCTGTTGCTTCAGGCCAAATTTAGCCTAATTAATTGAATTACTCGTGTATGGTGGTTCAGATGTTGTTCCAGATAATTGAAGCTAATTAATGCATGGCTGTTGTTTTCAATAATTCACAGCTTTTTTTCTTTTGACCTGTTGCTGCATCAGTTGCACAGGAAGCACATGGCTGTGAGGTCGCTGCAAACCCTCCGTCACCTTAGAAAAAAGCACAGTAACCATCTCACACGCACATGAATGGCTGTTTACCTCAGCAGGAAGAAAAAAAACAAAAAGCGAGCAGTTTTTTTTTTCCAGATTCCAGCCAAAACCAGAGAACGTTTGAGCTGCAACTGTGAAAATGCATCATGGGGTGAAATTTCTGAGTGATGCCGTGAACCTGAAGTGTGCGTGTGAAGTGTACGAGGAGCGCTGCTGCCAATCAAACCCGGGGACACTAAAATGTTTGTGCAAATGGAAACAGAAGCATCGCAGAGACGACAGAGTCACACACTGAAGGGTGGGACGACCACTCATATGTAATTCATTCAAATGCTTCCCATGTTATTGATGTTTTTAAATACATTCAGTTTTTAGAGATATCTGTTTCAAGATCATGTCAATTTTATTTCCTTCACTTCATTTCATGTTAGAAATCTGATGAAAAAAGGAAATCAACCCCCAAATTAAGTTAAACTGGCTCCATTTTCTCAAAGCCTGTGTTTCATAATTCAACTTCAGTCTTTTAAAGGTCACTGGTGAAGAGGACTTCTTTGTCAGAGGCAACAGAAAACTCTCAGCACTCAAGGTGGGAAAAACACGGCGCGTTGGTCTCTGGTGCTGATGTTTTCATGAAGCGCATGACATCACTGTCTGGGAGCCCCTTCAGCCCCCTTATTTGTCAGACTTATCAAACCAACCACAGTCAGAGAGGGAAGCTGATACTTCCTGCTGGCTGCTGATAATTATTCACTTCTACAGTACAAACAGGGACTCTGTCCTAGGTTGTTTAAGGTCCCAAAGGTGCTCTGAGACGCTCAGATCTGGAAATGTTTAGGTCCGCTTTCATCCCCTGAACTGGGCGCATATTTAACTCTGATAAAACGGTTATGTCACGAGGCGCTCTGCTTGTAATCAACCTGTTTTGGATGAAGGTACTTTGTGTGATTACAGGCTATAACACAAGCATCGTGATCTGCGTGAGCTGAGGGATTATCCAAGCATCACAGACTGTAGCAGGGCGCTAATCATCAATCTCCAACAGCAGGCTGCAGAGGTGAGGTCTTTTGTTTGGTCATTTCAGGATCTACATCTGTTTGCAATCCAACACTTTTGGCTAGTCGTCCGAGTCAAAGTGTGTTTATGAGAATTCTGACCAAAAAAGCGAAGGGACTTCTCAGAACAGGTTGATTGGTTCTCAGTGACAAAATGGAAAATATAGTATTATTTTTTCTTCTTATGTTTGACAAGTATTTGAAAAGATCATTATTACTATCCATTCCTTTGGCTTTCCCGGCGGTCTTGCAGAAGCAAAGAGATGAGCTTTCTTTTTGGCTTTCACAAAACCATTTTTGAGTGTGTCACTGAGCCAAACGAGAAACCCAGAACAAAAAACATTGTGTGATCCTGTAGTAGTTTCCTCTCTTCGTTTTACTTCATTTCATGCAAAGAACAGTTTCTCCTTTTAAAACACTAAAAAGTCTCCACAAAAAAACATCCACGTCATTCAGTGCGCGCTTACAGGAAAACTATGAATCTCGTCTCTTTCTCCATTGTGTTTGTTCAGCAAAAGTGAATTCCTACACGTCTCTTTTTCTCTTTTTTTAAACTTTAACCTTCATAAATCAGTCAAATGTTCAGGGCCTGTTCGTGTGCAGACAAACATAAACAGCATTCCTTCAAAACTTTCAACCTGGGAAATTCATCAGACCTAAACGCTCCAGCACACATCAAGCCGTTTTCCCATCACTTGTGAGGACATTTCACTGACTCACGTTTGTTTCCGAGAATAATGTCTATAACATATCCCCCATCTAACCTTACACATTAAATCCTGAATAGATCCATTCTTCACACGTCACACTTGTCTCTACACATCCTGCTTCACGCGCTGCCTTTTGAGACATTTTTTTTTAGTCATTGAATTCTCTTTTGCTTTGTCAAAAGTTTGAGTGGAGGCGACAGCTCGCACTGCTGCTCTCTAGTGGCTGAACTCTTATGATCTGAACAAATTAAGAAAGTGGAACAGTTTTAAACTTGTACGTTTTAAGTAGTTTCCTGAGGCGACAAATGGACATTCGCAGGAAAACCTCGGCAATGTTCAGAGACAGCCAACATTGGAAGTGCTTTGATGTATTTTTTTTAGAACTAAGATCCAAATTTGAAGCTTTATTGGATATCTGAATTGTTTTTTCAGGTTATTGTTGTGTGTTTCTATTTAGGGCAACATAATTAAAGGTTTACTGGTTTGAAACCCTCTTTGTAGACAGCTTTGAGTAAACACTAACTTCATAAAGCTTAATTGGGTAGTTATAAACATTTTCTAAATTGTCTTTTTCAGTATTTCAGTGTATCTACTCCTGACTCTAAATGACAGCTGTCCATTCAACATTTAAGCTTTTAACGTGAAATCATGATGAAACCATAGAACACACTTCACTTGTCGTGCTTCTGTTTCCCACTAGGTGTCAGTGTTTGACAGTGAAACCTGTCCTGAGCACTCACGCCACCACTGATTCACAATGAGACTTATGAGGGTTTGTATGAACTCCATCATGGGAGGAAATAATAATTTGACTCCCAGCAGAGTTCAGATATGGAGCTCTGATGAAAACAAAAGGTTGCAGAGTCGGAATGCACACAGTCAGCCAGCAGCTCTGTTGAGAGACCAGATACACATTAAATGTGATGGCTTTTAAAGGTTAGCACGGACGACTTTAAAGGTCAAAACTGGCATAACCTATGAGGGAAACTGTTGTCTGATGGAAGAAATGCCCATGCTCCCTTAAAAATTCAACAAAAAATATTTTTCTTTGTCCTTTTATGTCATCAATCTTTCTCTCCTCAGACGACCACAACGACAGCACATGAAACTCCAGGAAATAAGAAGCAAACGGGGAGCGGCTGCTTCCAAGTGTAAACACATGTAGTCTATTTTTGCCTGTACGTGTGTGTCTGTGTGTGCGTGCGTGCGTGCGTGCGTGCGTGTGTGTTTATGCGAGTGTGAAACGTGACTGTGGCTCTTCCATGCTTGCTTGTGCTTCCCCAGGTGTGAACTCGCAACCCAGTTCTGAGTAATGGATGTAATTAACTGGTCACTGTAGCATAGAGCCTTTACATACCATAAGTAATAGTCATGGTTGAGAAAATCACTGGGTAATGGGCAATACTCCTCCCAGCAGGGACACTAAACGTCTCATCATGCTTTTCCTAATTACCCAATTAAAGCTGATGTGGCAGACTTTTCACTCTCCACTCGTCGCTCAGACTCCTGTCGGATGCTCACTCAAACACGAGGCCTTCACCGATGACGTTCTCTCCTCTCTGAGAGGACAGAATGCGAAGAAGGGAAAGATGAAAACACACATCCCGTTTATCCCAGCGTACGCCGCCAAAACAACATTCCACTCGGAAAACCGCATCGATCCATCCACCAACAGTCCAACTCCAAAATAACAAAGATTACAAAGCTGAATGTGACCTGATGCATGAAAAGTCTCGTTAATCGCTGCGTTTTTTTTCAGCTGAGATGAGGACAACTACAAGAAGAGCAAGTCAGGGAGGCGAACTAAAAACGGGACAAACACCTGAGCACGGCAGTGGGAGGTAAATGGGAAAAACATGGAGTGAGTGTATCTTTGGTGGAATGGAGAGAATATCAACACGGTGAAGCATGGCCAGCTGAGGTGACAACAGAGCGCGCAGGGTGTCTGAGGGGTGGAGGAGATCCCATATGGTTTCAGAGGCTTGTTACAGTGCTGAGTATTGAAGTGTGGTGCCTGTCTGTCAGCGATAATAGATGAGCGTGGACTCGCAGGGCAGGAGACGCCTGCAGGAGGGCCAAGGTGCTCGGGGGGGTCAGATGGAGTGGACGGGCGCGGCGCTGTAGCTGCGAGGATGGCGAGGAGAGGAGCAGGTGGCGGGCAGAGGTTCACGGTCAGCCGGTCAGGGAGCGTAATGATGGAGCGCCTTGTGTCAGTTTGATCATTTCAGGCCTGACGAGATCTGGGTGGCACGCTTTCACAGCACGAGGGGGGCTTACATGAAGAAGACGCCGACGCCGTGGGTGTTCGTCTGTGCATTAAGTAAGGAGGTTAATTAAAGTGGCGCCGCTGGCCCGGAGAGCATCTAAGGTCCTCGAGACTCCATTTCTGCCTTATGAAACCACCCATTCATCAAACCCTCCAGCTCTGGATAAAAGCATGTGTTTATATTACACTTCTCTGCTCACTTATTCAGGCTACGTCTTACATTTTTAACCCTTTAATAAATGTTGGAGCATTTGAGACTTCGAACGATGAAAATTTCAAGACTATCATTTATATGATGATCACATTCTCTTTATTCTTTGAATGCCGCTTAGTTTGCCCTTCAGGAATTCGAGCAGTGGAGTGTGAAAACACGGCGGCTGTGTCTAAAATCACATCCACTGTTTCCTGCACCTCTTGATGCTTCATGCATGATGCCCATTGCATTTTGAACTTGATGCCAACGTCGAGCGCTAACGAGAAGCAACCGGAAAAATATCCAGTTGACAATCTACACTAACGCCACACCTTTATGTTAAACCATTGAATTGCTTTAATTCTTGCTCTTTCCTTAAAAACTCACTCAGAGAGACTCCAGCGCATCACCGACACTTGTTGCAAATGTTCGATTCAACAAGCGTTCAGTCTTTAACCAGTGAGTTTTAACAAAAAACTGAAGTGTGCATTTTGTATTTATATTACTCGCTCAAAATGTAAAAGTAAAACCGGAAAATATATTGAAGAATAAAGGAATTTAAATGTTATCTAATTTTTTTTGTGAAGGATTTCTAAATGATTTAATGGAACATGTAGTTCAAATACTTTTCAGACAAATATTCAGGGAGCAAATTTTTAATTTGCCTTGATGACAGATGCCTTACTTTTACTTTTAGAACAGGTATCTGCTTTGGAGCCAACAGTCTGTCAGTTGCTTCCGATCCTCCCTTCTGCTCTCAGGGAGGTCTTCACAATGTAGCTGGTGGCAGGAATTCCACGAACGCGACCAATATGACGGCCAAGCCAACCAAAGAGACGTTTCTTGCATCTCTCTGGGGACCGATCAAGTTAAACTCTGCCTGTCTCAATTGAGAATTGTGGTGGAGAGACGGAGAGAGTTATTGTATCTCTGAAGGCCACAGAGAAGGAATCACAACCTTCTTGAAACCAGTCACTCGTGACGTCAACATCAGCATTTGGTTTCTTATCTGTCAATTTTTTTTTTCCCGATTCGCTGTGATTCTTCGCGTTGGTTTCTGTTTGCTGGCTGCTAACACCTCGTGTCCGTCCTCCCTGCGGGCCGTTAGCTATGCTGCACGTCTGTCACTGTCCCAGCAGTGCGTTGCAGACACAGAGGGGAAATAGAGGAGGCCATCTGGACTGGGTCACGGCGTAGCAGCGACCACACGAGACGCAGCCAGAACTCCTCTCCAAACCATAATAACCGTCCAGGGTGGGAAGAATTACCAGCGAAGCGATGGGAACGTTTCCCCTCTGTGCTTACAGTGGTGCTCTTTCTTCCCATACACCCCCCACCCCCACCCCCCCACCCCTCTCTGGATCTCACTCTTTCTTCACACCTCTTGAGATAGTTCTGCTTACATGAGTTGATAAATCCTTTTTTGTGTTGCCCCGTTTATCCACGCTTTGTCTCTGCACTACTGGCTTTGCTTCATTCAAGAGGGAAGCAGTGTATCTGCACTGAGAGAACATTTGGGAAAGAGCCCTTTGTTGCTGATTTGAAAGAGCAGCTTCCAGTCTGACAATTGGTGGCATACCGATAGGGGACAAACAGTGGCCTGTACACATTCACCGACACACAGTTTCCTTGTAGATATGCAGGCAGCTACACTCGTCGTGCACACATGCACATGGGGAAGGATCAGCTGCAAATGTCAGCGAGGACAACAAATCTCCACCACTAAACACCAAACACACAATTCAACTTTTTTTTTTTAAACGCGCATTTCCATGACAGTGGAACAGTTGCTGCTACAATAAAGTACACTTCGCTTTCCTTTCCAGCATTGTGGAGGTGTCTGCCGGAGATGAATGCCGTGTTGTGTTTCGTGTCTGACACTCTTGACCTGCATTTTTTGGACCAGCATCCCTCCTGCCCCCCTTTACAGAGCTGAGAAATCCCCCCCCCCCCTCGGTCGACAGGATCCCCTGTGAAAACCTCCCTGTGTTTCTTGCTCTGGCACAGTATGAGATAATGAACTCGCCGCTAGAGAGTGGGTGCCCCCTCTTTCACAGCGTTTCCATCTATCTTTACTGCGCAGCAAAGAGAGGCAGTGTGGAGTGGAGTGAATACACGAAGTACGGGCCGGCAGTAATATCACAGGGACAGAGATTGAAGCTTTCGGACCGCTCTGCCCCGCGCTGGTCTTGATAATGGATGAGGTTAAGTTGGAAGTGGCCCCATCTCTGGCAGATGAAGAAGGAAAACGTCTCTCTTCTGGTCTGCCCAGTCCGGCAGCGCATTGATTCACCTCTGGACAGAGCAGAAGTCTATTATCTTGGAGATTACTTTCAAAGCTTTTCATTTTGTCCTTGTGCCGGTGGATCGGCCGCGCTCTATGAGGACTGATTGAGTGCCCTGCAGCCACGCAGCCACAAGTCTGACCTGAATGCGGTGTGAACATCGGCCTCAGACAACCACAGCCTCTAATTCTTCACCCCTCTGACCCTCATTCTCTCCACCTCTTATCTCCCTCCTCGAAGCTCCTTCTTCCAGGTGTTCACCTCGGCACACTGCCTGTGCCCTGTGACCTCCTGCTCTCTCGCCTGTTCACTCTGAACTCCCTTTTCACAGGAACAGAAATAAGTTTGTCTTCTTCACCAAAACAACCTTCAGTAGAAGTGAAAGGTTCACATGTCCCCGTTTGATCACAGAGAGAAAATGAACAATATATTCACGAAGCGTTGCAAAATCCCCCTTTACTGCTCCATCAATAGCAAGAATACTGACAGAAATAAACACTGTAAGGTGTGCAGAGGGTGCTGGAGCCAATGAAGGCAGGTTATATCCTGTCCAGTTTATCAGAGAAACCAGCGAAGCACACACACAATCACACCACTAGACAAAGAACATGCAAACTCCAAACACAAAGGCCCCAACTGGACCAGAACAAATAAAAGTGGCAATTAAAAGCAGCAGCAACATGCTCTCTGTAACAACGATGATCATACAATTATGAGGAAATGCAAAGAGGCGACCGAGCTGATCTTCAGGTTGGTCACAGTTGTCAGCTATAAAGTCCAGGTCACTTGTTCACATCCAACACACATTTTGAAGCCGGTGGTCTCCACATTTGGCTGTGGTGTTAAAATATCAGTCGTAACTGGAACTAGTTTCAGAACTTAGAGCCAGAAACACTAAAATTAATTAATTCATGTTGCTAATATATTCTGACAAGGGGGTTAATTATTTAAGACTTGAATTAATTGTTAATGCGTTTTGTCTGAAAATATTTTCATTGCTCCTGAAAGAATTTGGTGAACATTACACTCTTTTGATGATTATTATCTTCTAAGTGCTTCACCAAGCGCTGTTAGGTTTAATGGGGTACAATTGAAATGGAAATTATAAATGTCCTCCCTGTGTTGAACTGAGTAATTTAATTGAAATGGTCTGCACTCACTGACTCCGTCATTCATTTTGAGCTTAGCAATGAAATCACCACAGAACCAAGAGATGGAATTGGCCGTGTGGTTGAACACAGACTCTGAAGGTGAGCAGGTTATTTAAAACTCTTTCAGTTCAAACCATCATTTAATCAGCGTTTTTTCAAATCATCAAATCATAATTGTGTCAGTTGGGCTTTTTTTTTTTTGAAGGCTCAGATTTCAGCAGCACTCTGCTGCTCAGCATCAGCATCTCCAATGACAGCAGAGGAGAGTGTAGAGAGCCTGAGCCTAAGACTTAAATTAGGTTAACGTATATTCTGTATGGAGCCGTGTGGCAGTGTGATGTTACACAGACGGGTCCAGTCCAAGGTAAAAGCAGTTAAGGCATTTCTGATGGTTGTGTTTGCATGTTCAGGTTTGATTTCGGTAGTTTAAAACCAGATCAAGATAGAAACCGACTCGACTGCAGAAGGTTCTCTGAAAAAAGTGATTGAAGACAAAAAAAATCCAGTCAACATGAAGCCACTGCAAACACTTTCAGCGTATATATCAGGCCTGTAGGTGGCGCTGTGAACCGCCACTAAACAGAGAAAACAGAAAAACAAGCCAATGAAAGACATTATTTCCAAGTACATCTTACTTATTTCAATCTCATGACTTTAAATATAAGACATAATCACTGACGTAGTATATTAAAGGTCTTTTTGGTTCAAGAACCAAAGTTTCCAGTTTTTTCTTGGTATCACATCAGGACGTCATTCGGTGCATCATCGCATCGTCGCACACAGTCCTTGAAATGGGAACAGAAAACATGTCTGGTTGTTGGACGGCGACCGAAACGATGAAGGTCAGGACAGTTTTTTTTTAGTCTTCCCCAGCGTTTGAACCCACGGTGGGTACGTGTGCGTGTGCATGAGACAGTGGAAAGTATAATGGAAAACACATTAAATTCCCCATAATGAAACACACCATGGAGACAAATTTGCTGGCCATGAATTAAATATCCACTCTTATTATTTCTCACCTCAACCTCACCTTGTTCTGAAAGGGGTCTTTTGATTGCAGACCACCAATGACGGGAGCGGACACAATTTCTCTTCATTAAACTGGTTGTCAATTGTAAATAGACCTGCACAGAACCTGTTGACTTGAGGTAATATCATTTCACCAGCAGGCAGCAACAGATTTTCCCCTGAGACGAAAATCTTGCTTCTACGAAAAACTAAATTGCTTATTTTACAAAAGGTTTCTTTTTCAGGGTAAACATTTATCTGTATGCAAACAACCCAACATCATCATCAAAAACACCATCACGATCAAGAAGAGTTTGGATGAGTCTCGACTTTTAATTGCCGTCTCCTTATTTTCTCATTTTGACATTCTCTTTTGACATTCTGTCCCAGTTTCTCAGACCATCTGTCCATCTGTCAGCAGGACACTTCCAATGGATTCACCTCTCAGGATGAACATTATTGAAGTGTTCCTGCCAGCTGCGGGGACGCATGAATCCGTCCATCATCGCAGGTGCACGTGTCAGGCAGTCAGAGGCCATGATCGCTTAAAGACGCTGCTGACCGCCCCACCATCGCAGGCGACAGGTATGGAAATCGAGAGTGTAATTAATCTCTGCCTTTGTTTGTTGGCTTTTAATTTTTCCAATTGATTTCCAGCACGTTTTGCAACTCAGCAGATGAGGGGCCAAAATTAGTTGGTCAATTCCTGTCCCTCTCTGCCCGGGGCCAATTGATTTTACGTCAAGGTTATATTCCCCCGACTGTACTGATCAATTAATCATGATGGATTTCCAATTGTCAGAGGCCACAGTTTCTCAGCTCCTCCTCTGTTCCCAAAGAGACGGATAGAGTAACCTTTGCTGGCCTTGAAGGAACCGTCCGGGATGAAATTAACCTCCACACAACGAGGGCTGCTTAACATGATGAAGCAAAAGTTTCATTAGTTGCATGATCGTAAAAAATATTTGCAAAAAGAATGCCACTTCCAAGTGACACTGATGGCCATTTTTATGGAGGTCTTAAGGGAGTAATAGCAAATTTGATGTGACTTGGAAGTGATGAGTGAATGATGGCTTGTGACAGTGACAGTGTAATTGGTCCCTGGCGCGCCATTAAAGCAGCATACATTGAAGGAAAATCCCTGACACCTCATTAAAAAAAAAGACTGCATTATTTGTGGCTCACATTCCAAATCAAATTAAAGTCTCTAATGTTTTTTGTTTGATGGACTGAAAGATACTTGGGGAGCTGAGAAACCTTGCAGCACGCAGCAGATCCTGTACAGTACTGGGTTGTTGAGACTCCTCCTCTTTGATTAGTGTCCCAGCGGTTCAGATGAAGGGCAGAAGGTGAATCGATTGGAGCGGTGTCCTGTTCATACACAGCAGCCCGGCCATTTGATGGAAGTCAGGAGGGGACAGCCAGTCGTCGGTGGGGACGCAGGAGGCTGAATGACATTACACTGCGGTGGGGGAAGGGAGGAAAGGAGGAGGGCAGAAATAAAGGGAGGGAGGGGAGGGAGAGAGGGAGGGAGGGAGGGACAGGGGGAACAGATCTGTTGCTCAGCCGTAGTATGACCTTCAACGGACCTTCGACAGACAATAATAACCAGGCTGCAACGTGCTTCTCTGCTCCTCCAACAATCTGTGCTCCTTTACATCCTGAGCTCTCACAAACACTAACTTGTCATTCTCAACTGACAATGTCAAAGAGCACGAAGGAATACCAAGACGTTTGAAGACCTTGTGTGGCAACATAAAAACATTTGTATTCTTCTGATGTTCAACAGAAACCATTTTCACTCAGCGTTGCTCCAGTTTTCTCATTAAGACTAAAAACAACGTGACACAGCTGTTCCTGCTTTGAATCCAACCAAAATCCTCGTACCTGCTTGTTATTTTCTTTCGGTGTTTTGATGCTGATTCACATGGATGAGTCTTTCAGGATGGGCAGAAAAAACATTATAGCTCAGAAGCCTGGCGCCATCGTCAGCGTCAGATTCAAAAAATGCTGGCACTGGAAAAAAAACAACAGGCTGGAAACATAAGAGGCAGCAGGAGCTGGGGGTCAATCTGACAAACAATCGGGTCGTTTGGCAACCGACCAGTTTTCTGACTGATCTGAGGCAGAGCGAGGCGGACAGCCGGAGCCCTCACAAGTTGAGATGTGGCTCACCAACCCACTAAACACTTGTGGAATCGTTACAGCAATGATTCCTAAAGAGTGGACTGTGACGGTACTGCAGAGGGGAAGAAGTAGGAGAGGTCATTAAAAATAAATGATTCTAGATTTTTTTTTTTCTGGTCTCCTGTGTCGATCCCAGTTGTGACTAAAAGGATTCTCGGATTTACAGGGTCTTAAATTGCTCACTTTCAACTTGTGGTCTCTTGGTTATGATCTCCTGTGAATTGAATTTAGATTTATACAAGTTGTGAATCGTAAAATGCTTTTATGGACCGTCTTCAACAGCGGCCTCATCTTTTTTGGAATTGAGCTTTAACAGTTCAACATTTCCAACAAACACATAATGTGAATTCAACCAGTCGTTTATGAACCCAATTTACAGAAAACTTCGGTGCATATTAATCCTTATTGTTGAGTGATGGAGGCGTTTATGATGCAGAGGTGGTAAAAATGGAGATTGCAGCACCTGATAAAAGATATGAAGTGTAGCTCTCATATTAAAAGCCCCCACACACACACACTTGTTTCACTCCGCGGGCATATTCAAGTCAACGTTCAAACCAACCATGAAGCATTAGTGACTAATTGAAGACTTTGTAATTATGAGCACTCCAACGGTACACACTGAGCGCCAGCCGACGGTCGCAGATGCGTGTCGAAGCAGAACCTACACTCGCAGTCGAGTGTCCTCTCGCACAACCTGAGTGAAAAACCACAAGACTCCCACATTCGGTGTTATTGCCGCCTGCTTGACAGACATTATCTCTCCCCCAAACTACATGTGGCTCCTCAGTTATTGAAATGCAAATTAAGAAAAAATAAACACTACAGGGGTGGCAAACATCAGCATCTTCCTCGTATCAAAGCAGAGAGGCTGAAGGACTGTGTGATCTGGTATGTATCCACGTGTGTTCAGCTCTTACAGTGACATGATCTGAACCCACCTGCATATTTCACCACCACATGAGCAGCTGCTTGCAAAAACCCATCCAGATTGCTGACAGTTTCCCGGAGTTGCATTTAAAAACAATTAGAGTGAAGCGGGAGGCAGGATGAGAAGGGACGAGCA
>JAUESE010000001.1:16284830-16306371 GCA_032274725.1 Malacoctenus triangulatus
GCAAAAAACAAAGTGGCCTCCTTTTTTGTGCATTAGATGACAGACAAAGAGCTCTTTGTGAAGAGTTAATCCATCACAAATCTCTACAAGATGCTCACAAGTTAAAAGCAAAGTTCATCTTCGGCTGCTGAGGTGAGATCGATGTCAAACTCTTTGCTGAAGCTGCGACCGCCTCATTTCGATATTTTTCTTTCAGGAACAATGAAGAAGAATGAAGAGTGAATTCATGTGATTACTCATTACAAGTTATTGAGATCAAATAAATGACAAAACCTGCCTGTCAAGTGGTTTTGTTCTGCCGCTGCCATTGTGATGTGTTTTATTGCTATTTCTGCATTTCTCCATTATTACTGGCTGGTTGGTCATTGGCGCAGTAACAGTCCACTGGACCTTTGTCTCAACACAGACCGTCTCGTTCTGTTCTTGCCTTTTTTTTTTCTGCTATATTCCTTATTGTGCGCTCTGCCCCTCGCCATGACTTTCTCTCTGTCAAGCGCTAATTAACTTAGTGGCAGAAAAGAAAGAGCACAAGCTAGCGAGCTGCTGTGCCTTTCAATGAATAGCAGCAAACTAACTGTGGCATTAAGGAGTGACTGATGTGAAACTATCAGATTCATTATGCAGCTTATCCCGGCCTCCCCTGCCGTAATCTAATACATACAAATCCCATCGTGTTAGCATTTCATTCAGGCAACATTGTGTAAAGCAATACCCTCAATCTGATTATGCCCAACTGCTTGGGAGGGAGGGGCGGGGGAAATTTACATTTGCAATAGCAAATCGGCCGGCATAACAGGTAAAGAAAAACAGATAGGAGATTGAAAAATTGGTCACGACAGACTTTGAGTGATAGTCAGGAAAAAAATTGCACACGGAAGGAGGAGAAAACTAATCGTATCTGTCTCAGCACCTCATAGCAATTACTCAGAGACTCTCCAGTGCTTGGAAGGAGGTTCAGCTTCATGAGGAGATGAAGCATGCATTTATCAACACACAGTCAAACATAATGTTTACCTCTAAGAGCTAATGCCTATCCCGGAATACAGATGTAATGTATGAAATATATTCCCGGGCACACGTTTTCTTTGCACAATGCAGCACGGAACAAACGTGTTGCTGGGAACATACAAACACATGAGGACTCAGATTTCACATGCATAAATGTACCCCCCCCCCTTCCCCTTCCCACCCCCACCCCGACAACCCCCCCACCAGTGGACCTCAGCTCAATGACACACAGGTTTTCAAACACGTATGTGTGCACAGGGAGAAAATGAAAAATTGAAACAACATTCAGCTTCTGGAGCTTTAACTTCTGATCTGATCTGGGTTTTTTTCTCTTTCTCTCTCTCACCGAGTCTGCTCCAGGACACGATGGGCCGAGGATACCCCGTAGCAACGCACTCCAAGATGGCAGTCTGGTGTACAGTGAGGGTGAGGTTTTCTGGTCCCACCACGATCATAGGCTCCTTGTAAACAGACGACTGAGAGCCTGGAAGGAAAAAAAAAAAGCAGCAGAGAGGCGAGTTTAAGATGGGACTCAACATGATGGATGGCTTCCTTTAATTGGATTTCTCTGGAGTGCATTAGCTCAATATGTTGTATCTCTTGGATCGGGCGGACGGGACAATAGGTTGGTAAAGTCTAAGGAATATGCTGGGGGAGATAAACAGCGGAGCGGCTGTGTACGGGGAGCAGCGGGGGGAACGTTTATCTACCATTTGAGCACGCATGCTTGCCTTCCTGTGACAAAAAACAAAGTGTGCTTGTGGTATGGAGACGCGCTAATCATTAGAAATAACAACCTGAAACAGTGAGGAGGGCCTCGGCGCTGTGCTTCACTCCCGCACTGTTATGGGCCACACAGCAGAACTTTCCACTGTCCTCCTCTCGCACTCCTGTGATCTGAAGAACCCCCGTAGGAAGAAGAGTGTACCTGCGAGAAAGAAAACATAACAGTGAGACACTAGTAACCTCCAAAAAGTGCAAAGCCACACGTTCACGTGGTCCAACCTTTTGTCCCTGGTGTCCACTGGGCGTCTGTCTTTTTCCCAGCTGATGGCGGGCTCTGGCAGACCGTGGATCTGGCACTGGAATCTGGCCACTCCAGACTCTTCAGCACGCACCGACTCCGGTTGGACATGGAAGTCTGCCATGGCTGCAGAGACACAGAGAGAGAGAGAGAGAGAGAGAGAGAGAGAGAGCGAGAGAGAGAGAGAGAGAGGAGACAGGAATATGAGGTCACGGTATCACAAAACAGTAACAAGCGCCACCGCTCAAAGAAAAGAAGAAGGAGTCCCACAACAGATGGCGAGGCCCCCACGGATTACAACATCACACAGTCAATCTGGGACTGCATAAAGAGAAAAAAGCAACAGAGAAAAACTCAACAGGAGACAAGAGGAGTGTGACCAGATACCTGTTGCAACAGATCTGAATCTGTCCTGTACAAATACTTTTAAATTACACTCACTCACGAATTGTTATTTGACTAAATACTGACTTTTTTTTGACTAAAAACAGCACCAGTATCTGAAACTGCAAACTGGATTAAAAACATCAGAACTCACTTCCTTAAGAGTTCTTCTTTCCCTCCTCAACAACATACAACACTGATGTAGCCTGTGTGTTTCACTGTATGTTATGTTTATACTGTAAAACTGAGGTTCTCAGCCTTTTTTGAGTGATCTTCCCCCTTGTGAAAAATGTTTTGCTGCCCAAAACCCAAAATTTAGTTGCCAAATCTCACACCAATGAGTTAGGAAACATTTATTTAAGCAATAAACAAATGTTTACCTAAAGTGTCCTTTTTCAGGATTTCTCTGAAATAATGAAATACAAACGATACTAGCACTCCTGTTTGAGAACCAAGGCACTGAAATATCGCCTTGAAATGCCTCGTGCCTGAATCGTGCGAGATAAACAACCTTCCCTTCTACAGAAAAACAACACTGATTCCACAGCTGTAAAGACTTCTTGTGACAGGTTGCAGGTGTTTCTCTTTAACGAGGTACAAAATATATTTAACTGGCATTTTCTGGCAGGAGTGTCACAGTGTTTTTGTTGAAAGGCTGACGTGGAGTCAATATTAGATTGGAAGTGCGCAGCAGCAACTTCATCACAAAGTCTCCTGTAACTAGCTTATAAATATCCCTTTGTTCATTATCACGTTCTGAAAACGTTTGAATTGATTGGACATTTTTACTTCTTCAGTGATACGGGAGCGAACTTAGGACTGAACACTTGTTGGTGTCGACAACTTCTGTTGCGTTCTTGGTCTTAATGTTCAGTCTATTGGACATAAAGAATGACATTCCCTAAAAAAATTCATCAGCAAGAGAAATTAATTCAACTGAAAGTAATTGATAATTTTCCCTGTGAATTTTATGGGCCACATTTCTTGCACCAGCTGCATGTTAGATATCCTCCTTTTACAGCATCTTTACATTCACACAGAAGCCAGTTGAGTGACACAAAGATTATATTTCCCACAAGGGAACTACTGCATATATTCATATAAGTATACATATTGAATGGGTTTTTTTTTTCAATAAATATTTGATTAATCCTGGCTTGATTCAACCAGTGAATAAATGTTGTTCCCAGTTCGCCATGCATTTTTAAAATCTTAAAAGAAAACGCAGCTTCCGAAAAACATCTGTACAAATGTCACCACAGACAAACCTTGTTCTGTTGTACCACAGAAGCAACTTAAGGAGAATAGGATGTGACACACAAACAGCAGCAGAACACGATCCGCAGTCATCAGTAACAGAGGAGAATCTTGACATCCATATGTAAAGTACGGGGCAGGCATATGGATTTCCTGCCGTATGTTCGCATCTAATATGTAGGTCAGGCACGCTTTTTTTTTCCAAGACGGATGCTAATATAGACAAAGAAAACATTGCTACTCTCACATTGCCATGAAGTGAAACCAGTATCAATATCTTCACGGAGAGCTTCATTCAGCTGCACTTCACATATCTGCTCCCCGCAGAACAAAAGCGGCGTCGAAGGTGGAGCCAGCAACAAACTCAATTAGAGAGGCCCTCTTCCTCCACAGTTCTCCCACCTTCTACAAGAGAAGTGCACTCATTTAAATGTCAACCATAATTAACTTGGATGAAGAAAGACTCATCTGAACAGTGTTAGCATAACAAGAGGGACGGACCCCCCATTACTGACAGGAAGAGCAAGGATGAGCAAGTGGTAAACAACACGACTTGGAAGGCGTGTTTATGCTGGAGACACGCTCGGCTTTTGTCTGTTTGTCCTTCCGCTGACATCTTGGGTGCTCGATGTTTGTGCCATCTTGTCTCTATTTCCCTCCGAGATCACCGAGTTGATTCAGTTCATCGACACATCTATTGTTCCTGGATTTAATCTTTTGTAAAATCGAGCAAACTAATCTCGGTTCATACTCCTGCGGATTAGATTTATGCACTTAAATGGCTGTAATCGTATGAAAGTTAACGTCTCAATATGTCTGGAGTGAAAGCGAGATCCTTCAGTGAGACCTGTGTGGCTGCAGTGCTGCAACATGGTCGAACGCTGTGATTATTCCATTTCAGAGCTTAATGAGAAGTGTGGCATTCTCGAGCATGACTTGACCCGAGATCTCTGAACGGATGTATGAAGCTCAAATGAAAATTAAACCACACTAATTCAGTATTCTTCCAGGAGTGAATGTTCGCTCGCTGTGAGCCACGACTCCCTGAAAAGAGACAGCCAGCCCACTGCCGCGCGTGATGTGTTGTCTGCAGATAAGATCCGACTGTAGTCAGGCTGACTGATTTCTCAGGCTCATATTTTTTATTTCGCTCTCCACTTTAGGGCCACACTTAAACAGCTGTACACTTTACTGGGGTAATTCAGCCTAAGTGCTTATCTCAAAGGCCCGACTGCAATTTTTTTCCCCCCACCAGGGACCCACAACCTTCAACCAATAAAATGTTTTAGGTCAACAAAGCACAGAAGACATCAGTAATATTTTATCACTGAATCTCAGCCAAAGTTAAACACTCTGCATTTTCCAGTTTGCTCTCTTCCCTCGGTAACACTGCAAATACTGAAACGTTTGATTTCGGGGCATAAAATGATGAAATTCAGTGCAAACCTCTCAGAAATTAACATATACACTTAGAGCTGATGTGACTGTATCAATGGGACCACAGGCAGGTGAAGTGAAGAGCACTTAAAATGCCCTTAAATCGAATCAGGTGATGTTGCAAAAGGTGTTTCAGTATTGATGTACGTGCAGGATGCTGTAGCTCAAACTGCTCATCCTTAAAGAATGGTTTTTGGGAAGCAGAGGAGGAACTGAAACAACATCACGTATTTGGTCTTATAAAAAGGCTGTGATTATAATATATCTGATGAGTAATGGCCTCTTAGAAAATCTGTACAAGTTCCTCTTTAATCATCCTTATTCAGCAGTGTGTGTCTAATAGGAGCACTAATACACCTTCACTGAATCCTCGGGAGCATATCTGAAAGTCGTTTTTTTTTCATGCAATAAGGATTTTATAATGAAACTGATTTTCATAATCCATATTTTATATACTTCATATTTTTTTGCACTGATGCAATCATCACTGACCCAAAAGCTGCAACTGATTTACAAGTCAAAAGATTCACTTGAAAACAAATGGCAGCCCTAGAAAAATCTGCACAAAGCTCACAATAACTCAGTAATTATTTTCAATTCACCTGAAGAACTGTGGCAATGATGTGGCTTAATAAATTGCACGGTCTTGACGCATTGTGTACTGGTAAGTGGGTGGGCACTTAGATGAAAAAGAGGTCCTAAAGGAGTCAATTACTGAGAAAGAAGTTTGTCTCAAATAGTGACTCTCAGACCTAAGTGATAGTTTGTGTCTTAGCCTGCTGCAGGGGGTGGGGGGGGCGGGGGCACAGACGAGCACAGTGTGGGACTGAGTTGAACCCCTGAAGGGTGTTGCCACTGCTGATGGAGAACAGGCAGGTGTCGCGCAAACAGCTTCAAACACCTGGGATGAAAAATAGCACATTGTCTGGGGATCCAGATTGAGACACGTGATTGCGCGCGCTCTGACGTACGTACTGGTCGTGTTTACTGGGAACACTGGGGCACTCTGAATGCTCGGGAACAAAAGAGGACCAGTGCCTATAGGAGCTTTCTTGTGCATCTCTGCCAAGTAGTCATGGTGTCGCTGATCTGGCTGTTGTGTGCGTCTGCTGACACAACCCCCCTAACGGGCCCCACCCTTGGCCCTCATGCATAAACATGACTTCTCCGAGAGGCCTGCACCCCTGTGACTATCGACACTCTCACAAAATCAGACACAAGTGTAAAAAAATCACAATGGAGTTAGCGCCGCAGATAAATGTATACAGCGGGGAAACTTGTTAACCATCTGTGCTGGTTGTAAAGGAAAGCAGCAGTTCACAATCTGCAATGCGTATGCGCCTTTTATTACTTGAGAGGTTGACTCAATCTAATACGATTTAGCTTAGCTCCAGTGCGGCACATACATATAAACAAATGCAAAGCGCTGCTTCGACAGAAACACACAAGGATATCGATCGTCTCCCTGCTGTAAGGAGAGACAGACAAGCATGAGGCGGTGAGGTGCATTCACTCATCCCACCGTTCAGCCCCAACAGACCTGCTTCGCCATTGTTTCTCACTCTTTCTTTGCTAACTGTTGACAGACACTCGCACATGATTAAAGACTGTCCACTACCAGCAGGACACTGCTGGCTTAAATGGAGCAGGTCTAATTACTGCAATAAGGGAGAGAATGGTTGGCTTGCATACTAAAAAGAAATCCATACACAAGTGCGCGGTGAGGAGCTGGCTCCTCCGACATATGTTTGAGGGGTTTCTTGGTGACGCGCACAAAGGAAGAATGATTGAGACGGTAATATGTGGGAAGGCCACAAGACAGGAAATGTGAAGCGTGGTGATTTAAACAAGGAGCTAAGCTGTAAATCAGATCCTGTCAAAAGTGAGTGGCACCGCCCCGCTGGGCCGAACAGTGAACCATCAAGAACTTCCGAGGGGAGACAGAATCGGGCAGAAATTAGCATGAAAATCTGCCGGAGAGGCTGAAATCTCACACGCTTCCACGTGAATCTTGAGAAAAGAGACAAAGAGAGAAATATGAAAGCAAGCGCAGATGTACTGATTATTGGATTCGAGGGCCAACGACGAGCTAAAAGGCCAGTCGATATTGATGGCTCTCACCATCCTTCGGTTACACACTACAGGTCATGTACTGCAGAGTTTAAAGCTCCTGAATGTACCGGCTTTTTTCATGTGAGCGACTCACATTTATCTAATGAAGAAATGTAGATTAAATGGTGATTATTTGAATGACCCCTTGGTGAATAGCTTTTTTGCCTAATGGCCCAACGTAATGATCCATTCCTTTATTGCTCAGTGAAACACACACACACAAATACTCCGCAGACAATAATTAACAAGGTGATTAAAAGCCCAAACTGAGCCATTTTCTCCGAGAACTCCTACTGCGGTGATCAAATGAGCCATTTTCATGTTTTTTCGTCAGAGATCTGTGGTCACACGCACACGTTTTCTATTTTTTCTTTCTTTTTTTTTCTCCCCTGCACCGCAGATGATTCATTGATATGACAGCGGTAATGATGCCAGCGGAGAGGACGGACTTCCAGCAGCACCGTTCAAACCTTAAAGCCCCGGTGCGAAGCTCCAGTGAGCTCCCGTCTTCTAATGTCATCGCCCTCCCTTCCTTTTTGCCTCCAGCCACCCTCCCAACCCTTCATTGTACATTTCAACCGTTTGCTCAGCTCTTCATCGCACCCCTCACCCAGCCCCCACGAGTCCTCTCAAGCCTGTGACATCATTAAGCACATGTTGTTCAAGCGACGGTGATGACTGCCGCACCCACCCCACCCCCACCTTGGTAAACCAGTAAAATAGAGATGAGGCCCATAAATAATGGAGATGGTGTACGGCGCTATTCCAGCGTGGAGAGCCCGCACTTCAACAGCCTTTAAATAGGCATCCCTGAAATAGCAGGCCCTGTGCTGGGACCCTAGAGATGGCATTTTAATGCAGATGTGATATTTTATTGGCTCCGTGCCCCACGAGGCCCTCCCCCCCAACCCCCAACCCCCAACCCCCCCACCTCAAACCCCGCACCCAGGGGTACGGCTGTGATCAATCTGCTGGTTTGTGGTGCGTGATGCTTATCACCTACGAAAACGGAGGGCTACACGATGGCGGGATACACTCCGTCTTCCGCTGACACACACTCATTTCGCTCCTTTAATGCTTTTGTCACGACGACACCTTCCCGTGTCAGAACTTGCATTAGTGAAAGCGGCGGCTGAGTGGGACATCTGCCACCTGAGCCTGGGTGGTTGAAGTACGCGAGGCTCAGGAGGCAAAGTGATTGATCATTTATATCAAATGCACTCAAGCCCACAGATCCATAATATAATTTATAGTTCAAGAAGCTGCGAAAATCTGTTTTTTGTATGTTTCCTCTGATGTTTTCTTTTCTGTATGATATACAGTATTTCACGTGATTCATTAAAAAGAAATGATACATTTTGACCTCGTGCTGATAAAAATAAAGATACCAATTTATCACAAAAATGTGAATTTCTTATTATAGTCACTAGTTGTTAAAAAGTTTCAGTTTCTAGTAGAAAAGTGTATTAATAAGACATCAGAATATTCCTATTGTTCTTACAGACACAATGTTATGGTTAAAAAAGCTCCTCTGCCTTCTAAGAAGATTTCCAAATGTCAATATTCTGGATCAAACTGTAGACAGAAAAACCCAAGAATAGATCAACAACATGAGTCACAGTCTCACAATTCGAATGTCGAGTCTTGAGCTTTTTTTGTTTCCACAAACGTATCAAAGCACACGGATCAGCTAAATATGATACAGATTCTGCACAACCTGTCTTCTTCGATTTTCAACTTAACTTGTCTTCTCTCGCTCCGCCGTGCTCGCTGCTGAACAAGTAAGTTTCCCCCTTCTCACATGGCAAAATAGTTTTGACACAAACATAATTGCCTTTTGTGCTCGTGTTGCAAGCATGTTTATATTAGGCCTTCCAGTGGTGTGACTGTGTGCAGTTTGTTGTTTGTTGATCGATGGCGTGCAGCTTGTGTGCACTAAGTTAAATGTATTAAGATTGATGGCTGCTATTAAGGGTCCCAGCAGGAGGTGGATGGAACGGCAACGCTACAATAGTTATCACTCACAAGAATACTTAACATTTCTTGATTCGACGCAGTTAATGGCACAACACGCGGGCCAGAAACGCACCAACCTCTGTCATAACAACGAATATCCAAGAGGAGCTGCAAACAAAAAAGAAATATAATCCAACCATGGAGCAAACAAACATCACCTGATAGAGGCAGAAAAACAGTCTGAATCTTGAATTTGATATTTTCTGGCAACCACATTTGGAACATTTTAACACATTTCCACAATGCTATCAGATGAACATTCAGTCAACTGATATCTGATCAGTCATCGAGGTTTTTATGTAAAGGAGATGCTGCTCTGATCACCTCAACGTAGAAATTTTTTGTCTCCACAAAACATCTTTCTAGGTTTTTAATCTTACAAAGAAGACTGTCTGAGAAAGGAAGTGGCTAGAATTCATAAACACACAATAGTGTAAAGTCTTATATCGATAAAAAAGGTATTTTACTGCATGATAATGGTGCACGTCTCTATTACAATCATAACAGACCAAACTTTATCACGTTTGCCACTGCGAAATCAAAGTGTGTAAATAAAGGTAAAAGAAACTTGAGGGGCCCGATGTACGCCGTGTGGCTGACAGCGTGATGGGAGGAATCCATTATTCACTGTCTACTTTTTCTTTCTCTGCACATCCAACTCAACCAACCGTCCCACCCACCCACCCTCTCAACCCCGGAGACAAAGCCGGGGCCTCCCGTGGTGGCCTGCACTCTGCCTGTGCCTCCGCCACACCCCTTGTTACTGCACCACCTTAAGCCCCCCCGCCGCTGTGCACCACACCCCCTCACTCCTCAAGCCGCTGCTCCGCCCACTGCAGCAACCCCCCACTCCTGCTGCCACTCTTGCCCTACCCAGTAGCCCCCAAATTTCCGCACTTAGCGTCCTCCACTCACTTCAGCATGTGGACCCTAATTAAAGAGGGACCCATTAAACCACAACAGATGCTGAAAATTAAGGGATTATTCAAATGATCCCCGGTCATGGCTTTGGTAAGATTAAAGACAAGAAAGAGGGAAAAAGGGAGAGTGAGGGAGAGATTTGGTGGGGGAGGGGCTAAAATAACAGAAAAATCACTGACATGAAAAGTAGAATTGATTTGAAATGAACTGCAAATGCTCCACGTCGTTGCTGTTGATGTTGTTTCCTTTCGAATGAAAAAGTACAGAGTGTTTAATCAGCATTTATGTATGCAAAGACTTACTAGCAATTAAGTACGGATCTCATGTGTGAGAAGAAAAATGGCGGGGCTTTTGTATCGTTTGAGGACAAACGGAGTGTAAAACTGCATTCTCATTAAACTACTTCAAAGATTCTCTCATCAAAAACGGAGCGACATCTTCAATGGGCACAAAAATTGTTTCTGCTTTCCAAAGAGTCAAGACGGACAAGTTGTTCCTTCCACTCCGTCTCTCACATAAATCTTGTTTACTCAAGAACACAGTCTCTCTCTTCAGCGTGCAGGTGCGGGGGCCCATGCTTTTTTTATGCACACATGTCCAGTCTCAGCACCATTTAAGGTCCCATGGGCGTTTGCACTGTGTGCCTTTCAGACACTGAGCACAGGACTGTGTCCTAAAGTCCGGCCCGTGGGACAACCACAGTGCGGGGTCTGATTTCATAAGGGCCACAACTTCAGCCTTAAAATGTGTTATTTATGGCCTGCCAACGCCGTCGAAACACAACTGATGAATCCAATAAAGGTCAGGATGCAGCTTCTCCTTGCACCTCAAGGTGGCAGCGCCCTTTTCAGTCAAGAGGGTTTTTTTTTTTTCCTCGCCATTTGATGGTCGCCTGAAGGGGCGAGTTGGGCAACAAGGGTTGCTGCTGCTTCTCGAAAGGACTATTCATCCATCTGCCTTCTATAATGCTTTCCAACAAAGGGTCGCAGGGGGGGCTGCAGCTGATTCCAGCCTGGACAGGTTGCAAAGACCATTACAGGGTAAACACGGAGAGACACGCAATCACAGACACAAACAGTCAGAAGTCACCAAAGGACCTCAGTTCCATGTTTTGGACTGCTGGAGGAAATGAACTTGAGAAAAACTAGAGAGAACATAAGAACTTCCTGGGTGTGAGTGTGGGACCTTCCTGCTGAGAGGTGTGAGCTTACTAACCACTTTTTAGGAACTGAATATCATCAGAAGTCAGAACACAGCAAATCTTTATACAAACGACAGGCAGCAAGCCTTCATTCTCAAAATTGCTGTCGTTTATGCAGTTGTTTGTTTCTTAGGGATCTAAGAGTCTTGCTATGTTTGTGTTTGAGTCTTGCTGTGGTGATTCAGTTTGAAGTTTATTTTTTATCACAAGGGCCAAAATTGGGTAAGTTGACTCATGGGACCTGCTGTACAACACTGAACTGGTAACCCGCTCTACAAACCAGACATGACCTGTGTACAGTGGACTGATCTCATTCGATTAATTATTTAACCGAAACATCTAAAATTCATAAATTTCACTTTCTCTGTGTTGTAAGCTCAAGTCTAAGCCAAACCCGAATATGTGTGTTAGATTTGAGCATCTTTAACAGTAAATAGAAGCAACGTCACAGTGCTCCTCCACCATTGGAAGGAAGTTAGGAACAAGTGTTTTTTCCAAGAAGACTTCAGCACATCGACGGACGAAACCTCAAAGCAGCTCCCGCTGCTGGTCCTCCCTTTGGATCTGTGGTGTCTCCCATAAGGGTCGTGGGCCCCAGTTTGGGAACCACTGGTCTTGCATATTTTTCTGGCTTCGCAGCTATTTTTCTCTAAAGGTCGCCTGATGCGACACTGCATGGTGGCGGTTGGGATCACATGACCAATAAAAAGGTGGTCACATACTGCGGCTGCTGTTACATCGATACAAACTGAGTGGCTTGTTTATGAACTTGTGCCTTCAACCATTTGTTATTGAGACCTGTTGATGTTTTAGTGAGTAACTCGACAACATTTGGGATGTTGAAAAAATGTTGGTATTGAAAGCACAACAATGTGCACTTGTACTGTGCTGTACTACATTATGGTTTCAAACTACATAAGGAGTGTGTGCCATGTTTTTTTAAATGATCGATTCTGGCCTGTGGAGGAAAGAGTTGATATAGAACCACCGTTTGGCCGCTTGCGTCTCTCCTTTCTGTGTGTGGGCATGCTGCGTCCTCTCTCCAGGTCGTCATGGTGGAGTGCTGAGTTAAGAGCAGGCCGCGGCGCCTCCACTGTGTCATAATTGTGGAGATGACATCCACCTGGGAGTGGAGCATGATGGGAGTGCTTCGGGTGCAGCAGAGATGTCACTGGGTGAAGGGGAGCTCTGCTTCACATATCACACCTGAGGGGATTCACATTGTGTCGTCTGTCCTCCTCTCAGGTCCTCGTGGCAGAGAGGAGGTTTACATCTGGAGGTGACTGAACGTCCTCCTGGAGCTACACTTCATATTGTCCATATTCTACAAAGGGAGACCCTGCTCTGTTTCTCTATCAGGGATTTTATCCACCTTCACTCCCATGTTACATTTACTTTGTAACAAGTCGGAGAAAAGGGTCCAAAAGTAGAGCAGAATCCATGCTTTGCACTTTTTCAACACTTGATTTGTGTTTGGCTTCTCTTCTTCAATGGGAGTCTCACATTCATGGTCTGAGAAAACACTATTGCTCTTTAATCTTGACACACAACATAAAACTTCTTACAAGTATTATTTTGTGGTACACTCAAAAGACCTCGAAGTTCGAGGAAAAAATTCACAATTGAAGGGATTTGGGGACACAGACAGACAGCTCAGTGAATGAGGATGCTCTCCTATTACCGCGGCCTCTACCTGAGAGAATCTGATCTCTCCATTTGGCTCTGCTACAGGAGCAGCTTATCGAAGGACTGCATGTGGAATAACCTCAGAGAGATGAAGTCCTCCCGCTTTGTCAAACGAGTCGGCCTTCAACTGTGGCCTGAGTATTTTGCTATAATGGTCATAAAAAAAGCACAAGAAACAGAAAATCAAACAAGTACTCTGAAGGTTTCACGTCCTGCCTTTAGAGAGTTAATCACAATGAAAATTCTTCAAGTCTTGAGTACAAAAAAGGATCTACTTGAGTACAGAATCCTGATGGAAAAATTATTCAGCTTCCCACAAAAAGGGAAAAACATCGCATACTGAGGGCAAAGTGGTAAAGCAGCTCGCCTTGAGTGGTTCAGGTTTTGGAGTGCAGCTATTGGCTGTCGATTTCTTACCGTTCCTCTTTGCTTTAAACTTCTTGGTAGACGAGAGTAAATCTCACTGAAATGTTTTTCTCTCGAGTGTCTCGGAGAGCATTAAAAGTGATTTTTTTTTCCTGGCTGCTCGAATGCATTCATTCAGTAGTGGAGAAATGCATTGTTCTACTTCACACATGCACTTGTGAACTCCCCATTCAAACAACAGCATATTGTCGACTTTGTGATACTTTTCTATTTCATGTCGGTTCAGTTATTTTTCTTCACTCAGAACCAGTATTGTCGTAGAGTTCATTGCCACAGAAATGTTCTTTATGAGTATGTTTACACTCATCTTTTCACACCTGATTGTCGCAGGAAGGAGGCGATGCCTCCTCAATGCCGTTCCCGACTTGCCCTGAGGCCACCTATCTAATTAATATCGCCACTACCCCGGCATGCTCCCGCCTGCTTTAGAATTCAAATGAGGTGCCGCTCCCATCATCCAACCAGTATATCAGAGCTCATATCCACAAGAATTATGTGCCGTCATTCATTCAGCTCCCTCACTGTACACTGGCTGCACAGATGTAAAGCCCCACAATGCCTAATCCCCGTCTTGTCTGACTGCTCGCATTGAGGAGTTTGAAATATCTCAAAACGTTCGGAGACATCTGGGGTTAAATAACATTTATATTCAAATGGAAATGCCATTAAATTCTTCTTTGGGGTGGTCAACGCCTCTTGTTTTGTGAAGGCAGGAGTAAGCGAGGACCGCAGACAGCAGAGGCTGTGAATAACAACCTGGACGGACATTTGGCATCACAATTCTTCTCAGTCGAAGACACATTACTTCCCCCTCATTAGACGACAACTGTTGGGTTTGGAGGCCAGTCTCAGGAGGCCAGTGTGAATCTCTCTCTCTCGCTCTCTCTCGCTCTCGCTCTCTCTCTCTCTCTCTCTCTCTCCCCCCCCCCCTCTCTCTCTCTCTCTCACAGCACTTTTCTGTTTGAGCTGACGTTTCTTCTTGAAAATGTTGCTGCTTAAACGAATATAGGATGTGGGGAATACCCAGGGATGAAACACCTTCGTGTGCATGAGTGTTGCTGTCTGAGAGGCTAACGTGCAGAGTTGAGTGTGCGTCTGACAGTGACTTTGAGGGGGGTCGGTCTGAACCCCGGGGGTAGATGGATGACCCCACATCTGGCACTCCCACGGGAAATCTGAAAGACGCAGGGCGGGACCGGCCCATGCGCTCCACTGCATCTCACAGCACCCTGAAAAACCGGGCTCCCCAAATGGCTGAAACGGCTGTGTATAAATCTCAGCCCTTCATCACTTCATCCCACACACACAACATGAACCCTGGCTAGATGGAGGAGGTCCACTGGGGCTCAGCTCCTTGGTTCCCACAAGGTGTTTTACTGTCTGACTGTCTGTGTTGGTTTACACATCTTCACATCCCAGCTTCCAAAAATACTGTGGTATTAGAAGTTGACAGAAAAATCCATCATGGGAGGAACGGCTGCCAGTCCAAAATCTTTAGCTGTCTTTCTTCAGTAACTCCAAGCGTGATTCCCTCCGTTTCAAACCCACTGACAGCGCAAAACATTGAGCAGCAGCATACTTGGTCAACACCAGAAAGCTGCAAACTCCGACAAGGCTTGTTTTTAATTATGATGTGTTGCTTCACTGTCTCTGAAGCTTCGAAGGCAGCAAATCACAACTACTTTTACGGCTCAATCACTCATCTTCCATCACACTTGTTCCATTGAAGGGTCGCGGGAGCGCTGGAGCTGATCCCAGCTGACACTGGACGATGGCAGGCTTCCCCCTGTTCACCAGTTCATCACAGGGCAAACAGAGACAAACACACACACACATCAACACCTATGTACATATTGGGGTATTTAATTGACCTTGTTTTCATGTTTTTGATCTGTGGGAGCAAACCAGAGTACCCAGAGGAACCCCTCGCACACGCACGGAAGAAAACATGGAGAGGCTGCACAAGAAGTAAGACATAAAAGCCCAAAAATCCAGCTGAGCACTGGAGCACATCCACAACAAACGGGACATCTTAGGCTGATGAGACTGCATTGCTCTGCCTGATGGATGTAAAATTGCAATTTGGAAAAAATGCAGCATTAATGCTTTGATGAGAGCACAGTCATGTGAAATGTGCAAAAATAATTTGCATACTGCCAAAGACATTCAAGACTTCGCTGTTACTTCACATAATAGTAGCAAGCTACATGATTGGGTCGCACTTGTGGAAGCTTGCTACCGATTCAGCTCATGGTATTTTTAAATAGCATGTTACCACTTTTCTATAATGTACTTGCAAGTGCATCACTAATAAGGCACCCATCTGTGTTTTAAACATTGTAGTCTTTTAAAAAGTGTCAACTAAACATGACTTTTTTATTTGAACATCTATACGTGTATTCATTCAGCTGGCCGGAGAAAATTCAGGTTTTTTGAAAAATGTTCCACCTTCTGTGAAATCATGACGTGATTAAAAACCAAACAACTGTGAATAGTATTAACAAAAAATGACATAGTCTTTAAACCGAGTCCCACCGCTTGCTACAACGTCAAATTACAAGTATTTCATATATCTCTGACCACACAATGTTGTTGTGATCACAAACCTTCAATGTATGAATATGAAAATCAGGTCTATATTTCAACCTATTGGATGCGTCATGATTCATACTTGATTCATTTTTTCACACTTTTTACTGCCACTTGTGTCTTCCTCAGGTCACAGTTGAATACATTTTTGAAATGCAACATCTCATAATTCAGTTTATTTTTGTTACTGCCATTTTCTTCATGCAAGCAATTGATGAATGACTCAAAAATTTCAACTGAATAAAATATGAAGGTGTTACCACCCACATGGCATTAAAGTGCAGACCCTGGTCTTTATTTACCTGTTGCCATGGTGAATCATAGTATGGAAAAGTGTGCACGCTCAGAAGTGATTGAACCGTTGCTGTATCTGCTGTTTGAAATCACAAACTGGAGAGTTCATCGTTCTGTCCACAGCTGTTATACCTGCTTTACAGGGACGACTGCATGTGGGTTTAATACTGTCAGATGAAATGCTGTGATATGATTACATATGATACAGTATCTCGCCCAACTAAAGTTTTATCAATAACTTATTAGTTACTTCAACATGGAGTATCTCTACAAACGTCCCTGTGGTGTTTACTCAGCTCGTCTGATCACTTTTTGTCCCACAAAAATACCAAAACAAAGCTGCTATGTCCTCGACAGAAACCACAGAGGTTTAGAGTCCCAACACTGCAGCATCAACACTATGCGAGCGCACACACACTCGAGCGGAGCGGTTTTGCCTGCATCTCTCCGGCCGTGTGTGTTCAAACCAGCCAGCCGAGCCTGTGCTGCATCGGGAGCTCATTTCCATATGTATGCGCGCAAATCTTCATTTTGGCACCGTCTGTGGTGTCAGATAGCCATCTCTCCATAAATGGCACACGTCTTTGCTTATCCATACTGTGCAGACTTACCCTCATTTTAGATGCCTTTCTCTTCTTTGTTTCTCTCTCTTGCTTTACTCTCCCACTGCCGCACACTCATAAATGAGAAAGGACAGGTAATTATAGTTTTCAAAATGAAAACCTTTTCATTACTTAACAAGAATTGACATTAGCATAGGACCAATAAGTGCGAGACCCATGCACATGCTATATTTACCTCACAGATAAGAGGGAATTTATCTGTGAATGGAGGGTTGGGATGCGTAGACACAGGCCAGTAAGAATGCATATGTTCCCTACATAACGCACCGTAAAGGAGAGTGACGCTGGTGATAAAGTGGCGTGATGTGCACAGGTTAGCCATTAGGGACCTTAAGTTGGAGTGTTTGCGGGTGTGTGCAGGCTTGTAATGGAAAGAGGCTTCATTCATTTCTGAGAAATTATCTATGTTACTTGGAAACCAGCTCTGGGACACACTGTCACTTTTACACTCGGCTTAAAACACGTGCACACACTTCTTCACGCATGATGGCTCGTATACGCAAAAGGTGAACAGACATGCATGCACCTAGTGACATGCACAGAAATTAGTTCCTCTCCCACCCTCGCATGTGCACACGCGCACACACACACGCGCACACATAAGCGCACGCACACAGACACGTACAATCACTCACACCCGTCCGTGCTCCGTCAGCTCAACTGACAGCAGTAATGAGTTTCTTCTCTGCGTAAGCCAACTGGCACCCACTCAGGGGAATTTTTCAGGCTGAATTGCGGCCATTAATCACAATCCCGGGCAACACAGTGCCATCACGTGTGTGTGGCAAACAGAGGTGCATTGGTGGGGGGCACGACGACGACATAGCAGAGGAGGAGCCGGAGATTGTGTTAAAGACAGAGGGGAGTGCACCGATGAGTAAGCAACGAGGAAGAATATACCAGAGTCAGTTAAGTGAACCACCTGCTCGTTGATGAGGGTATTTTTGGGCCTTGGTGGGAAGTGGCACAAGTTCAGACGCTCCGTTCTGCAAATATCAGCTCAGTTACTGGGACAAGAGAAGCTGTGACATCAATCATGACCAACAAGACACGTGGCGATCCCTCTGCTATTCGCTTCAGGCCTTAAAGAGGTTTTAACAGCAATACAGACACACATCATGAAGATATAAATAGACAGGGAATGAAACCTATTGGTTAGCAGAGCGACGGAGGCAGTGGGATAATCATGGAGTAATTTCAGAGGAGCCACTGTGACATCGGTCCTCACAAAGCTTGGGGCATTTAAAATAATGACCAAGGAGGCAGCAGCCGTTAATGTATGGAGGGCTGCCATCATCAAGATATTGTCACCACCACATCCCCTTGTTGAGACAGCTGGACACTCCGAGTCTGCCCCCCTATTCTTTTCTTTTCCTCGTCTTTTTAACCCTCCCTCCTTCCCCTCCATTCAGGCTGCCAGCTGACTGCGGTCACCAGGGATATAACTGCCCCTCGCACACTCGAGGATCCCAGACCCCCCACCCTCGCTCGCCTTCAAAACAGCTAATCCCGACGAATTCATGGTAATATGCAGTCAGTAACCCCCAGCTTCTTTTGTACACACATGTGTGACTCCTCTGCCACGCCTACTGAAAGGAGCCTGGCTCTCACCAAATCATGAGAAAACATAACCACAGAGGAAGAAGAGCAGGAGGTAGAGAGGGGGGGGGGTGGAGAGAGAGGGGGGCGAGAGAGAGAGAGAGAGAGAGAGAGAGAGAGAGAGAGAGAGAGAGAGGGAGAGAGGAAACGCAAGTGCAGGTCCTGTCATAACCACTTAGTGTTACAAGACAGTGGGTGAGAAATGAAAGCCCTTTGTCTCTGCTGCTACCTATAGTGTGTGCAAACAAAGACTATGCACATACTATATTTGTTCCGACGACGTATCTGTTCCATCGGATAATGAAATACAATTTTCAGGGTTTGAGCAAAGAACAAGCTGCGCTGGATTTACATAAATTGAGATAAATATTGATTTTTCTGGGGACCACAAAAAAATCCCCAGGGTGGGACCAGTGAACAATAATATCAAATAAAGGCTTTGTCTTTACTGTGATTCCTATTGTAAATCAAATTCCTGCCAGTCAATTGAGATTATCAGTTTCCGCTCATGCAGTTTAAAAATCATTACTTCTTTTTGTCGTTTTCCATTAGCTGGGATGGACTGCAAACATCTCCTAAGGGCTGCAGCTATTTAATTATCTTCACTGTCAATTTTTCGTCACATTGGGACGAGGAATTTTTTTCCACTTTTTGCTCGAAATTGAAAAAAGGATCATCTGACTTCTCAATGTTTAACGGATCAGTGTAAGATTTTGTTAGTAACACTACATTTACATATTTAAGATACTTTCATGAATTCCTTTTTTTTTTTCAGGCTGAACCTCCAACAGAAAAAATACATAAATCTGAAACAAAATTTGGAATAAGTAAATTCAAAAATGCATGATGAAAATAAAATTAAAATTAAAAATGAAAATTAAAAATAAAACAACTTCCACTGGTTGAATCTGTTATCTGCAAGTTGTAAACTCCTTTAGTTTTTTTTAAGACTTTTTCCAAAACCCGGGGAACGAATCTGACTTGTTTTGGTGAACTTTGGAAGCTTTTCCTCGTTGACAGGTTGGAGAATCCAACATTAACTAAAACAGCACTTAGCATTATGTGGTGCCTTGCAAAGCAGCAGCATCCAACAACATTGCAAAATGTGATTCATGATAAAACAAGAGGGACATCCAAACGAAATGACAATCAGTCTATTTCTATGTTGACAGAACAAATAGTTTTAAATCTGTGTTGACTGGTTCTTGTATCTTTGTCAGATGTTACCTGTAAATGTTGAAATCAACACCTGGACTGTGCTGTGCAATCCCACACTCGCCTGCCTCTGGTATTAGATGTAATATATGATGTAACATGAGAACACATAAGCGACCTGCAACAGTGACTCTCCTACTCTCGCCTCTTCTTTTCCTGGCAGTGGAGGTGGGGGGTTGGAGGGGGGGGGGGGACACACACACACTACCATCAGCTGTCAGACATAAGCACATATCACTGACTCGTCCAGCCCGCCATCAGCCAGCTCACCCTCTAAAGCTGTCTTCTCTCTCACAAATAATGCCTATGCTGGAAAATGGAAAGGGCTATTACACTACTAGCATCATGTTTCATCTTTTCACGCTGGCAATGAAATGGTCCGCCTTACGACTTACTAACACATGACATGAAACTACTTCTGCGCAGGGGGGGAAAAAGCGGGATGCATTCATAAAAAATGATTAAAGGCTGCAGTCGGACGGATGTTACAAATTCTTTATATGATTATAAAATAAACACATTTCATCCCCTGAACACCTACTCAAAGAAGCCCATTTGGAGGATCTTCCGCGATGCCTGCGGAGGCTGCCGCTCCGTCGCCGGCGGAAGGAGTTAAATTAAATGTTGCAGTGGTGCTCTCCCGGAGAAATAAAAGTGTCAGGAGCACATCTGCGTGTTGAGGGAATGCATTTGTTGCAGTTTCGCGAACCGGCGGAAGGTCACCCCGTATTGCATGTACAGTCACGGACCGCGATCCCGTGCACATGTCCACGTCAGTGCATTTATTTGATCCTAAGCGTAGGTAATGTGCGAGTTACAGAGATGAATTACGAGCCTGGGGTCAGGGGAGCAGTTTTCCGGCATGTTCCAACGGCCGAGGCGTGCTTCTTGGAGCTAAGCGAGCCCGCTGCGGTTGCTCTGCATCCCGCTGCCTGTCGAAAGCTGCCCTGGAAACAAAGCTGTCGGGGTCGCGGGGTCATGGCACAGCATCGGAATGGAATGTTCCTTCCTGGTTGAAGGTCCAGCCTCCAGAGCCAGAGGGGCCTCCAGATCATTCGAGACCACCGACACATGCACCATCTATTTTACTCCCTGCTTCTCTACACTTTCATCTACCCCGGCTTGGTTTTTTTTTGTTTTTTTCACACGACCCAGTTTGATCAGCCCCTTCTTTCTGGAGTTCACTTTCCCAATTAATCCACCTGTTTGATCTGCATGATGTCAAGAAACAGCGAGAGTTCAGATTACGACCCCTCAGTGGCCCAGATCCTGAGGCTGATCACTTAGCGAAGACAGATCAGCAACAGAAACCCCAGCTTTTGCTCAGAAAACTGTGGTTTTATTTCGCTGAAGATTGTGTAATCCGCTTGGTGACATCGGAAGCAATTTGCTCGTCCTTCATAAGTAAACACACGACAGTGAATGACACTACTTCCTGTAATAACATACAGAAAGATGGAGGACTCCTTCTTGACATTTTGTCCAATCAGGACATTCCCCGAAGTGATAGATGCTAACAAAACTACAGGCCTTGCAAACAGGTTGTCAGGAGGAAATTGGCCATCCTAGAAATCTTTCATCCAGTGCCAGCAGTAGCCTCTTCTAATTGGTTCCTGTGGAATTCATTTTATCCCCGGTGACCGATTTCTCACACACACACACACACACACAGATATGCGCACACACACACACACACACACACACACACACACACACACACACACACACACACACACACACACACACACA
>JAUESE010000001.1:16312546-16323431 GCA_032274725.1 Malacoctenus triangulatus
ATATAGAGAGAGAGAGAGAGAGAGAGAGAGAGAGAGAGAGAGAGAGAGAGAGAGAGAGAGAGAGAGAGAGAGAGAGACCGGCCATCAAACAGATAACATTCTGGACGAAACAAGTGCTTCCTGGACTGACTGCCGATTTAGAGGGTCAACGGGGAGTCCGTCCTACACCAGCCCCCAACAGCGAGCTCACACAAATGGTTGTCAAGCAAATAAAAAGTGAAATTTATTGAGGGTGGTAGTGTGGAGAGTGAGATGGAAGCTTTATCCGCTGGGAGGGCTATAAAGCGGCTCCAGTAATCACACCACCCATTGCATCACAGTGGTACAAGTCAGAGCTCTGTTGTGAGGGGAACTATAACACAGCAAATGAGCTCAAAAACACAAAGGGAGCATCAACATTAACAAACACTTGGAACAGAGAGAGAAACAAACACGACTCGCTGACCTTTGTGAGGAAAACCTTCACTTGTTCAGGATGATTTCTCCTGGAAAAAAACACTTGATCCCAAACAATTTATGCTGGCCGCAGAACGCCAGTCGTCCAGGAAAGGACTAAAATAGACCAGTGATTGTTCGAACCTCTGGAGTATTCCGTTCACCTCTAAGATTAAGCTCCTTTAAGACTTCATATTAAAAGACCTAAAACATAATAGCCCGACAAATTAAGCCTTGATTAACAGGGGAACGCTTCTGGACTGAACTGGCGCCTGGAGCAACGTGGCGTCTGTGGAGTGCCTGAAGTTTGGCACTGAAGGACGATTTCCACTTGACTGAGTTTGCACTGGAAAAAATCATCGATAATGCTTTTTCATGACAACCTGTTATAAGCACTGTGAATAAGAAATCCAATATAAATGTGGTACTTTGGCATCTCGAGAGAAAGACACAGAATAGTTTCGGTCACACCTGGAGTTGATAATTGAACGATCCGATAATACCTCTTAATTCAGACCTCTTTAAAAATAACGACGACGATTTTACCATCGCAAATAGCACAGGAAGGTGTTCATGAGCACTAATATTGGGACATTTTACAAAAACAGTCCTTTCGCTGCGAGTGTCAGGAGGAACATTATGATACTTTCCTGTTGAGACACTATTAAGCAGGGTTAGAGTATCACACCTTCAAAAGCTTTCAGTCATTTAACATCCTGCCAAAAGGTTACGCAACACAATCTAGAAAGGTCAGAGGTCAGAGGTCAGGGATCAGAACCGGACCTCCAGTAATCCTCTTGGTCTCTGACTAATCAATACAAGTTAAGGGAGAAGCATTTCAAGGGTGTGTAAAACAAATCCCACCATGAACACCAGCGTTTAGCTGCGAATGATTTTGAACTTGAGCCACCAGGTCCAGCGAGCGCTGCGGGATACGTTTGCCCTCTGTTCATTCAATAAATCTGTATTCATTCATCCACTGTTAGGAAGACGCTGAGCGCTGCCCCACCCGCACACACAAACCACTCTCTCATATCTCCACCATCCTCACTCTGACAGCAACATTCTGCACAACACCCTGATTCTGTATTATTTTTGTAGCAGCACAAGTTCATTTCGTATTTCTATGTACATACTTTGTGATAACCTGTTTTAGACATTATCCGAGATCTTTTTGCTTCTTTATTTGCTCCATTTTTACACTCTTCCCCAAATTAATCGCATGCTGGGAGACAAAATGAAACAATGTGCAGTAAATTGCTGCATCTTTTGCTGTGACATTAAATATCTTGTATACCTAAATTCTTTCATTCATTTGAACAACAACGGATGAAAATATATTAAATTCTTTCAGGAACAAACATTTTTAGGGCTTGTGAGACTTGTCTTTATAATAAACACATTCTCTATTTTACAGTGCCGGTCCATGCTGGTTCATTATAGTATTTTTAGCAAAAACAACACATCCATCTTGTGATAATGACATCTGTGCAAGAGTGCTACACGATTTGAGTACAAATGAAGTGTAGATATGTTGGACTTTTTTTTTTTTAACTGAAGTAATATCAGGAAATCAAATTCTTGAAGCTCCCACATCGTCCCCCTGAGCACTGTTCATGCTGAAATGGGCAGTATGGTGCAATACTGGCGAAACATCCCATCAAGCAGATACAGCATGGCAGAAACATATTAAGAAGCCTCATTTGAGGCTTGTATTATGAGGAATTAGATCATTTTTGTAGCATATCTTGATGAGTGATTTGAGTGGATGGGTGCATTAGGGTAAATACCCCCTTCACCCCCAAGAAAGTGCATGCTGAACTATCTGTACGTGGCATTTGACTTTATTTTTTCTGAACGTGTCGTCGCTGACGGGATTTGACAAACCTCCCCGAGCGTTCATGACACCCAGAAAAAATTAAAGGCCACCAGAAAACGGGAAATTACAGCTTCGCTTCATCGAGCGTCGTTACGGAGCCTTGCAGGACTTTTGCAGAACGACTGTCCGATCACAGACGAGATTCACAAGCACCTCTCACATTTCAGTCAAACGCACACAGTAATATTCCATAACTGCAAGATATTGATGGGTGGATTTATGTTAGAGGAGCAGCATGGGCTTTTTTGAATGTAATTTTGAAGGATTCACAACTTAGTGGCTTATTAAATCAAGTCTAGGTTGGAATTCTGCAGGAAGGAGGGGCGTCCAGTGTAAAAACGACTCGAGTCTTCAATGCAAGCTGGAATAACTTGCGATCTCTGTAATGAAGGAGTACCAAAACAACCCAACAGCTGAGCGAAAATCAAAACAAATCCAGGCGGGAACAATCTGACGACACTCTTGAGAGGGTTAAAGTGGTTCTACGATGGAGAACACTTAGTGCAAGTTGACTGAACTTTCCCTGCACTCCTTTTAGGTGTTAAAAATTGATATTATTTCTATATATATTCCATCTCCTTTCGCTACAACAAAGTAATAATCTCAATTAAAAAAAGAGGGGCAGCATAGTCTTGACTTCTCCTTCATGCATAACCAAAGATGTGCTACAAAAGAAGATTCGATCTGACCTTTGAGAAGAAAGACCCTTGGGGGAGGCCTTAAAAGGTTGCATGTGCTTGACAGCGCCAGCCACTGAGCTGAAGTGACTTTTCCCTTCGGCCAGTGAGACGTCCATGCTAACCTCCCTTCCCCACTGAGTGGAAAAGCTGTATTGGCCACAACAGCACAGCAGTATCCTGTCTGCACATAGCCGGCAAATCAACAGGCTTCTGTGAGCTTTTGTCCATCTCTGCACTGCAGAATATACATAACAGAGCCCTGGAGAAGTCTTAACTCAGCACAGTGTGCAGCAGCATCACTGCAGCTGCTGGAGGAGCGTGCATCCTCCATGCCTTTGATTTGGAGTCAGCTCAGACGGCATGGTGCGAAACAAAAGAGAAAAGAGGAGGACGGAGAGAATCTCGCTATGATATGATGAAAACCGAGCAAAAACGAACCATGGCAACAATAGTGGGAACCTGCAGAACAAGAATTACTTCAAATAAAAGGAGCCGGGAGTGGAGCCTGCGAAAATGCACGGTGATGCCTTCACCAGTGAGAGGGTTGCCAGGTTGCTTCGAGCTTACTGCGCCCTGACAAAGCCGCACGGAGGCTCTCAGCAGGAGCACTTGTTAATACTAAATTCAAAGGCTTCCATTTCTAAGCGGCACTGTACGTGAGCATCAGAAAGTTCATTACACAAGAATCATATTAAAATATTCAAATGACTCAACAGCTGGGGATATATTAAGTACATTTACATGCACAGCAGTACAAGGACGACTGGGACTTGACTAAAATGTGATAATTCAACACACTATTCCAGTTACAGTGTTTACATTAGCAAAGAACACCGATTACAACTTAATCAAACTTAAGTGGCTGCGCTGGTGGATCTGCCGGCGTTAAAGCTGCGACGTTTCTGAGCACAATCAGGCTCAGACAAATGATCAGGCTAGTAATTAAAGTGAAGCTTAATCCGGAAAGTGAAAATCGAAAAACAACTAATTCCAAAGTAGACAACCAAATAATCTCTCACAGACTTCGCGTAAATTTAGTCTGAATTAATTGCTTCTAAAGGCTTTTCATTCATAAACCTGCTTACATGTTTATTTACAGTTGTTATCAAGCAATCTGATCAGGTCATAGCCACTACAAAGTAGAACTTTTCTGGTTCTAATTTAAGGGATCGAGTTCTGACCAACTGAAAAAACACATCTGGGTGGCAAACACAGAGTTCATACAGTGCTGCTGCTCCCCCATCCAATATAAAGGAGGAAAAAAAGATGAAACACAATCTAACTGAACTTGCCTGGCAACACATCCAACATCAGGCCAAAAATGCACCTACATCATCTTTTGAAGAGTCTTGAAAATTAAAAATATGCGACATACACTTTCAGAACTTTGACATTATTGGTGTTTGATCATCTAAATACACTTGTGGGTTTATCAAAGTGGCCTTTTTCTGCCTTAGATAACTTATATATTGTGACATGTGCCCTGAAAATCTCCATCTACATTGTTGCTTCACCCAAAAACTTGAAATTGGCACAAACATCCAGAAAGATCGCATCATAACAAACCCGGCATCCTCAGGCAGAGCATCCTGACCAAACTTCAAAAAAAGCACATTCAAACCTACTTGTGTCCAGTTGGTGCATGTAAATAAACCGACTTTGTTTGAAAAGCAAAAGTGCAGCTCTGGGTTTACAGTGTGAAGGAGAGACTTACTGGCTGCCTGAATGCGGGCCTTGCGGCTCACCACGAGCCCAAACAGATTCTTGGCCACGCACTCGTAGTCGCCCTCGTCCGATGAGCCGTCGGACTTCGTCTTCTGGAAGTGGGCGATCAGGAGCGAGCCGTTGATGAAGGTGGCGTGATGCTGGTCCTGAGTAAGCAGTAGGCCGTTGTGCCTCCACTGCGTGGTAATAGGGGGGATGCCGTCCACCTGGCAGTGGAGCATGAGGGGCTGCTCCTGTACCGCGATGATGTCGCTGGGCTCCAGCTTAAAAGAAAGCTCCGCTTCAGACGTCACACCTGAAGGGAAGAGATCACACATCCATTCACATTTTTGAACTCTTTTCTTTTGTTTGACTCTTCTGACTTTTGCTGTTTAACTCCATCTATAAATGCGTCTCTGCTTCTGATGAGAACATTTTTCACTCCTCATCTTTTGTCATTCATCTAAAATGGCATAAATGACCCTGAAATAACACAATAACAATCACTGCACAAAATGCGTCTGTCAACCACTTTTACTCACAGCATGGCCCAACCCTCCCTTGTGAGACATCAATCAAACCGACATTATTCATATTGCACTTTTTCGTGCCAACACAATGCTATTACAAAGTGTTTTACACAATAGAGACACTGCCTCACCACCCATCTCCCCCCTAACTGGGTGCACGGTGCAATAAACAACTATGTTATGAATAAAAGAGTCAGTGAAAACAGGAACTGAAGAGCTGAGGAAAGGCTTATCACAGACCTCATAAATCTGTAATTAGGAAGCACCAGAGGCAGAATTCAGATAATCTCATCGCATTAAGTGCTGCATTTCTATTATGCGCCACATTATCTTCTGTTTTCTATTTTTTTCAAAAAGTACGTGAGGAGAGGGCACGGCGAGGAGAATTTCATGAAAACCAGGTGGACCAGGTAGGTAAAAACTACATGTATAAAGTTTAGTCAGTTTAAAACTTTTTCCCTCTCTGGCTAAGTTGAATGGACAAACACATTCTGCAGCTTCATACAGCCAAGCCAGTTATTTAGCTAACTGTTAGTTTGGAGTGATCTTTGCACATTATGTCACAACTCTGCCTTTTGATGACTTTTTTATTTTCAAAATACTCATCAAATCATACAATCCAGAGTCATTAGAGCCTTTCATGTGGACTGGTAAAAGAAAAAAAAGAAACCTTTCGTATCACAGCAGAACCGAGCAGAGGCTGGCAACTCTGGATCAGGCCTCATGAATAAAAAAAACCTTGGCTGAGTTACCTTCAGGCGACAGTCACAGGGGAGTTCACAGTCTATAGATCTGATATGGCCCGAACATGTGCTATAAACGCACACATGCATGGCCTTGTATGGGCCGTTAACTGGTGACTGCAACTTTGTCACAGCGATCACTGGGGTCTCTTTTTTCCCTCCATCAAAACAAATTGATGGCCTGAATATAAGCCCCAAATTGGTTATATTTGTTTACTGTGATGGTTCTCACTCTGTAACGGAGTGAGGGGATCTGATTTGCAGTATTTGTGGTTTCTGAGGGTAAAGAGGGGGGAGTGGGGGAACAATAAATAAAGGATGTAAACAGGCTGACCTGACTTGGTACTATAAAAGAGGAGCTTAGCGAGCTCTCTTGGTATCATGTTTCAGCTGCTGATGGACTAAGCACTACCAGTCTCTGCCCCAGGCCCTGGAATCTGGTGGGAGGGGGCTAAGGGAGGGCAGCGAAGGGGGGCAAAGCACAGGGGTCAACGCAGAGAACCTCCGGCTTCATCCCTCAAATTCCACAAGAGAAATACTTCCCCTCAGGAGCAGACCAGGAATTCGCTGACACACTCCTCCACTAAGATCACATATGGAGCATAATGCAAAGAAACATTTCCTCTTCCTCTCCTCCCGCTCCGTATCTTTTCCTTACGTACCCCCTCCTTTATTTTTTTTTACACTCATCGGGCGCAGTAAGTAAAATGGCCATGAGACCAGGGAGACATCAGTGCTACCACTTGTGAAAAACAAGGGGGTGGTGTTGGAGAAATATTTAACCCTTCGCTGGCAGACGGTGATCCCGCTGCCTGAGCCGCTGCTGTCCCAAATGATGCCGGCCACAAAGACTCTGAGTCTTTTGATCCGACACAGATCACGTTCTCACACAGAAAGCAGCCAACAGACAGGGAAGAAAATCTCAGCCAATCAGTCACACTCCACGTTTTGATCCGAGCATGGGTAATTCTCAAGGAGAGATACAAGTGCACGCTGAGAAAATGCTCCGGAGCAAAATGAGGGTGCGAAGCAAATGTTTTACACTTGACCTCCTTTGATGTAGATAACCTGAAATATACTGAAACCTTTTTTTTATTTCTAAGCTTTCAATGCCGACAAACGACCTCAGCCAATGTTATCAAGCCGTGCAGCCAACAGGATAATTACAACCCGGCGTTTACCGTGTTAGGGTGTCACTGATTAGGAGCGGATTCAACAACTTCAATGATTATCTGTTCAAGTAATGAGAGTTTCTTCCGCGACTACAAACAACGCAAAGTTCTTTGTCTCTCCTGATAAAAACAGAAAAGAACAAGTTGCTTCAGTGGCTGCTTGATGCAACTTTGAGCTGTGGATGGCGATAAGGTTCGGAGCAACAATGTGCGAAGGCTCAAGGAAAATCATTGAAAAACACAACATGAGATTATATGAGAGACACATCCTGCGAGACATGGATGATAAGGGACAACAGGAACAGGTAGATAGCTGAGAGTTTTTTTTGTATCTCAGGTTAAGGCCATGTGTGTGCATCTCCGGGTGTGCAGAGGGAAGGCAGAGCACAGCTATACAAAGTGGTGGCAAAGAGAATATGTGGCTATTCACAGAAACACATGTTCACGGACATGAATCTATACAGGCGTGGATTTTCACGGTTGGATAAGGAGACGGACCGACACACACATCTTAATGCTCTTTTCATGCAGAGAAGACAGACACCAGCACGCAGGATTACTGGGTAAGACTAGAGACAAGTGTCGGCTAAGTGTGGCTCACGCTCGGGCTTACCAACTATTGGCAGATAAGTGCAGCTGGCACAAAGGTTTACTGCTGCGACAGGAAAGTGAGGATGACACCCTGGCTACTGACAGACAGATGTAGTTAGCAGGCGCGAGCAACTGACAGAGCTGAATGAGCCCGGGATCCAGCAGAGGCCTCTTACGAGAGGCAAGGTGAGGATGTAATCGCTTACTGACACAACTGTTCTGCATCATGTTACACAGCAGTGCTGGAATAACAATGCCTCTAAGCCTGTTGCGCGCAATATAAAGCTTAAAGGTATAATAAAATGTCGATTTCCAAAGCAAATTCACAGTTCGCACTTTGAGCATCCAACTGTTGCAGCTCCTGGCTGCTTCAATATGGAAATAAATGCAGCGCATCTAAAAAAAAAAAAACCTGGTTGGATATTCTATGACACCATTGTGCTGGGGCTGGTTGAAACGTGCGATAATGTGGAGCAGGATTGAGGGTTTATCCTTTATTGATTGCACTGAACTGCAGATGGAAAGCCGGAGCAGTATTACCACTTCAAAGAAAGGAGGAGGCACAGCACCTCCGCTGCTCCGCACCAGTGGCAGGCAGCGAGGAGACTTAAAAACAATCCAGGATTGCTTTAAAAGTCTCTTCCAGCGTGCACAGCGCCAAGTCCCATATCTGCTCCCAGATCAAGTGAATGTGCATAAACAAAGCGCAGGTCCACTCAATATGGATGGGCCATTAAACTGGGCCACCACAGAAAAAGAACAGCTCTGTTTCTTTCTTCTGATAAAGCCTATAATGTCTAGCTAAAAAGCAATATTTATTCTATTTCCAAGGGGGAAGGCCCGTGCATGCACAACTGATACTTACATTGCCTCCTATAGACTTCTGCTTGATAAATTATTAATCAATACTCCTGTTTTTCATGCAACCTTCATGCTCATTAATGAGAATGCAGTTTCAAGCCTTCTGCCCGGTGTTTACCTTTTGTAATCATGAAAGCTCGCTGGATGCTACGCTACAATGCCAGCCAACAGAAGCACCAGACGAAATGCTGAGAAAGAGTCCTGAGGTGAAGGGCAGCTGTTGCACAGTTCAGCTCTCGCAGCCATTTATCCGCTGTCAGTGCGACCACACAATCTTCGCTCGCAGCATCAACTCTGTTACATTCTTAATCCTTATCCTACGGTGATAATCCAAATACTCTTTGGATTAAAACAAATGAGTTTACACACATGTTAGCGGGCAGGTTGAAGCTCAAGCAGTGATGAAGTTCAATGAGGTTGTTTCCTTTTTTCTTCTTCCCCACAGAAGCTGTCGTTTGTTGTCTGAAGTTCATGACACACACACGCGTCCTCACACGGTACATCTCAAACAATTGTGCTCATAGACTGAAATATTCCTCATCACAAGATCTCCTGAATGATCCTCTGATCTGTTGCATTTTGCCTCCAACTTTGAACCCCCCCCCACACACACATGCACACACACACTGTCCACAAGGGATGTAAGGCAGATACTCATCTTCATGCTTCTTATCAACACAGTTTAAAATGTCATAAAAAAATGCACTTTTATCTTGGCTGAATCTGATCTCCAGGGCACACATGCACTTGAAAGAGCTTCATTTCTTTAATGTGATGTGGAGATTGGAAATGCATCCATCACAGAGCCGTGTTGTTCGCAGCCCTTCTGACTGAACATGTTATGAAGCGCTGTGTGCTGGCCTTTATGATTCCAGCGGGGCCTTTGTGGATCCCCGTGTGGCATGCTTTGCAAATACTCAATACTCCCTTCTTCCTTTGAATTAAGGGGGCCCCACATAGAGAGAGAAACTGTCTGTCACGGCGAACAAAAGAATGTAAAAGAAAATTTGAAAAAGAAGAGAGAGACAGTCTTGACATTTAATCTGTACAAATATTCTCCCCAGCAGGCAATGACCACGCTCCTTTGGTGTATTCTCGGGCCAGTGTGTCCCTGATAGCCGGCCACAGGGAGGTGTGCATCGCTCAAAAGCTCCATCTGCTTTAAAAGTCCCCTGATAAGAAATGAAACTTCATCCTCTTGTAGAAGCAAGTCACTTTTTTTTTCTCTTTTTCCCACCCAGCACAAGTTACCTTGCAGATACTGGTCCCAAAAGTGGACCTGCTGCTAAACTAAACCCTGCGAAATTCACAGCTTCTGGAAAAAACACGACTTCCCCAAATGCACCGATGACACACCTGCAGTTTTCTAACGGGGATCCCTTCAAAACAAACGTGAAAACAGCGCAGAAACTGCGCTGACTGCGGTGCACGTGGCTACAGTGTTTGACTATTATGGTGCCGCCTGGACATCCGCGCAAAAGCCAACTTTCACAGAAGCGTTCAGGACTCAAAATACAACTTTTTTGCCCTCCTCCAAACAAAACTTGGTACAAATCCAGCAAAAAAACAAACAAAACAACAGAAACCCGCAAGGTATTGGGAGCGCTTGTTCTTCACGCTGGCAACACAAACGGACACCGGGGAGAGCGACCAAGTTCAGAGTGACCAACCGGACGCACGTCGCCGCTTTACAGGGAGCCACGCACCGCGGTACCGGGGGGAGCAGCGGTGCCGCAGGGCTGCAAGAGAGCGGGTCCGCGCCGGCATGAAGGGGGGGGGCTGCCACTTACCGATTAAAGCATTGAGAAGTATCCCCAAAAAGCACGGGACAAGGCGGCGGCGCCTCGCGGATGCCATTTAAACAGTGGAAATGATAGATCCAAGCACTTGCAGAGCAGAACGAGGTGAGGTCGAGGAGACAGCGGTGCGAAAAAAAATGAAAGAAAGCGCACAGATAAATCCAACCGCCGCAGCTACGACATGTTCCGACCTACGGTGCTACAGTTTGGTGGCTCGCTGGGGTCGAACAAGCTTTCGCCATTTTAACCATCTATCAGGAGACTGTCAGCATCACTCTCTCTCTCTCTCTCTCTCTCTCTCTCTCTCCCTCTCTCTCTCTCCCTCTCTCTCTCTCCCTCTCTCTCTCTACCTTCCCTCTCTCCTCACTCACTCTGCCGTATCCTAAATACTCTCTCTCTCTCTCGCTCTCTCTCCACACACACACACACACACACACACACACACACACACACACACACACACACACACACACACACAAAACACACACAAA
>JAUESE010000001.1:16347480-16358002 GCA_032274725.1 Malacoctenus triangulatus
CTTATTGCAATCAGGTGTGTTGAAGCCTGGACACATTGAAAACATGCAGGGCTGCGGCCCTCCAGGACCAGGATTGGGAGCCCTGTTCTATACTGACGACTGCTTCAAATGCAAAACATAAGCCACCTAATGAGTGATTTACCAATGACGAGAGGTGGTTACAGTTTATTGATGTGCAATAAAATCTGTGAACCTGCATCCTTGCTGAGCTTTTGATTGTTTTGAGTATTAAAAACACTGAATCATTGACTCAGAAGTTAGAAAATAGCTCGTATTGTCTTTCGTTCCCTCTTCAGACCCGTGAGGAGTGGCAGTACGTGTTCCTGATAGCCTCCCTCGTGCATTACGGCGGCGTGATCTTCTACGGGATCTTCGCATCGGGGGAGAAACAGCCGTGGGCCGACCCAGAACTCACCAGCGAGGAGAAGTGCGGCTTCATCGACGAGGACGAGCTGGCGGAAGAAACGGGCGACATCACTCAGAGCTACGGAGCTTTCGGAGGCCCGGGCAAATCGTATGGCGCCACCACGCAGGTGAATGGAGGCTGGGCCACCGGCTGGGAGAAGACGGAGGAATACGTCCAGGAAGAAGCACAGGAGGGAAGCTACGGATACAGGCAGGATGAGGGATACTCCTAGACCAAACACACGTCCTCCCACACACGAGTAGACTTACTTTTCCTGGGTGTGCATCAGTTTTAGTCCTAAAATATCAACAAATAAGAAACAAGTAAAAGGTTACAATCTATTGTCGTATTGTTTGCACAAATTCTAAAAAATCTCAAAAATAGAACAGCTAAATGTAAAATTACTGAAATATATATATAAAATCAAAGATATTTGATGAATAGAAGTGTAACACATATCAAATTGGCAGTCTGTAAATGTAATATTATGCATAATGATGATAAATATATTTACTTGGGGTGCAATTGTGTGTAAAAGTGAACATTTTCATCCCATCAGCTGAGGCTTCACCTTCACCCAAGAAGCCTGTAGGATTTATCTAGAAGCGACTCCGTAACTATCGAATAACAAGTTCCAGTACAACGTCCAACAAGCCAGCCATCTCAGTGTATAAATACTGTATATCACTGCACAGCGTTGTAAACAGAAGCTAGACACTCTGTTGATATAGATTGTACTGTATCTCTCCTGAATGCACTCAGACTCGTGTGTCCTTTTAAATGCACAATATGGCCATTTTCGTTTTTTCCCATCACCTGCTTCTCTGTGTATGTGAAATATAAGTCATGTCGGTGACTTGGTGTTGAAATCTGGCGAGTGGCTCGAGATGAACGTTTGATTGTACACACATGAAAAAGCTTCAGTGTCTTTCGAATGTGCTTTGTTACTCTGTACCTCTGCGGTCGGACTTTGGCTTTAGCAGCCCCACACATCTCAGCAGTGCAGTGCAGGAGCAAAGCCATCCTCGTTGTTACACACATTACAGTCAACGCTAAACTATAACCAACGCATTTCTGAAAGATAATGCTAAAACAAATTTATATGACTGATTAAAAATGTTTAGGAGTTTATAGATTACATAGAGAGCAGAATATCTGTAGTCCAACATGACCTTAATAAGGGGTTGTGCAATGTAAAAAGAAAACTATGAGGAAGAACCAAAATCAGTATAAGAAACCTCATTATGTTTAACAGGAAGAAAAATATACTTAAAAAGAGAATATAGTTATATAAAGATTATATATATATCGATATATCTATAGAACTGAGATGATGCCTTGTGAGAAACTTCATAAAATACAGAAATTTTATTGCATTCGTGAAAAGTTTACCCCGGCAAAACTCAACTACTCTGCACCATCATGACGAAGGAGTTTCAGTCTAACTTGGCTGTGACAAAACAATCAGACCGACTATCAATATATTATGAGCAAAAGGTTGCTGACTGGCTGACAGAAAAGTGTCTGATTTCTGTCCTCGGGCTCAGCATGGCCCAGGCAAAAGCTGCAAAGACAGCACGCAAAAAACAAACAAACAAACAAGGAATCAATAAATCTGTTGCATTGTCAAAGCCCAACATGTTTTCAGTGCTTTTAAAACTAAAACTTGATGATTATAACATTACAGAAGTGGTGAACATTCCCAAACAAAGTATTTGAATGTTTACATGTCTTTTTGCATGAAGTTCACCAAAATAAGAGCTCTCTATTGACAGACATAGGTGCATTCAGGACAAACTGTTGTTCTCTGCTACAGCGTGAAAGTGACACGAAGTGAAACAATGACTCTGCTCTGTTTGGGACCTGCCTTTATCTGTGGAAGTCTGGGAATCAAAAGTGTTTCAGCCAAAACAAAACAAGCAACACGACACCAGAACCATGGGTTGTGTCTTCATTCTGCACTCACACTGACAAGGTCTGAAGGGGGCCAACTTTGTTTATTTTGTCACTTGTCTGTGGAAAACTCAAGTCTGCACTTCACAATGTAAATGTGTGTGCGTGTGTGAGAGTGTGTGAGTATTTATGCATGGAACACAGTGAAATTTGTAGTTTGTCTCTTTTCTTTTTTGAATGTTACATGTTATTTTGCTCAAATGTTTTTTGTCTTTTGTCTCAGAACTTGTTACTGATGCTTCAATTTCTTTGCACAATTAACCAAAGGTGAAAAGCAGAGCTGGGAGTGAAATGTTTTAAAGGTAGAACAGACCATCAGCAGCGAGGTCCCAGCACAACTGGACCTCCACAGTGTGCAGGTGGCACCAAACATTACTCAGTGTACAAAGCAATAAATCCATAGTAACAGTTCTGAATAAATGTCACTGACAGTCATTATGTAACCGTTTTTTATGCATTTTGTTTTAAAAGTCGTGTTTTTGTGATAACAAATGTAGAAAATAATGACTTGTAAAGAAGAAAAAGCAGAAATATATGTAGAAAAATATAGTAATAGAGTCCAACACAAACATCTTTGACAACAAGGAGTTTGTAACGGGGCTGCTCACCAGATGAGAATGATAAAAGGAGCTCCGTCTGCGTGGCGGACGCTTCTCTTCTTCTTCATGTTTGTGTTTTTGTTTTGGTGTGGTCCGCACTGACTGTGTGCTATTGTTCCTTCTCTCTCTCTCTCTCTCTCTCTCTCTCTCTCTCTCTCTCTCTCTCTCTCTCTGTCCTTCTCTCAGCCTTTATTTGGATTTATGTCTGTCATTCAGTAGCTGGACCCCCGCCACCCTTCTTAACCACATGTACCTCCTCCTCCTCCCTGTGTGACCCTGATATTTTGCTGTCACGATGTTCAATGACATTAAGGATGAAACCCAAACATGGGCGCTTGAAAAATGACAAATGTGCAACCTGACATAGTGAGAAGTTTCCTGTTTTTGTGCCTCTGAAGTTAAACGTGTGATTTTATGGCTTCTGTTGCTGTGTAAATTGAGAGGTTTTTTGGTGTCAAAATGGAATAATCTATATCCTTTTTTTGATAAAGAAATAACATAACAAAAGAAAACAAAACTGTGTGTCCTGACTGTTTGTGCTGACAACAAGGGGAAGCAACAACATCGAAGAAAATCTTGAAATGTTGCTCAAACAGATGTTGAATTGATTGAACCTATTTACACCTAGCAGCTGAATCAAACATCACATTTCAACTGAAGAAGAGCTTTTGGACATCGACTGCTTATAAACCAAATATTCACACTCTTATCAATATCGACCTACAATAAGCGACTGCCTGATTCGTTAAACGATTCATCAAATGTTGGATTTTGGAGTGGATTCACGAGCAGTGAGCCAAAAAAGCAACATCAGGACCAACGATGTGAAAAAGTGAATCACTGTGGGAAAATGCTGGATGATTGCTTCTGTCATATTTTGCTGTAAAGGTGACCAGGAAAGACCTCAGCACTGTTTTTAACTGGCACACCAAAGATGTGTATTTTCAACAGTGTGTCTGGAATTTCATTCATTTCCGAACGCGGTGGAAACTGAAGTGCTGATGTCGCACTTGGCAAAGACATTTCATCAAAAGCTCATACAATATTAATGGTATTTGGGCGTTTGTTTCTGTGGATAATCAATAGCACGGACTGGCCGATGATGGCTGCAGTTTAACCGATGGACTCAGTGACTTTGTGGTGAAAAAAGTGGAAAGAATAACTTGGAAAGATTTAGGACTTTATATCTGTATTAGTGGATTAACCTTTAAAACAAAAAAAAAAAAAAACCCTGTGATGGCTCAGTGAGGGCAGAGGGTAAACAGTGTTTACAGTTTGTGTTTTCTGTACTGACACCGGTGGAGGTTCTGTGAGTTTGGTCTGTATACCTCCTGATGCAGAGACGCCACTCAGACTGATACTTATTCTGTTGAAAAAGGACCAAACCAAGGACATGAACGACTGCTGCATGCTTATAAAAAAGCAACAGTCAAAATATGTGCATTTTCTCCTGTGTTAACGTCCAACAAATGAATAAAGGAAGCATTGTGATTGAGCTGCGTGTGCAGGAACTGCTTCAACTTTAAGAGAATTTCTTTGACAAGTCACTTCATCCACCGTCATATTCAAGTATCCTTTGCTTATTCAAGGATTTTTGTAGTCAGGGGAATTTATGATAATATTGGTAACTTACATCAGGTCGCAAAATCATGAACAAACAAAGAAGCTGGTGTCACATCAGGAAATGACTGACAAATACTTATCTTAATGAAGCCACACAGGGCTTAGGTGAAGACACAACACTAACCTGTTTCAATTTTCTATTGACCTTCCCAAACAATGTTTTCTACTTCACTGACAGTAATTTACCACACTCAGTTTCACACTGCCCCCTGCTGACAAAACGGGATACACGTTTAACTCCAACAGATAAGAGATACTTTTTGTAAGGAGATACTTACTACAACACCTCAGTTCTTCTTTGACGCCATCCAGCTGAAAGAACGTGATTGAAATTTTAAGAGTTAAACTCTTTTCGACCACTTCTGGAGTGTCAGGAAATCAGTTTGTAACAATCATTTTCTATCAGCACAACCACAGAGGGTTTTTTTCAGAGCTGGAAGCAGTTTTAATGGATGACGTGCTATGTCATGGCTTAGCACGCCCTGGAAGTGGCAATGTGAGTGTACAAGAAGGAAGTGTCAAATTTAACATCTCCCACAGTGAAAGAGGACACACGTGTCACAGAGAAATATCGTCGAGATTTTCCTAAGTTAGATTTTTTTTTAGCAGTGAGTTTTAGCAGCTCCACCAAGGCCACAGGAAGCGCGCTGCTAATGGCCACCCTCCTTCCCCCTCAGCCCGATCAATAGAGCCAGTCCCCAGTGTTTGGCTGGACCTATTGACTGTTCTAACCTCCTAATGGAGATGAGAGGGAGGAGGAGCACTTATTGAGCTATTTGGAGGTGTTACTTCGAATTACAGACCGACTCCTGTCCTCACTTCCTCCACTCATCAGCACAGTTTTTGCAGGTGATCATTAGAGGAGATGCAACAAAACAGTTAATCTCAGCTGAAGTCCAGCAGCCAAAGAGAGCATCCAACCCTCACAGAGGAAGGCTGGATGTCTTGATTATTGCTTTCTATCTCAAGCTCACTGACACACAGCAATGAGAGCTTAAAGGTAACCATTCACCTTCATAGTTTGAAGCTGCAAATGTCAGTTTCTCGTTTTGTACATTTTTATCTCTCAACTCGCTCACCCTCTTCAGTCATGGTTTCTAACTTACTTTATTTCCTCTTCAGTTTATCATCTTCCACCTGAACCAATCAATTTTAAAATAAACTGTGTGATTAAGGATTGTTTTCTTCAAAAAAATGCAACGTGTTTTATTCTACAAAGACTTTTTTAAATTGCAAATTGCATTTTTTTCCAATTGTTTTTAATTATTCTTTTCTCTTCGATCGTTTAATTGATTCCCACTTCTGTCCACTTCCGGTCTGGTGTTACAGGAAGTGGGACAAACAGAGGAGATCTCATGGTTGTCTGCCCCTGATCTCTTTTCTGTCTCCGCTCCAGAATAACCGAGAAATATTTGAGTTTCAATAAGACATGATTTTACCTCAATCATAGATGTTTATCTCTTGAGAAAATAATTACAATCAATTCAATCAACTATGAGTACATAATATTCAACTTACAAAATGGATTCATTTCTTATGCATATTAAAAGTCATTACAATCTTAAAAAAATTGAGCCATTAACACAAACGATCTGATGCTTTCAAGACACCTTTTGAAGACTTTTTAAAATGTATGAACTTTCTAAATGTAAACATTGGGCTGTTAATTTAATCAACTTCTTTTCTGACAGAAGTGTAAATATGTAGATGAATACACACTTTTTTTTTTCATTTGCAAAATTCACAGTGGAGCTGTGTTGTCTGGAGTAACAAAACAGTCTTGTGAAGTGTTACACATAATGAAGCAAATACTGTTCAATAATCGTTCCAGTTACCCTAATATTGCAGTACAGGCAACTCTCGTTACTGTAGGCCTTTGCTGGCTAAGATAAAGATAATGGCTAAAGATAAATCGAATGTCGATTCTAAAGATACATTTTCACTTTTTCGACAAAGCATTCACATGCCACTGAGGCACCACGCTACAATGACAACTGGTGCCTTAACACAAAAACAGACTTTTCAAACATGTACAGTGAATTTAAAAAACACTCATTTCATTCATCGAAGCTTTTTTGATTGGATTGCTGCTCTCGTTCTCAGTGAAGTAAAAATTCACACCACATCCTCTCTGCAAACATCGCTGACGTCAAACGGCTCTGCAGGAGCCCTGAAAAGCCCAAGGTGACACGCTGAGATCTGTGTTTGATTGATGCTCGGCTTTTGGATCAGGTGATATTACAAAAACAATGGCTCGTTCCCCTCCTCCGTGTGTATGAATACGGGTGCTGGTGTGTGTGTGTGGCGTCGTCTCTTGTCTCAGTTCATCGATTCAGTTAATTTGACAGGCTTGATAAACGTGTCACCGGTCACCCTTAAACAGTGTTTTCACGAAGTCAACCAGCCTTAACAGTCACGCTGTCCCAGTACAAGTGAGGGAGGTGACCCGTAACCCTCTACCACCATCAATCCTTCAAGGATAACCCCCCCCCTCAACCCCCAGGAACTTCAAATGAAGGTGGCAGCAGCCTTTGTGTCTGCGAACTGATGCAAGTTTTGTGCAGAAAGGACGTCATCCAGCAGCTCTCCTTAAATGTTCTTTGCATTTTCTGACGTTGTCATTTGCATCATGTGTCTAAATACAGCTCGCGGGTGTGCGTGTTTGACAGCGTGGATGCTAACTTGGGAGAACGAGTGCGCATATGTTCAGCATCTTAAATGGCTGTTCGGATGTGGGTGGGGGGCAGGTGCTGCCACAGCCTCCAGGGAGCTGACTGGGGTGGGGTGAGAGGGGTGGAAGAGGATGCCAAAATCACTCTTTAATGACTCCGGGGCCGTGCTTGGGCCCCCGAGAGCCAATGTGGCTCATAAATAAGCTCCTGATTTGCACAATGTGCCTTCAGCGTCTGCGAGCAGGAAGGACACAGGACGATGGGAAAGTATTTCTCTCGACAGGATGTGGATTTAAGTTTGCTTATGAATGAATCCAAGGGAGGCGTAACTGTCCTCAAAATATCACAAAGTATTTAAGCTGGAATCTCCCATTATTTTTAGGAGCCGCCTGCCTGAAAGACAGAAATATCTCCGCTTTCATGTCGGAAAGTAGTTTAAACTAAAAGTAGCCTCTCCTGCTTTCTTGGGTCACATTCAGCCACATGTGAGCTGTCCGTGGTGCTCAGTGACGGATCACTGCGTAACAAGACCACGAGTGCGTATGCTGAGCTGCGCGTAGATCTGCCGAATGTAGATGAACCACAAGGATCGGTCGTGCCGACCAACCTGAGCTGCTCCTCTTCTACAAACCACAATTCTATGCGAATACCAGGCAACGTTTCCCCCCCTCCACAACAGACTCCGAATCCTCGCCGATTGGTTTGGCGGACGGTCGCAGGATCCTCCTCCTGCACGAGTCAGGAAGCATGATTGGTTGCACATGCAGGCTCTTACCACTATCACCACAGCTGGTATATATTTAGCTGCACCCCCCCCCCTCCTCCTTCCTTCTTCTCCTCCTCCTCCTCTTCATTCCTCCCCACACCTTCGTCTACTCTCCTCATACGCCTCCTACCACCTTGTCAGGAAGTGCGTCATCAGCTCGTCGAGGGGGAGCCTCTGGGGCGAGGTCTCTAATATTAGGAAGTCACAAACTCTCCCTTCTCCGGCCTCCTTCATGGTGGCACGCACAGACTCAGACTCACAGGAACACTTGAAACATGGCGTCAGGATCGTGTGTGGTGCACTTATTCTTTTGTCTTTGCACTTTGTTTTCCCCGTAAAACATGGATGTCGAAAAAAAATCTGCTGAAGCCATCAGAAAAATGTCACCGCTCATTTTCCACAATCCTTTTGAGACTATGATTTATTATTTCTGATTTAGTTATTCAAACACAGAATCCTCTTCTTTTTCTTCCCCACTGCTCATAAAAATTGCAACCTGCATGGCTGATAAAGTTCATATTCTGGGGGGGGAAACAAAGAACGGTGTGTCGCAGTACATGTTGATGCTGAATAGAGGACCCCGGGGGACTGTGTTGTGAAAGAGGAGGGGTACAGCCACAGCACCTGGACTAGAGGGTGTGTGTGTGTGTGTGTGTCTGTGTGTGTCAGTGTGTGTCTGTATCTGTGTGTCCTTGCACAGGGTGCATGCACACGTGTACCCAGTGGTTCCTTATTCAGGCTTTCCTCTTAGTGTCCTACCGCCAGATGGGAGCGAGCTATGGATGTGTGTGTGTCTCCAAGCAGAGGAGGAGGAGGAGGGGGAGGAGGGGGAGGAGGGGGAGGGGGTGTTCCCCAAAACCCAAGGCCTCCTTTTGTCCTCTTGGCTGTCACCGATGGCTTCACAGTGGGGTGACAAACACCCTCCAAATCTCATTAAAAAGTGAGAGAATGGGGGGGGGGTTCTTTCTAATGGGTCCGCAGGAAACATTAGAGAATGCCATACAACCTGTATTCAGATACATGTGTGTTGTTATGAATTTCCTTTTTTTCAAATGTACCATTGGTGGATTTTATTGTGAATTATTCTATAAACACAAAAGCTGTAGTGCCAATCACACACACGCACACACACACACACACACACAGACACACACTTCCTTGGATGCTGTATTGATTTCATGCTGTCACTGATTCTCACCCATCTGATTTCATTAGCAACGGTGATGTGACATCTGATAGAGAGGTCTCCAAGCACAGGGACAACACCAGAGTGACACTATCTCCATTGGCTCCGTGCTCACGACAAGAGCTGACCGTCACAATGAACCCCTTTGCGATGACTCCCACTTGCAACTCTGATCAAAACATTTGATAACCAGCCTTAATCATTTTATAAAAGGAACCGTTCAGGATCTCCCGTTGAACCATTTGCTGTAATTGCAGGTATGAATGGTGCAGCACCAGGCACTCTTTGTACAACCTACAATTTACCTATTAGGGTAGAAATTGCTTGAAAATTGCGGGCAATTACTTGTCAACGACCACACACTTCCTCCTCTGCTGGAAAAAAAAACCCCTTCTGAATCCAAACAGTGGCTCATTTCAGTCCTTGTTATTGACTTCCCGCAGCCGTCTTTTTTTTAATGAGAACTTAACGACACACATTTGCATTCATCTAATGGATTTTTTTTTTTTGCTTTGTGTCACTGCAGTCATAAAATATGGATGCGCGGCACCTTTAAGAGCTGAGCATACGGGAGCAGGCACCTTGGGATGAGTGTGTGGGAGAAAAGGGACAGACAATAAACAAATTGGATAAAGCACACAGGAGACACCGCCTCTGATGTTTGCCTCAGAAAGATCATGGAAAAATGAGCAGCTTGATATTTCACTTGAAAACAGAGCGCCAAAGCCACGACTCCCATTAGTTTTATGACACAGCTGGGAAAATTACTCTGACTGGTTAAATCGGGGTAAATTTCGCATCAAGTGATTGCATTTTAAGTGAAGATGACGGGAGACGCAACTGATGTAAATCCTAGAAAATTAGAAAGTACGTCTTTATTGAAGAGACGCGTATTTCCCGTTTTAATATATGCTAATTGATATCTATGCACTAATGACATTTTGCTGTCTGGAGAAATATTCACCTCTATCTCACACTGTTTAATTTAGTGGAAATATTCTCCTTTATAAGGGAATACTTGATGCTAAAGAAAAAATGTCTTGCACATCATTGACTCGCACTGAAATGTGCATTAACATTGGAAACAATTGCCAGTAAATTTCATCATAAATTCAAAAGCTTCACCTGGATTTAGTTTCAGATAGACACCGTGTCAGTCACGTGACTAGATACCACCTTTCAGACTATAGTGAGGTAAGTGAGGGCTGTCAGAAAGTGTCAGATGAAAAGAATAAGATAATGTCATGATCCCTCTTTCATCATATCTGCCTCCTTTTGTTACGTGGGGGGGGGGGGGGGGGGGGGGGGGGGGGGGGG
>JAUESE010000001.1:16491688-16519731 GCA_032274725.1 Malacoctenus triangulatus
CGAACCCGTCAAAATTTCTATTATAATTATTTTCAGGAGAAATAAAATTTTTTGAGAAAACACTGTATTTCCATTCCACACCCTTCTAAACGTAGTTTTGAGGTATTTTTTTTTAAATACAGCTTTTACTAAAAATCCTACATATAGCACCTTTAATAACCATGTGGTGGGCCGATTACCTGGCGAAGGAGAGCAATGCATGATCATGGAGATTCTTTCCACGTCCTCCCCTGAAAGAAGAGCAACAGAGAAGAAGGATTAGACAACAGGACGTTAAAGAAATATCTCAAATAACTACTTGATCAGGAAATACTATTTACAGGTGGATTTCTATCATGCATAGTCCACAATAATCAGTCTCAGAGCTTTACACTATTACTCATCTTCACCCATTCACTTAAACAGCAGCAGCTGCCCAAACAAAACTATGTACAGTATTAAAATTCAGCATCAAATTGTAGTTTGCACACTATAAATTCTTTAGCTAAAAATTTACATGTGAACGTTTTCCGGGTAAATATTCAATTGTTGTAAGTTCTTGTGTGTGTTTGCACATCGTTAACGTTCACATTTACTGACGTGAGCCTGACGAGTAAAGCAAGAAACACTTGTTAAATAAATGTGATTTCCCCTTTGCAACTACTTCCTAACATACAAACAGAAAAAAAAAAAATCTAGCAAATGTTAGTGAATTCTTGCACTGCTCAATCGAAGAGATGTGACGCAAAACAGTCTGACTTTCCCGTGGTTCTGCTCATGTAACCTAAACAGTACATCCTGTACCAGCCATGGCTGCTCCTGCAGTGTTCCCACCTGCAGATTTCTTTACATCCGTGTCCTCAGTGGAAGCGGTCACTGAGTCACATCCAACGAAGGCGCAGCACTGGTAGGCGTACGGGACAGAAATGGACCTGCAAACAAACGAACCAGGATCAATGTTCAACTGAAGTCCAGATCGTGTCACACAGGGAGCAGTCGGCGAGCAGGTTTGGCAGAGACACAACTTTTTACTGCTGCCTGAACTTGTTCAGTCACGACATCTTTACGAAGTTCACAATCACTGCTTTGTTTGGATGCACTTTATGGTGCACGAGAGCTGATTAAAACACGACCACCTCACGTGGACGTTCAATGGAAGGAACTGTCAGAAGACATCTGGCCCCTCTGAAGGTGCTCAACACAAATATTTGGATGTTTCCATAGTGTGTCCACAACAGTGGAGGAGACAGACTCACCTGGGTTTCTCATTAGACGTAAGAGGAGCAGACCAGGTCTGTTCTTTCTTTTTGTACACATTCATTAATTTGTTTCCAGTTCGGCCTCTCGGTTTGAGATCGCGCAGCGCCGCATGTGAGACTGTTTTTTACATCAGCGTTAAATTCTGATTAAAGTGAACTTTTACCCTCTTGGAGCAACACTGCATGTATCTCAGATGCAGCAGCGTGACACAGGCAGACTTATGAGTTGCGACTAAATGGGGTAAAAAGGAGCACAAGTCTGTTCATTTGTTACACATATTTTGTATTTATGAGAGCTTTGCTTTTATGAACTGAAATTTTAATTCCATTAATTTGCAAAGTCCCATTTAGTCAATGACAGAATACAATATAGTCATTTGTACACTGTCCAAAAATGTGATTAAGTGATGACAAAATTGCCCTGCCCACACTTTAACTCAATGAGACGACTGAGGGGGGAATTTACCTCCTGATACAAATGGATCTAACTTTCTCCAACTGAATTATCCCAAGTTCAGTTGCAAACTTGCAAAATGTTTGTTTTCTTCCTTAATCTTAATCTAGACGATTTTACAGTGAGCATATATACACCTTTAATATTCAATAAATTAAATAAAAGAGTAAAAATGGGTGGTCGCACAAACTGATAGTAGATTGATCTAAACTCCAGCTCTAAATCAGGAACGTCACAGTCACGTGACCAGACCTTTACAAGCTGGTAACTTTTCCTTTCGACTCTCCACGAAACCTTCCGACGTCTCCCGGGTTGTTCCTCACCTGAGTTTGGGGAGGTTTTTGGCTGTCAGCACATTTTTCATCTGTGGGTTCCCTGAGAGTTTCAGCTGACTGAGGGCGCTCAGTCCAGATGTTGGAAGCACAGTCAGAGAGTTCATGCTCAGATCTCTGTGGACGTCAGCGCACGCGCACACACAAACACACACAGACAGACACACACACAGCTTAATTTCAAACTCCTTTCGTGGGATGAAACAATGTAACGGCGGTTTGCGGTTGCGACTCACAAGTTGGTGAGCGCGGTGAGGGTCAGGAAAGCATCTCGGTGGATAACACGGATTTCGTTCCTGCTCAGGTCTCTGTGTAACATCACAACGCAGTCAAGTCACAATCGGGAAAACAAGAGTTGATGTGTGGATGTGTGCATGTGTGTCTGAGCGGACTCACAGTAAACGCAGACCAGAGAGACCTTGGAACGAGTCCCTGTCTATCTGTTGAATATGGTTGTGCTGGAAGCTTCTGTAGAAGTTAAACAATAAAAAGCAAACTGAAAACGAGCAGGTTTGTATCAGAGGATTCAAACGGTTTGTTAAATTTGTTGCTCATAACTAAGTTGTGTGTCAATTGACTTTTACAATTTCAGCACTCACATCTCCTGAAGCCTCACGCAGCCTTGAAGAGACGGTAAGTGCTTTATCTCATTGTACGACAGATCTCTGCAGGAGGAAACACACACTTTAATGACCTGATGGACGAGACGGTTCACAATCAGAGCACGACAAGACCACAACTGAACTGCTGGATGTAACGCACTCAGATGGTTTACAAATATCGCAAAACTATTTTGAAGTTATCTTGGAATCAGTTCACCTTCTGCTCTATGTTTTTTTAAACCATCAGTGAATAGTTACAAGACAAGTGTGTACTTAAATGAAGGGATGCTAAACCTTTTTTCCTCAGAGCCCCCCCGGATTTATGAGGAAAGCTGTGGAACCCCTATCTGATCTCTTGTTTATCTGTTACAGTTTAGCCAAACACTTATGGACACTCCCAACAAAATGAGTAAAATCTTTCAAAGTAAAAACAAAAGGTACTTTCAGGTCTATGTTAAATACAAATTCATGCAAAGAGAAAAGGAAAGTCTCTTACAGCGTCCGCAGCAGCTTCAGATCCTCGCACAGATCAGAAGGTACGGATGATATCTTTGTCCCTGACAGAGTCCTGAGCATCAAAGATGGCATCAGTCATCTGAGATGATCAAACTATCAACATGAAACGATGTTCAAACTGAAATTCACTCACAGACTCTCCAGGTTATTCGTCGATGTGAGAATTGGGAAATCCTGCATCATACTGGCTCCTCGCAACATCCTGAAAAACAACAATTACATTCAAATTGACTAAATTGATTTTAAAAGTACTTCAGAGACTTTTGACTTCAGGATGGGGGGTGTTTGTGGTGAACAGTCAGAAATGGGTGGGACTTACAGGGAGTGCAGGTCAGACAGATTCTGGAAGGCCGAAGCCCCCACGAAGGACAGAGGGTTGTCATAAAGGTGTCTGAGGGGGGCAGCGAGAGCAGAGGGAGAGTTGGGAGCACGTTATTCACTGTGCGAGAATGGCACCATCTCCTGGACAGTCGTCTTGCGGAGCCTCAAACCTTCCTTCACTCTGACAGCTCAGACTGAACGTGTGCAGACCAAGCAACAAACTGTACCTGCTGCACGGGTGCTGCTATGTGGCTTTACACATGTAAGTTGTGAACTCTGTGTGTGTGTGTGTGTGTGTGTGTGTGTGTGTGTCTGTGTGTGTGTGTGTGTGTGTGTCTCAGTCGGTGTCAGTGGCTCAGTGGGGGGGTTTGACCTTACATGGTTCGCAGCAGGGGGTTGTTATGGAAAGCCCCTTCCGGTATGGAAGCAATATCGTTGCTGTGAAAGCCGCTGCGGAAAAAAAAGGTCAAGGACGCAGCGTGAGGACAGTTTACTCAATACAACACCTGACACACGCCTAAGGTCACATTACACACGCAAAACAAACTAACACTGTGATGGCCGGCACGTTACGTGTATATCATGTTTTAAAACATGTCAACTCATGACCTGTCATTAACACGTCGCATACAAGCACTGAGATGAGTGTTGCAGCGGTGCCATTATACTATGTGTCTTCTTTTATTTTACAAATACATCAATTTATCAATTTATTGACCAGTAAAAATAGGAAGAGCCTCAACTCTTTTTCCGCATGTGTGCTTTTTGCTTCCGCCCACTTATTTTCTTTTTCTCATCTGATTGGATGATAAGATTCACTGACAAGCTTCCGTTGTGAGTTAAACGGTCCTTCATTCAAGCGACAGTGTTTCAACCAGCAGACACACACACACACACACACACACACGCACTGATACTCACAGCTCCTTCAGTTTGGGCAGGGCCTCAATGGCTTTGGGAAAAACCATCAGGTTGTTGAAGTTAAGATCTCTGGAGAGGGACACAGGAAGTCAGGGCCATTTTCACAAACTATGACAACAATTCTTCCCAGCAAACACAAAAATTAATGCTCCACAAAACAGCAACAGCTGTTGGACACTGAGTTGATGATAAGAATGAAGGGTGTGGAATTATGAAGGTAAAATCTAAAACAGCAACAACAATAATGATCATTATTAGTGTTATGGCAGCGCTGATGACAATTATGTAATAAGAATGGAAAAATGTGATTTCACCATTATTCAAATTTACTTTTTAACCCACTGAATAACTAAACGATGACACCAAAATGGTGTAATCCCATAAAAACATTGAAATCAAAATTTTAGTTACCATGCTGAGTGATTTAATGTGGGACACCTGAACTTTGGCATGAGTGTTTTATTCATGTTATGGCCGGAGGCGGTTTAATGACAGTCAGTTTGAACCAATGCCGACTTTTACTCGTGTTAATCTTCTCCTGAGTTTTTATGCAAATCTGAACAATAAATCAGTCCCGAGCCCGTGTGTGAGACGTGTGAGTTGAAGTCTTCCTCTGAAAGGTTGTCGGTGGCAGCAGGAAGTGAACAGTGGGCAGGTCTGATAAGCATCATGTACTCTGCTCTATTTATCCTGGAGCAATTAAAGGAGGAAGTGGACACAATGCTGTCTGGAGGACAGGAGCAGAGGCGGGTGGGGGAGCAGCCACACACACACACGCACACAAACTTGAGGGGACACACACACCGAAAACTGAATGAGCGTGCACTTACAGTGTCTCCAGGTTCACGAGTCCAGCGAAACAGTTGTCTCCGATCTCCTTGATTCTGTTGTTGTGGAGATGCCTGCAAAAGTGAACGAGGTTATTCTCACATCTGTGAGATTAATTCGGCAGCCTGAATTCAGCCTTTGTTTACCGACATCCCACGAAACGGTTTCTGCCTGCACTCGATGACCACTGAATCAGGTGTGTGTACTGTTTGTGTATACACGGTAGGTCTTACTTGCCTCATAGAAACAAGGTCTTTTCTTCCTGTTTATCCTGCCATGTTTATACTGAGCCTGTAGCAGTACCACTCGATGCCTGTGTGTGTATTTGTGTGTACAACAGCAGCAGGGGAAAAAGTGAGTCTGGATCAATCCCTCAGACTCGCAGTACGTCACATATTTATACACACGAGTGTTTTCGGTAGGTTTCAGCCTTTCCCTTCATACATACACCAAGATTAGCTTCATTTTACATCCTTCCCTCTGCACAGAGTCGAGCAACTTTTTCAAAAGTTCATTAACATTCAAATTTAAACCCCTGATGGCACATTTCGCTGGGAAAGTGCCTGTGTGTGAAAACGCAGCAGGGCATGAGCAGCAGCCCGTTTTGTTGACTTATTAACTTGTAAGCTGAGGAAATAAATACTACAGCATGTTTGTGTTTGGGGCTGATTTGCAGGCGCTCTGAGGATACACTCAGAGCTGCAGCAGCGCACAAGGAGAGCTACTTTGCATTGATTTGTGGTGACAGACTGATGAAGGTGATGCATGAAAAACTAAACAGGAATTACAGCTCACACTAGTCTCTGTCTTCATATTCAACTCACTCGATATTAACTAAAAGAGATAAAATTATTTTTAGGTTACCTTGATTTATTTGAGTTTTTATGACTGTAAAATTGTCACAAAAAAGGTGCACTTACTGAGTGCTCCTGCCAGCACGACATCAGATAAATTACATCATTCAAATATGTATCTGGCAGTTACCATACTCAATCGCAAAGTGTTTTTAGAACTGATATGATGATTTTTGTCTATAATTGGACAGTTATATGGTGGACATGTTGGGGGCTATGCCAATGACCCACATATGGCCTCAAGGCTTTCTTTCCACGCCAATTTTTCAAGTGTCATAGATCTGAGTCTCTGAGTATTTGCGATTACAAGCGTTCCTGTCAGTCGTGGCAGGAATTATTAATAAACATCTAAATTTCATTCACGTTCACCTAAACATACCACAAATCAGAATTCAACAGACACAGTGTGAGTGTGGTGTTACTTTATCACTTGCTGAGAGCTGACATGCTGTAATCTTGAATTGGTCAGATTCGTCTTTACATCCAAAGATTTTCCTTCCGCTGCGACTCCCTCAGGCCATGTTAGTAAACACATGTATGCTCGTCTGAGCACCCAGTTAATGATGGTTTTGGGAGAAAAGTACACCAACAGGTTGTTCCAGCTTGGCTTACTTGTGTATCGTCCTACGAAAGCTCCAAGTAAATTCGCACTCTCTTGAACAAATTCACTCTCAGTGACCTCAATGCCATAAATAAAAATTGCAACTAAAAGCTTTGACTGTCATAGGGGATGTTTCACTGACTGATAGTTTAGCTGCCAGTTGAAGTACACATTTTTTGTATCATAAAATAGTCTGCTCAAGTTTAAACTGGCAATAAAATGCTGAGTTGACGATGGAGGCGAATATTGAGGAGCTGAAAGCACAGCGTGACCCTGTTTGATGCCTGTGACCCTCTTTACCCCTAAACTCACTGACACTGAAAACACTGGCCAGTAGCGATCGAGTCAGATGTACAGTAAACATTTGCACTTCAACACCTCTCACTGCATTCTCATTCCAAACCACAATTAAAAAACAGAAGCTTGGCGCAACTCACAGCACAACGAGGCTGGTGAGGTTGGCGAAGGCGTTGTCTGGTATGTGCAGGATGCGGTTCAGAGCCAATGTCAACGCCTGAAGGTTCGCCTGGTGTCTCAGACAACCGACGGGGACCTCTGTCAGGTTGTTATCGTCCAACCAGAGGTGGCGCAGCTGTTGCAGGCCTTGGAAACTGTCATCTGGAACAGCTGTAATATGGTTGGCGTCCAGGCGACTGCAGTGCAGAGACAAAAAAGAAATGACACGGGTTTGACATGAAGACTGCATACGAGACTGATTTTGACATTTCATCCAAACATGAATAAAAGAGACATCAATATTAACTGGAAAAAGGCTGTAAAGGACGTCTTTCTTCTTCAATCCAGTAGTTATAAATAAAACATTCGTCCTTTGACTTGTGTCCCTGGATGGACAGCCCACCACTGCATACACAGAGATTTTCTTGTGAACATTTTATAGACCGCAATTCTTGACCAATTCTTTTGATATTTCACACACATATTGGTACAGGTTAGAAGAGAAAGCCTCTGTATTTCTTGTCGAGTCAGGTTGCGTCACGTCAGGTCGAGTTGAGTCATGCCATTGGTCCTGGGATGCATCTGTACTTTTTCTACTGAAAATGGAATTTTCATTGATCTGATTTGTTGTGTTATAACAACCAAACAGTGAGAGAGCTCCTCTCCATTTCAATTTTGATTTCGGATTTAGGGCATGTTGCAGCAAAAAAAGTCTCGTTTTTCAAGTTGGAAATATTTAAGGACTCTAATGTTGAACTGTTGACAGTGTAAGACAGCAATGACCCCTGAAAACACATGAAAAATATGTGTTTTTAGCCAGTACCGTGAATACACAAGCGCCCTTTTCACCATCACCACATCGTTTTCACCGGCTATCCTCCCTAACTGAGTGTCTCACCCTCCCTCAAAATTCCTCAAGTGTCTGGGCTGGAAGGAAAACAGTCTTGATTGACATTCAGCTCTCCAAGGCTTAATACAAACCAAGTCCTTCCTCTGCCAAAGCATATTACTTCTGCTACAGACCTTAAAACCTTCACAGAGAGAAGACATCTGTTAAAAAGAAATAGGAGACAGGAAAAATGAAGAGAGAAGCAAAGGACGGGGGGGCGGCACAATCGTTGAAATTTAAACATTGAGCACGTCTGCAGCTGGATTCATTTCTTCATTAGTTCCTGTCAAACTTAAAAAGGCACAGCGATTGGTCGTGAGAGGCGAAATGAAGCCCGATGCATGTTATGGATTCACTGAAACTGACATTCAGTACACGGAGTACAGCAGCGCTGAATATAAAGCCACGCGGTGCAGGAATTGTGAGCCGGCAGACAGTAAACATTGCTGAAACACACAAACTCCTGAAGCACCAGACAAACCATCGCCTGAAACGGGAAAAATTTGCTACAGATCTGCTAAATAAAGCTGACCTACTTTTGCTTTAACTGCATTTAATACACAAAAATCCTGCAGCAACTGTTTGGTAGGAGTGAAACCACCCCAGCATGATCGCCGCCTGGCCAGTAAATACTTTCAGATCACAACTCTTATTCTCAACTCAAAGCTTTTCACAATCATCATAATTGAAGGATACAGTGTTTGACCTCCAACTTGTTAAGAGTTTAATGCATATGCAACAGCAGATATATTTGGACTGCATGTCGTAATAAATTCGAACACAGTTGAAGCAAACTGATTTTCTTCATGGCCGCATGTTACATTATAATAAACTGGAAATTTTTCCCTGAGCACCTTCCTCCCTTTATTCTTGGATGTGTTGACTTACCCATAAAGGCTGTGATGCAACACAGTGAGAAAATGTTACTTATAACGTGTTCAAGCTAAACTCGGTCAAGTCCATTTTTGTTGAAGTCAGAAGTCAAAAAACTTTTAAATTTTGATTTGAAAGATACATGAGAATAAACATTTCAATTCATCTTATTTTGAAAACCAATTAAACCTTCTACAATTTCAGATGTACTGTTCTGTTCATTTTGGTGTCATATCTGACCAACAAGGTGAAACTGACAGATAATTATTACAAGCTCAGCAGCAAGTTCAAGTGCCCACCTAATAGCTTATATGCATGACAGGAAGACCCACTTGAAAATCTTGAAATACAGACTTTGAGTAGACAATGGCTGACATGTGTGCTTGCATATCTGTGCGTTCGTGATCTTGTTTGTATGTCTCTGTGGGGCCCTAAAACTGGAAGTAAGGCACACTTGTGGAGTCCTGCTTACACTGCGTGGCCCGAAACGCAAGGCCACAGATCAGTTCACATGTATTTGATGGTTAAGACAAAGTTTAAGGGCTAAATGGGTTAAAGTTAGGCAAGTTAGGAATACATTATGCATTCCTTGAAGACGTGAAGGAAAAAGACCTCAGGAAGATGGTAATGTGTGTGTGTGTGAGTGTGTGCGTGCGTGCGTGCGTGCGTTGTGACTTACAGAGACTGGAGAGAGTGGAGGTTGTTCAGTGCTGCACTTGGCACCGTCTTCAGCTGATTATTCTGCAGCATCCTGGTCGAAAAAGAAGCAGTGTTTCAAACCCAAATTCGATGATTTCATTAATACAAGCACATAAAAACATAATGATACAAGCAAAACTAAGAATTTCATGAAAGTTTGAGGCCCTCCCACAAGCACCATCATTGTGTGAGGTACCACTTTCAAATGACATTTCAATTTCAACACTGGCTTCATGGAGGTTTCTGGAATGAATGCAGACAACTGCAGACTGTTGGTGAAATCAAACTGCTGCCAAAGTAGAAACCTGATCACTCTTCACCTTGAAGGACAATTTTAATGTGTCTCAGGTGCACTAGGAACATGTTTTGCATGTTTGCAAAAAAGAAATGGGATCAAAAAAAAACAACCTGTATACAAACTATTTTATTTTCTTTGAGTGAGCCAAAAATCCGTCCTTTTGTTTGATTTGTAAAAGGTACAAGTAACCTGACAATAAATCTCTTGATATGATAAGCACTTGTAATGTTTCTGTTATCGGTCTTGTATCTAAGACCTCACCTGTAGATAAACAGGACTTTGAACTTCTGGCTCGCTGCGAGAGAAAAACAGGGCAGCGCTTTGTGTGCTGTGCCGTGTGCCCCTGTCCGTGCAAGCACACCAGGGCGTGCTGCCCGGTGTCATTTTTGCTGCACTAACTTTTAAACAGAGCTTGTAAAAAAAAAATCCTCTGGAGGACGCTTTTCATGGACACACACAGGCAGAGATGGAAAAATGCACTTAGACTATTTCAAGAGAGATGTCCACGACGGTAATAAGTGACAGCACCACAATGTTACCACAAATTGCAATATTTACTCTCTTCCCCCTGCGTGTGGAACACTTCACACTGTCCCAGCGTGCATGTGCATGCATGTGGTCATGTTGACATTGGCAGGGAGGGTGTATGCTTACAGGACTTTAAGCTGAGGCAGTCCAGACAGGGCGTCGGGGTGGATGAATGACAGGTCATTCCCAGCAAGTCGTCTGGTTGAGAAAAAAAGAAAAATTAAGTTATTTTTTGAGACATTTCACAAATAATAATTGTAATAACAAAAAATCTGCACCTTTATTCATACCAAGACAAAAAAGGAAAAAGTTAAGATTTTTACAATAAATATGAAACTACAGCAGAATGAAACAAAGGGAAAAAAATTAATTTCAATCAATCATCTAATTCAATTCAGTCTCACCAACACACAAACCTTTAAAAAACATCTTCAGAAGTGTTTCCAAACGAGTCAAACGTTAAGCTTATCGCCACATTTCAAAAGCGTGGGGCCCTGATAAGCAAAGCCAGGTCACCTTTAGAGTTCAGTGTCCACACCAATACAACCAGGAAGGACCCGCCCGAGTATCCCAGGCTGCTTACGAACAACTAAAGGTCAAAATAGCTGAAAGGTATGGTGGAGCCAAACCTCAGAAAGCTTTAAAGTGATCAGGGAAACCTTAAAATCTCACACAGAGAGCTGATGGAAAGAAGCTGAAAAAATAGACTGCAACACTACTGTATTTCTGAATGGAGCATTGCATTCGATTGGGGTAGTTCTGTACTGTGAGCCTCCCAGCATATTGGGTTCCAGCTGAACATGAGGCCTTGGGTGTCAAAGACGCCACTGTGCCACAGCCTGTTGTCACTTCGTCCGTCACCCCTAAGAGATTAGAGCTGTTCCTGGACATCCCCTCCTCCGACCCCCTTCCTGAGCCCCCAAACAATCACTACTCTGCACTCCCTCTAGAGAGAGCAAGAACCAATTCACAGAACACATACAGTTGTGTGAATATAACCTTTATTCCACATTCAACAGTCATGTCTCGTAACATTTATCATAAGACAGCTGCTCCAGTCCCCGTATGAATTACTGCAGACTACGGGACCCCTCCCTTTCCTGTTGGGAACAGAAAGTATATAGGAAACAGGGGTGTAAATAAGCATGGGACAGACTGACTGGGACACTGAGAACAAGTATACTATCTGGCCTGAGAGATTAGCAACAGATTTATCACTCTGCAATGTGAGTCAGGCCAGGCTGAATTCCCTGCAACAAGAGCTGCTGGGTGTGAGCCTGAGAATCAAGGCCGGCTGTGTTCGAGGAGCACATGTCTGATGTGTGGACTTGAAACTGGCCTTTTGTTTGTACGCCATAAATTTCCACAAACTGGCGAGCGTGTTTTTTAATGGGCAGTGTTGGAGCACGAGCACAGGTAGCAAAGAGGCCCTGGAGGGACCCTCGAAAACTGTAAAATACCTCAGTTACATGTAGAAAGTGAGTGAGAGGTAGACAAGCAGAAGGCCATGGCTACATTATGACCCCCCCCCCCACCCCCCCACACCCAAGGAAGACCAAACTTGGATTACTTGTGATAAATATTGGTTGTCTATTATTTTAATGTTTATACCAAAACCATTTTTTTTTGTTGGTGGAATCTTTAGTCTTCAAAATTTTGCAAAGGACTGTTCTGTAATATTCAGGTCAAACACTATTCAACTTAACTGACCACTTTGCTTTCTTGTTTATAAAATACTCTTTCAGCTCTTCTTTATCAGTGTAAAGTTACTTACATAGCTTTTTGTTGGCCCTACCTCAATTTCATTAATTGCATTACATTACGTTACATCCTTGTTATTCTTTCCGAGTTTGACTGTTATTCCAAGTTTATATTTAGACATTTTAGAAAATAGACTTTGGAGGACCTGTTTGCTTCAGTGAGGACATCTGGAACTAAAATGAACAAAGTCTACAGTGCAGATTGCAATGACTTGCTGTGGTGACCCTGTAAATATGGGACCAGCTGAAAAAACACACATCTGTAGTAGTTTCATCAGGAGTACATAAAGTCCAAGCTTAGAGATAAAAAAAAAAAAAAAAAAAAAAAAAAAACATGTTACTAACTTTCTATGACCTAATAATCAAGTTTTGTCATCAATAACAAACAAGCCACTCTATAACATAAAAATTAAAAGTGTAAAAAGACATTCATACAAAAAGGTCAATAGAAAGTTTATTAACCGAGAAAAACAACGAATACTTTCTCAGCAGAATCAAGTCACCTCATAAACGGAAACACTAGTAGCCTAACTCAGCCATGACTTGTTCAACGGATGTCTTTTAAACCGTGTAATTAATGAAGACCAAGATGTGCATTCGCAGTGCAGGTTGTCACAAGCAAACAGACGCCTACGACATCTGTCTTGTCAGAAGCTGTTAGGTCATAGTTGTGTTTTTTTTCCTCCCCTAAACAATAGATGCGGATGTGACATATCTAAAATGACTTGACTACTTGCACCACCCAGAAGCTGCACGGACTGTCACGGGCTTCTGATCACCACGTACACACATGGTCTGACAAATCATTCAGATACCTCTCAGGCTTCACAACAGAAAGAGCTTCTCCTCCTCCTGCATCTCTCAGTAAATTCAGTACATATTGCTCGAGGGGTTTCATAGATCTCAATGAGGAAAGACTAAATCCTCTCCTTGTGCAACACCACTCCCACAGGTCTGCCTTCATTTACCACAAACTCATAAAAGAAACAGCAGCAGCATAAGGTGACGACTGTGAATGAACACAATTTAACAAACAATGTTTGTATTTTAAAGTCAAACAATAAAACCTTAAAGTTCTATTTTGGGAAGCCTTTGTGGGTTACTAATAACAAGGACCCATCCCCACTACAACAGGCTCACACATGACTCACGCACACCTTTTGGTTGCAATTGTTGGTACAGATAAAGCTGTGACTTCATTTTCTGCGTGCATGTTAGCAATTAAAATGTTCACCTGATGATTTACAATATTTGTCTAGGAGCAAATAACAGAGTTGTGGAGTGGGAGGAGCGTTTTAATGCACCTCTGTTTCCAGAAAGACAAGTTATCCTCACGTTGCCGTTCCAGAAGCTCAGCCATAATTCAGACCGGAAGAGTCTCTCTTGGTTGTGTCATCGCATTAAAAGACGGGACTTCAATCAGTTTTACACAGCATGAGAACACAGCACAAGGACGTATTCTCTGATGAAGCAGCTGAACTAAAACAGAAAACTTTAGATAAAGAGATAACAAGAATAAAGATGAAAGTCTATAAAAAAAAAAGGTCTGCTAAACCAATTCACAATTTTGTTAAAAAGTACAGTTTTTCACAACAAGAAGATGAGATGAAGGGAAATGTTGAGTCATATAACTGAGGTAAATGCTCACACTCTGCTCTTTCATTGCAGTTTTTGTCGGATCAATAAGGTGACATATCTTATAGCTCTGAGAAGCTAAAAAAAGACTCCACTGAAGGAACTTATCACAGTCCACAGGTTAATCATTTTGTTTTGACATCCTGGGTCTCTCTCAGCAACTCTGGAAGAGCTTTAGTGTTGCCAACTGCAACCATCAAGTTGCCAACACACTTGATTCACAGCTGGATCCTGCTCCATGGAAACAAGGTTACAATTCTCAGAAAATAAATTACACAGAAATTAAACTGTTACGTGACACCACACATTACTGTTGAAAGAAAAAATTGTACAAATACAATACAGAAAGCACCACTGCAGACCCACTCCTCCCACTGCATGACTCCATAATAATCATTATTCCTCATTAAAATCATTATACTGAGGAGGAGAAAAAAAAAACGATGAGTCAGCCCATGAGCAGATTCAGAGGTCCTGAATTGTTGAGGGAGCATGCAGGGCCTCAACAGTGGAAATAAAGCCATGCAATGACATTTCAACTATATTTTGAATGAGTACAGATAGATTGTATACATTTTGCATGTAAAGCAAGGCAATGCAGCTCTTTAATAGCATATTTAATAGCATATTTCTGCAGCCATGCAATAGAGAGGAACCTAAATATCGGAGTCAGTGACGTGTGGTGAGATTTGTGACATGTGACAACACTACAGATTTCCGATTCTGTACCTTAGTTACTAAAGTCTTACTGAAAGTCGATTTTAAAGCCATTTTTAAGGGAATCTAATTCGCTATTTTTAGTCAGCTAAACAAAACATCCCTACTCTCTCACTGAACATGACGCTCTGATTTGCCGTCAGTGGATTTGCTGTCAAGTTCATCAACATCTGTACATCGAGGCAACGATCCCGACTGCCTGAAAAAAGTTTGAACACAACATTGACATGTCTGCTCTTTGAGTACATTTCTTAATGATGTTCACAGTTTTAAAAAAAGAAAAATATCGGGGAAAAAACACAATCTATGAGTCTAAAATGCTGCTAAAAGACTTGCAATGTGCTTAGAAGAATATATTTGGGAAAACATCATTCAAGCAGCATTAAGTCAGGCTGTGGCTGTTGATTTTATCATTCAGTCAACAAAATGGATTATTTCAACCCGGTTGGCCAAATTTTAGAGCTGATATATAAAGAGCCTATCAGTCACACGTTTCTTTCAAGAATATAAACAAACTGCAAAGGAGACAGAATACCTCTGTCATCACGTCTGCTGAGCTTTGTTGTGCCTTTGGCAAGAAAGAAAAAGAGTGGAGGAGATTGCGTGACTATGAAGGAGGGAGTGCTCCTCCCTTGTCTCTGCTCCCGTCCTCCATGAAGATGGCCTGTGCTCTTTTCTCTCCCTGATCTCTTTCTCTGTCAGCCTTTTCTCCCCCTGTTTTTGCCCTCAGGGCCCATGCTTCAGTTCACTGACACTGCTGCAGCCCTAAAGCAAAAAGGCATCTGCTAAGGTTCCTCACGACAGGGCCGCTGATTTGTTTCTAGCAAAAAAGAAAAAAAAAAACCTAAAGGTTAAACAAACACACAAATGAACTAAGGGTTTATGTCAATCAAAATACCTTCCTTCAAAAACCAAGCGCCCACAACGATGAGCCGTCAGGTTTGACGATTTAGGACAAAAAAGATGCAGCGACAGTGGGTGGGTGTTTTAGCCATGTTGCCACAGAAACCATTGTTTTGCCCTCTTCCTTCCTGCCTTGCATTCCTCCGCACAATACGATGAAAAGTAAATTGCCTTTCAACAAAGCAGATTGGAGTAGTGTATGGAAAAGAAGAGGGTGACGACTTGGCCGGCTGAAAGATGCAAAAAAAGCTGCAAAAAAAAAAAAAAAAGAAGAAAAAAAGAAAAAGAAAAAACACTACCATGACCACCAAAGCCAAGTGGGGCTGGAGCTGCTGGAGCGCTGCTCACTCAAGGGTCATTTTGCATTCTCTCAGCTGCATGTTACCTGATATCAGGTAGACAGATTTTTATCTGCAACTCCTTGCAGCTCTCAGCCAGACAGCCGAGTATTTAAAGAGCAAAGAAATAACACCCACCAAGATTAGATGCATGCCACTCAACAAAGCCCCAGAGCGTAGATGTGCTGTTGCCACCCTGATAATCCCTTAAAAGCAAAAGTCCACAAAGGATGTCTCATGATTGTTGCCTCAATACATGCTGTCTCACCTCACCTTTTTTAATTGAGATCTTTTATAACTGCTCCTGTACAATTCATGAATGGTGAGTGATTGGTGACCTCATGTAATGCCACGCTTATCTTCCTCCAAGAAGAAGAAGGGCATGTCGTGCACCTATACTGTGAGCTTGAACAGCACAAACGCAAACGCCCAGGTGCATATCATAAAGACCAGCCCTCATGTCAACGCTGTACAGAGTAAATACATCATTACCGCGGGAGGGAGTAGGTAGGCAAGTACTCACAGTTCCTCCAGATAGGGGAAGTTCTTGAATACATATGCTGGAAGCTCAGTGATGTTGTTCATGCTCAGGTCACTGTGGAAACAAAAACACAGAAACACAGTCAAGTGCCAGTTTTTTTGAATCCATTTATACTGCTTACAAAAAGAGAAATCTATACTCTTATTTATTCACGGAAGTGTCGTTGGCTTCTTGCTCCCTTTTCCAGTGATTTTTAGCCACTTTGCTTGTTTCATTCAAACATATATGACCATTCTTTCAAGTGCCTTTCTTTTCTGCAGCCATCACAATGCAAAGTCTTGCATTATATCAGTTTCATTTGCATATTTACTGTGAATTTAGGACTCTGAAACATGTCTCGGAAGAAACTTCCCCTACATTCAATTTTAAAAACATGGAATAATGTATTTTAACAAGCAGAGCTTTTTGCAGTGATACATATTCTAACAGACAATAGGGATGTTAGATTACCCGTCTCGTATGGCAGCTGTGTGCGTTTGACTGTGCCTGCATGAGCCTAACCTCAACAAAAAAAGCCTGGAAAAAGCCCTTCTCTTTAGCCGCAGGGATCTTCATTTTTCAAATCAACAAGTAAAGATAGGCATGTAGCAGCATGAAAAATATGCACACAGGACTTGATTTGCTTCTACACCAAATCTAATACAAGTGTATGTGTTTATGTCTTCTTGAAGATTAGAAGAAAATACACATGAACATACAGTATGTATGTTTGATAAATCAAGGAAAACAGCCCCTTTTTCAAGTGTTTTAGAAAAAATAAGGTCCTGCCGCTTTAAAGAGGAGAACAAAAAGGCTGCCTGAAGTCTACTGAGGAGACATTCACAGTGAAAGAAAACAGTGCTCTGGCGGCCTAATCTTGATGAGAAACTCACTAACCTGCTTCAAAGAAAAGAGCCCTCAGATGCCACATGCAAAGAGATGGCACAATCAGGACTGATAAAACATCCGGGACTCACAAATAAAGCAACCCCCCCTCCCCTCACAACCCTCCTTCCCCTTTCACTCTCCAACTGGCCATCTTGAATTTCACTGCCAGATCTCTCTCGGACCTTGTGTGTGGGCCCCTGAATCCTACAAGGATCATATTGCCCTTCCTCTGCAGACCCAAATACACACAGTCGCACCCGCACACATACACACACACACATATACGCCTTAAAAGGTGGGCCCTGACAGAACCCTCATCATCCCTGCGACCTACGTCCCATCTCTACTTACCTGGTTATCCAATTACTATACAGACTGTTCAGCTACAACAACACTTCCATCAACAGCCAGCCTCTCCTTATGGTTACTTTTTTCCCTAAGCTCACAACATCTCTGGTGGTGTTCTCCAACCACGGCAGCAGATCCTCCACCGCTGGTGGTCAGATGGATACATCCCCTAACCACATTTTAAACCATTGGACTAAATCTTCCCCAGACTGTTGACTGGTCGAAAACCACATGTCGGGCCGGGGAGTACAGGAGGCCTGCATGGCTCTATCACACTTCCTCCCTCCCTCCCTTTGCGTCTGACTGCTTTACTCATCAAGGTCCTGGCCTGTCCCCGCTAAGGCAGACTGAAGAGGACACTAAAAATGCAGCTGTGATAGATGGTGACAGGCCTAAACGCTTCTACAAACAGGTATCTGTAAATTCCTATCCCATGTGCAATTTGGCTTCTTTCTAGCAGAGAGGAGGCAGCTCATCTGAGAAAGGTATAAGGCATGCGCTGAGAAAACGTGACTGCAGGACTGAAGCATTAACAAACTGATCCTCTCAAAATATTATTTGTATCTGTTTTGGTTGAACACAAACCTTAATCCACGTACAGGGACATTCAGCCTCCTATTTCCAATGTGGAGGTGTTGAATTCATTTATGAGTTTACTTCATTTTTAATTGCATAAAAGTTGCATCAAGTCTAATCCTTCGGTTTTCAAATCAAAAGACAATCACTTTTCTAGGATGATGCCAAAAACACAGTCACAGACTGTGTTTCTGTTGTCTAACAGGTTCACTGGTTTCAATTAGCTATTCCTGTTGACTTTCACGTCACAGCTACGAATGAATGACACTATGTACACTGGACTTCAACGACCTTTACAAACCGGTCTGTAAGGCCGAGGCATCATGAATGTTCATCAATCTGACTGATTTAGAATCTGCCCGGCGGCGACACGTTTCTGTTCACCTTGGTAAATCTGCAACCCCAAAGAAACAATGAGAAACATCTGCAGACAACTGAGTGCAACTTATACTCGACCAACTGTTGATGCAAGACAATAACTGCATGTGAAAGTTGCAAAGTCACTTTACCGACTTAATGAATATCTCATGTTCTTACTTGGAACGTGTGTAAACAATTTCACAAAGACAGTTATCCAGATCATTTCCAAGACTGAACCAGGAACCAGGAAAAGACTCTGATTGAGGTCGTAAACTAAGACGCCATGAACTGCTTTAGCACAACTCGAGAGGTCATTGGTTCCTGTGGGAGGTTTCACCGGAAGGACAACAATCAGTGCAGCTCATCACAAATCAGACTAAAATGGGAGAGTGGCCAAATATCAGCTCACTCCTGGAAAAAAAAAAAAAAAACACGATCTTGGGATCTGGGAAAAGTAAAACTCCAAGTCCTCCGTCCTAATGAGAGGTGAAACATCTTGTGGAAACCAGACATGACTATGAACTCATAAAAACCTCTACACATCCATTCTGATGGAATTTAATGAGGTAAAACAGGGAAAGAGGAAGAAGTTGAAAGGTATATGCATTAAACTCACTTCAGAATGACTTAAACTGAACAGGAATTTACTTCTTTTTTAGATTCTTTTCTTTTTTCCAATAATCATCATTGCATCTTTTTTTAGTCTGTAAAACAGACAGGTCTGTCTCTTCTTATATCTCCTGGAGAGGAGTCCAATTCTACAATATTTTGATAACCTTTTTTTAAAAAACAACAACAACCCCAAAACAAAACACAAAAATCATATCATATTGTCGTTACAAACATGTCATTTCATATGATGACCAAACAGAGCAATTGCCCATCTATAATACACAACTTGTCACTATTAGAACGAGACTGACACCACCTAATGGTCCTTTTCTCCATTATTCCATTACAATAACGACCATTTGTGGGTACGAGTGGGACAGCGTTTTCATTTACCAGGTGAGCACTTGGTGAAGTCTGTTTCGGTGCCATTACCTTGTTGATGGAGCGTTAGCACAATGCGTGTTGCTAAGGCTACATGCACTTGAACAACCTTGCACACTAATGGTGGTTAAATTGCCAAACCAAACAATGCATTAAGTGGGCTTCCATGCAGACAGATACACAGCAGTGAGCCAATCAGAGGTGTGGGTGGATAGAATGTAGCTTGCATAAACGTACAAACAATTTTAGATCATGCTTTAATGCTGACAACATTTATTCAGTTAGAGATTAGATGTGCAAACACATAGTATCTCTAAATTCAGGCGCAGATAAACAAATTCCTGAAGTGTTTAAAATTAGATGGCCGTGACAACCTTTGTTACACAGGCTACTTTCTCACTGTTACATTTTAATACTGTATTTTAGACACATTTCGGCTGCATTTGTGAACTGTGTGTTTGATAGAACAGAGTCCCTCTCTGGACCTGTCTACACTGGCCCGAGCAGCAGCTTTCACATGTGCAGTGTACCTGTAAACTTAAAAATCCCATTCGAGGCTTTCCGAAGTATGAGTATGCTGTGTGCGGGGCTCTGAGCTCTGACACATGCATCAGTGCAAAGCAGTGCTGCAGATGAATAGATTTAGTGTGTCCTGACAGCTGTGGCTGTACTGCTTTCACTGCATGAGCAAGGGTGACGAAACTTTGACAAAGTTTATAGTCAAATGTTAAAAGTGAACCTTTATTACAAGACGAGACAGACTGTAGAAAAGCTTTAAATATACGTCGTTATACTCTGGGAAACACTGAATAACAGGCTTTGAGTGGCTTGTTTGTCTCGAGAAACATGCAAAAACACTTATTGGTGAAATCCTTCAGCTATACTAAAAACAACAGAAGACAGTACAAAGGACAAAGACAGTAAAACCTGCTCAGTCTTTCGTTTCTAACACCATAAGTCCTGTGTAGTCTACCCAAACAAATTGATATCACACTGCACAAACGTAGTAAAAATCAAATTTTACTCAATCCGTTGATGTTAGTTTGAAGGAATAGTCAGCCAAAACACAGAGAACTAAGGCAGACTTTCATGTGTCAAGTTCTTGTGTTTCCGAGTAAAATGTGTAAAATTGGAGTGAGTGAGAGCTGGACCCTGAACGTACTCGTCCTAGAAGCCCAGAATTTTGGTTATTGCTTAAAAATACCCAGAAAATTTTCCAAGATTTCACTTCGCCAGGAGGCAGTTGGCCGATGGCTACAAATCCAAATTTGTTCACATTATATTGTTCTAACTCTGTGCCAAAATCTGTGCTTTTATCAAACAGCTAACCCACCACACTATTACTCATGTTAACGCTAAGAAGAAAAGTAACTTACTCAAAACACCAATTAAGGTCCTAAGCATTCATGAGACTGTGTTTGGGGTAATATTTAATCTTAGCAAACTAGGCGCAAGATTGAGAAAACCTGAAATCATTAGCTGTGAGTAACTGTGTTATTGAAAGAGGGGTGGGGATTAAAAGGTGTTTAAATGGAGGACAGGGTTAAGGACTTGGAGGGAGGGGGGAGAGAACGTTAATATTCTCCTATCCACAGCTCATCCTGTTTGGAAGCGGGAACCACTGACTGGCTCTTTTCACCTCTGCTGACCAAGAACAAAAGTATCATTCAGTTAAAAATGGATTGAGGGCACCAATGGTGAAGGCGGCCAGCTCCACCAGCAGAGTGCAAGACCCCTGACGCCACCCCTCCGTTTACCCCCAAGTCTGAGCCTTTTTCACTGTGAAAGGTCCCAACATGAGTAAGAGGTGAGCTCTCATAACGACCTCCTGCTCCATTAAAATACACAAGAGTGTGCAGAGTCGGCACTAAAAATGAAACCTATGCAGGAGCTGGCGACAGGTAAACTGCATACCTACTGAAGGAGTGTTTGCTTTGTGACTGGCTGAGGGGCCTCCTCTCTTCTATCATCTGCTTTTCTCTGACAGGGCTGTTCCCATTAGAAAAAAACCTAAACTTAAGCCCCCCCTGGGCTGTAGGTAAAAGACCACACCAACACTGTCACATGAATTCTGGTAAAAATGCACCTTCTTCCATTATCACGGCTTGTTTTTTTTTAACTGAATGTCAACAGCACACTAACAAACAGCAGCAAAATAAAAAACTCTACGTTTTCCTTGTAATGAGGTGTTTTTTCACCTTTGGGATTTAAAACTGCTATTTTCTCATTAAAATTACGCACCTTCTTTCTTGGAGCTGATGAGATGAGGTCGTTTTTTAAAAAAAAAAAGGTTCTGTTTCTTTTTTTATTCTGCTTTTGCAGGCAAAACAGCTATTGCTTTGGCAAAACACTTATATATGCAATCTATTCTCTGCACATCAGCACAAAACATTGTGGGTGCATTAGCCCACAGAGAAGGAGCCCTTGCAGCTGCAATATGTCTCACTAATCCATCATGATCCCTAACCCCACTGCTCCACATACAAAAGACAGAGGGAGTGGGAGAGGACAACTAGAGTTCAAGAGACCAGGAGAACAAATGAGAGAAGGACAGAGAGAGGGACAAACAACCTTTCACATACTTTTAAAGAGTCTGTAGTGAATCCATTAAGGAGTTTAGTGTTTAAAACCTGTCACACAGCATTTAGATTACCATGTGCAGGGGCACACTGTGAGCGCAACAGACAGCACAAGCTTATAAAACAACACACTTTTTCCATTTTGGCATGAAGCTGGCTCGCAGAGTTGTAGTAACCGCTGCGATATCACTTTGTGAAAACATTGTTTGGTGTTGTGATTGAGATGTCTGACCGCCAGTGATATACTGAAGTACTTTTTCCCAGAAGATGAAGTATGCCGAGAGTTTAAGCCATATGCAGCACAGTGCGAGGGCCTGGTGTGACATGTATCTACTTTCTCTGCTCAGTTTACCTCGCACTCTCTTAACAATGGTGGCTTGAAGTGGGGCACTATTAGTTCTGGTATAGTGAGGCTGTGGGGCCACCCTTCTCCAAAGGTGGCAAAACAACACAGGAGTTTGGAAGGGCAAACTCTGACACTTTCACACACTCGAACACAAGCTATTTTCCCAACCGAGCAACACATTTTGAATAGATTCTGTTTGTTTTTGTGGGAGCACAGGCAGAGGTGGTTACTTTGGTTTGTGATTAACCCAGAGGTTGTGTAACAAACTGCCTCTTCATGGGACAATCATCAACTGTAACTGCACTGGTCCATAAACAACAGCCTACCTGCTGCCTGCTTGCTTCACTTTGTATGAAACACAGCAGTAGTTAAACTGTTAGTCAGACTTTCAGTAAGAATGTGGCAGCGGCACAAGCCGACTCCTAATTTTTACGTACCAAACATACAGCACTGGGAACACGGCACAACTGGCTTCCATCCATGCATTACTCACCCAAATCTAGCCCTTTTTCTGACCTCAGTATTTCACACATTTCTCAGTGATTCAGTCACTTAGCATTTAACACCAGAACTTTAAAGGAGAAAAAATAAAAAGTTACGTTTTCATTTATGATTCAGAAACAGCTTGGATCTTCAAAGAGTTTTTTTTAAATTGCTTTCAGGAACATCTTGTTTGCTCATAAAGGTAAAATGTTTGTCGAGAGCCAAACCGATGTTCAGGTCTAATATTTCCACACTCTGAACCAGCCACAGCTCACACACAGGACTTCACACATGCTCCAGTACAAAGTAAACACAGAAAAGAAGGATTTAAAATGTGAAAACGCTGGTTTCAAAGGCTGGTTTGACCACTGCAAAAACATCATCAGTCATGGCAAAAAGCTGACACCTTTAGGTTTACAAAAGTACCATTCAAGACTCACTATGCTGCTGGACAGCCAGGAGAAATGTGAATTGCAGGATTCTCAACTACAGCAAATAATGTTGGTTTACCTGTGGGAACATTGTATCAGTGTGTCTACAGCCAGAAGTCATGGTCTAAGTGGAAAAATGTAAAATATTCACCAATTTTATACTTGGATATGCAGTACAGACCTTCAGATGTAGGTAAAGACTCTAAATACACCTTTAAACTGCTTGTAGGACCACACAAACATCGTCAACTTAAGTTTGTATGGAAAACTCGCAAAGGGTATTTTTCCAACATGAACATGTCAAAAATATTTGTTAGTTCACTGACCAAATCACATAATGCACAAAATAAGTAGAAAATCACAAAGTTTATCTTTTCTGCCCAAAAAAGTCATGCTAACACCTGACGTGCAAGAGAAATATGCGATAAACTGAACCTTATCTATTCAACCTTGTTCAATATATATAGTAACCAACATGCAACAGAAATGGTTTCCATGTCAGATGACTGTCTGTCTGATCAGCAGATCTCAATAAACAAAAAAAACAGCGTACCAGAAAATAAAGAGTCAACTTTATTAATCACTGTCCAGCCATTCTGAGACCAAACAACTGGAGAAAAATCAACCTTGGACCTTACTGCTGTGTTTCAAACATTTTGTTCACATAATTCCTGTCATGCATTTTATTCTAAAGGGCTTTTTCTGAAAGAAGGCTGATTATTTCTATAGGATGTTACCTTTTAGTGGTATAATGTCACAATCTGTACAATAATCTGGACAAGTAGGTTAATTCAAAGTAATAAATCAGTTACAGTTTCAGCATGAACATGTCTGTTTCAACATGGCAGGAACCTGAGAAAAATCAGTACTGTTTCAGGCCATAATGTAACTTTTCAGCATCACAGGTTGGTTTTAAGTTGCCCCTGTTGACTTGAGCTGTGCACAGGTCAGGGCAGTGGTGACACTTGGACGTGGACGCTCTCCCCAACATCTCCATGTGGACATTTCATGCAGGGGGTCTATTTGTAGAAAGTTTACCCGGTGATGTTCAATGCCCCACATGCACTTTGCGTTATAACCACGGCACCCCGCACCGGGAGCCTTTCTGGGAGCACGGAGGTGCTTCAAGACGCAGCTGGAGTGTGAGTCGGTACTTACAGGTAGTAGGTGAAAGTGCTGAGTCCGGTCGGGACGGTGGTCAGTCCCCTGCCCGAGCAGTCTGCACCCCCATCTTCATCGCAGCTGCATGAGGGCGAACAAACGGCCGTCGACTGCCCTTGACCGGCGGCACCGGGGCGAAGGAAACACCACAAACAGACCCAAAACAAATCCACACGCATTTTTCCTCCACGTCGGTTTCAGGTGAAAGCGATTAAAAAACCCGGGGAGCGGGAGAAGAAGGAGCGAGGGAGAGAGGGGGGGGCCTTTGTTTGTGGTTTAATCTATTCCGGACGTCGACTTCTCATGTGGTCGGTCGGTTGAAGCGATGAAGCCCCCCTTTCCAAAAAAAAAAAAAAAAAAAACCACTGAGGCTTTTCAAAACAAAAATATAAGGTTCCGACACTTCATACATTCACCACTCCGACCGTGAATGTGCCCGCTAACGATTAGCTAGCTCAGAAACCAAACAGTGCCACCGAGCCGGAGCGGTTCACCTCGCAGGGAAACATTTCTCGTGTGTCGTATTAGTCCATGGAAATAAAGTAGCAGCGCTGGCGACAGGAGCGGGAGCCTACCTTGCGTTTTCTTGCGTTTTCGCTGTCCCATTAAATAACCAACAGCCAAAAAAGACAAGAGGCAGAGGGGGACAGAAGCGGTGACCGTTAAACGCGTCGCAGAAAACGTTGGTCCAAAGCGAGGAGGAGGGGGGGTGTCTTTAGCTAAACATTACCGGGCAATCATTAGCGTCCTGGTTTGTTTCCTTGCTGGAGAGCACCGTCAGTTTTCAGCCATTCCTCGCGTTCCCCTCCTCTTCTGCTCCTGACATCAGCAGCATGCTTGTAAAGCTCGGCAGGCACCCTACCGGACAACCTGCAGCAGCACTGGGCCCGGCCTGTGCAACGCTGAAACCTGCACCGCAGCCTCGCAGGCTGCACACCGCTGCACACTCCCCAGCTCCCCAGCCGCCAAACAGGCAGGTAGAAGTGTTTACACAAGCCCGTGTGGCTCCATGTTTCTGCATGCATGTGCTGCCGAGACTTTTTTCCCCCCTCAGTGCTGTTTTGTTTTTTTTTCTTGAATTGCACATGCAACTTCAGAAACATCATAAAACTGTCAGGGGTCAAACCAAGAGCAACTTTGCTGGTTGTGAAAAGTTCCACTTTTTGCAGGAGCACCTTTAAACATGTGCAAGATTGCAACTAATAGTTTGTTCAATATTGATCATTTGCTAGTGATTGTCTTGATTATTCTAACAGTTCCTTTGTCTTCATGCTGCTGGTAGATCATGAGCAGTTTGTTTAAACGCTGCAAATGCAGCATAGATGTTATTAAGTCCTGACCAACCAAACAAGAACTGTAAATCCTATATTGTCCCGCAAACAACTAAGAACCACCTTCTTACAAGTCCTATTGTTTCTTTTGTTTGGATTACTAAAATTTGAAATAAAAATGGAGCGATTTCAACATGTGATTTAAGTCACTTGGTCACCAAATATTAAGTTAATATTCTTGAGCTTTTCAAAAAAGTCAAACAGCATTTCGGCAATTCTGAGTATTGGTGGTCAGCAAAAGGGATATTTGCATGAATTAACATAAAGTATTAAGTCTCTTATAACACAAAAGTACACCACTGCACTACTGACAGCCAAAACATACCAACTTCTAACAACGAGAGGTCAGATGTTGGTGAGGTGCAGATCAGGGCTGTCAGATTCATATTTCCTAAAGGCAAATATGCAAAATTTGGACGACTGTTGAGAGCTGTGCTGCAAGTGGAACTCAGATCTTCTACTTATCAACGAGCAAGTTGGATGAGGAAAAGCAGGTTCCCATGAATTTTACCAGAGTGAATGGATTTGTACACTCACTTCATGACTGAGAGTTGCACAGAGATTGTAAACACTTTCCAAACAATTCAGGTACTAAACACATTTCGGGTGCTGTCACACTGGCAGTATTTAGAGCGACTGACTTTAGGCCACAGACCGAGAGTTTGTTGGACTGAAACTGGCGTGATCACGTTGATGGGTGACGACGGCCCGGACTCTGAGGGAGTGTCTCACTGCCGGGTATGATTTGTTTGGATTCAGAGACAGAATATTAGGAAAGGCTAATCAGAGGCAGAGTCGGGCAGGCCATGGCTGTGTCATCCCATGGAAAAAGCAAGTGCTTGCAACAATTTGGGTTTCTGGGACAGATGGGATTGTGACAGATCGAACCATCTGTTGCAGGACTGCTTGTTTTTCTGTCTTCCACTGCAGAATGAAATTAGGGCTGAGCAACGATCTGTCTGATCCAACAATGTGATAACAAAGAATTCAGTCATCATCAGTGACTGCAAAATTTGAACGGGTTGCTCTTCATTTTACTGTAAACAAAGATTTGGATGACAGTAAACTTGCGGCTGCACATAGACACACACGCGTACACGGGCAGTTTTCAACAAATTAAACTGAATCTCAAAGGTCTGGTACATCGTGGGAGCAACAGGAGTCAAAATGACTTGTTTAACAACCAGAGGCTCAATTCTACATGGAAGTGAACATTAAAACGTTGACCAAAGTCAAAGCATTCCAAACTCCTTTTAGATTTTCAGTCATGAAGTATTCATTTACTTTTGAAACCTATTTTATTCAACACAATAGAAGCGTGTACTTTCAAACCAAACATAGTACTATGATTAAGTCTATTTTTCTCACTGTTTTTGTGCAGTTTGTGAAATCCAAGCAGATTCTCCTTGATTCAGTCCTGTATGTTTTTTACATGTGTGTACAGTACAGTTTTTTGAAAACACTTCCTCACTGCTTTCGATTCCTACCTTTACCTTCAAATGTGAAAATGAGACATCAGTTACATTATTATTTTACAGATTCTGACTGTTTTATTATTGTATTTCTTATATTTTTCTTATAGAGTAAAAATAATATGTCACATCACAGAGTTGGCTTTTTTAAAAAAAAAAATGTATTCACTCTTCATGACATCAAATATGATTAAACAGTGACTCCCAGCATTAAATTGGACAAGGATGCAGAGGACCAGCTGGGAGAGAACACAGGCCTCCACCTTCATGACATGAACCTCAGAGTAATTCCTCATTTTAATGCCTCATCCCTTGGCTCAATCTTGCTCTGGCCAGCCTACAATCAGTTTTCGCGAATCAGCTCTATCACAAATTCACTGCTCTGATTCACACGCAATATATTAATCACTTTGTACAGCACCTGAAACTCAGGGCATCTGTACCTGTCACGTTATGGGATAATCAATGGTGCATGTGGGAAAGGGCAGTGAACCGGATACAGCACAAGGCGCACAGGTGTGGTGACTATGTTTGGTATTAGCCTGAGGCCTTTGAGGCACCTGCAGCATAATACAGGGACTCATATTGGATTACCAGCAATACACTGTCAGTGGGGTGGTTTACAGGACAGCATCAATCACACACGGTCAAACCAGCCCCGACGCTCACATTAAAGGTGTTGCAGTGCAGGTGACTGCTGGATGTTGCTCTGATTAGCCGACAATAAAAGGATGTTAACAAAATATGATCCGATTCAAATCTTCACAAAATTGGCCAATATACACACATATA